>VSDK01009026.1:645813-672401 GCA_009767595.1 Symbiodinium kawagutii | reverse complement strand
GTTTTCTGGACATTGAACGTCAAAAACTGGGGTAAAATTGCGATTTTGGACCTGCTTCTTGGTACGTTTTGTCTTGGTGCGTTTTGCCTTGGTACGTTTTGCTTTGGTACGTTGTGTCTTGGTTCTTGGTACGTTTTGCTGCGCTATACGTTTTGTCTTGGTACGTTTTGTCTTGGTGCGTTTTGCCTTGTGTCTTGGTACGTTTTGTCTTGGTGCGTTTTGCTCTTGGTACGTTTTACTCTGGTACGTTTTGCTCTGGTACGTTTTGCTTTGGTACGTTTTGCTCTTGGTACGTTTTGCTCTTGGTACGTTTTGCTCTTGGTACGTTTTGCTGTGGTACGTTTTGCTCTGGTGCGTTTTGCTCTTGGTACGTTTGATCTTGGTACGTTTTGCCGTGGTACGTTTGATCTTGGTACGTTTTGCTGTGGTACGTTTGCTCTTGGTACGTTTTGCTGCGGCACATTGTACATTTTGCTTTGGTAGGTTTGATCTTGGTACGTTTTGCCGTGGTACCTTTGATCTTGGTACGTTGCGCTGTGCTATACGTTTTGTCTTGGTACGTTTTGTCTTGGCGCGTTTTGCCTGTGTACGTTTTACTCTGGTACGTTTTACTGTGGTACGTTTTGCTCTGGTACGTTTTGCTGTGGTACGTTTTGCGGTGGTACGTTTTGCTGTTCTACGTTTTGCTCTTGGTACGTTTTGCTCTGGTACGTTTTGCCTTGGTACGTTTTGCTTTGGTACGTTGTGTCTTGGTTCTTGGTACGTTTTGCTGTGGTACGTTTTGTCTTGGTACGTTTTGTCGTGGTGCGATTTGCCTTGGTACGTTTTCCTCTGGTACCTTTTACTGTGGTACGTTTTGCTCTGGTACGTTTTGCTGTGGTACGTTTTGCTCTTGGTACGTTTTGCTCTTGCTACGTTTTGCTGTGGTACGTTTTGCTCTGGTGCGTTTTACTCTTGGTACGTTTGATCTTGGTACGTTTTGCCGTGGTACGTTTCATCTTGGTACGTTTTGCTGTGGTAGGTTTGCTCTTGGTACGTTTTGCTCTGGTCTGTTTGGCTTTGGTAGGTTTGATCTTGGTACGTTTTGCGGTCGTACCTTTTGCTCTTGGTACGTTTTGCTGCGGTACGTTTTGCTCTAGTGCGTTTGTGCCTGGTACGTTTTGCTGTGTGGTACCGTGTACGTTTTGCTCTTGGTACGTTTTGCTCTGGTCTGTTTGGCTTTGGTAGGTTTGATCTTGGTACGTTTTGCGGTGGTACGTTTTGCTCTTGGTACGTTTTGATCTGGTATGTTTTGCCTTGGTACGTTTTGCGGTGGTACGTTTTGCTCTTGGTACGTTTTGATCTGGTACGTTTTGCCTTGGTACGTTTTGCGGTGGTACGTTTTGCTTTGGTACGTTTTGCTGTGGTACGTTTTGCTTTGGTACGTTTTGCAGTGGTAAATTTTGCTGTGGTACGTTTTGCTCTGGCGCGTTTTGCCTTGGTACGTTTTTGCCTGGTACGTTTTGCGATCTGGGAGCTGCGTCCAACAACCTGTCCACAACATTTTCTTCCTTTCAGCCCTGTCATATCGCCAGCATTCTCATCATATTCATCTTTTTCTTCAGCAGCAGCTACATCATCATCATCATCATCATCATCATCAGCAGCAGCATCATCATCATCATCATCATCATCAACGACATCATGAACGACATCATCAACGACATCATCATCATCATCAGCATCATCATCATCATCATCATCATCATCATCATCCATTTCAAGGATCATGACGTTAGTCTTTTTGAATTAGTATATTGGAGGCTGCTATAACATTGCCTTTCTCGCTCTCGGGCCAACCGTCGTCTAGTTTTTAAAAGCTGGTGGTGAGAGGGATGAAATTGTGGAGCTGGTCATTTTAGATCATTCTGAGATGGTAAGGGATGGTACTTAAGGTACGTTGGTGTTTGTGGTTGACAAAGCGCCATGGTGGTGTGTCGGGATAGCAGACTGAACTGTAGTTTTTGAGGCAAAGGTGTCTCTGAAATTTACTTCCTTCTGAATCGATATTCAGCTCATAATTTGTTACAGTTTTACTTCCTTTGTGAGCATTTTGGTAGACACGTGTAAGTACCCAGCAAGGCAAAACAAGTGTGTGTATGTTCACTGAGCTCGGTCCTGTGAAGTTTCAGAAAGGGTCCAAGGGGTCACAAAGGGTTCCAAATTGAGACTGTGAAGTGTGCTACCGAGGCTTAGGGCGAGAAAGCTTTGACGGATTCTATTGAGTTGTTAAGTTTTTTTCCAAGCCTCTCTGGCCAATCGACAATTTTGCATGGATTAATCCAATGTTTCGCTCTGGGTGACTCCAGCATGCTGCAAAGCTACCTTCTTTTATTGGCAAGGTCAATCTGGGTGTGTGTTCAGAACCATGCCAAGGACGCATGTTCCTCCCCACAAAGATGGTGATTTCCCTCAACAAGCGAGTGTACCCCCTAAAAAATGTTCCCTTTGTATCGTTTTGTTAATTGTTCCTGCAAAAAAGGTGGTTTCGCTGTCAACAATTGATGCCGGTTGGGATGCCAACGGTGCTGCCGCTGCACAAGGTCCAGCGCTGGCCCTTCGACAAAATGCAGTCGCTCCACTTCGATGGCCTCACCCCGTGCAGTCCGAAGGAATGGACCAGCGCCTTCCGGCGCTTTCTGGATGAACCTGCGCTGCCGTTTGGCACCCTGGGTCCTGCACCAAGGGCTAAGGAGCCGAGGGTAGTCCATTGTTGTGCTCAGCATGGCCTGGTGGTGGTATAGTGGATGATGGATCTGGTGATTGAATCTAGTAGTAGGTGTGATGGATGTTGCACATTTGGAACTGTGATGTTGACCATTAGTGGTGTTTTTTTGTGGTAAGGCATTGAAACTCGGTTAGGACCTGAAATTCTTGCAAGATTTCGGACGGCAGCTTCAAGAGAATGGAATCATCGATCCGTTGTTGCAGAAACGCCAAAGCCTTTTGTGACGTCTCTGATGGAAGGGAACTGTCCAAGGGGTCTCGCAGAGATGGGAGCTCTGAACTTGACAGGTGCACGACTCAAGGGCAAAGCCATGAAGTGTGATAGTTGTCAACGTCGACGAAAAGCTGGAGATGCTCATGTTGCCAACTGCATCCATTTCAATGGGGTACGCTCACAATGCATCCCAAAGCATGTCATCAATGAAGACAAATTCAGTAGGGAATCACCGCTGTTGGGGGCGCTCAACCATAGCAGTCGGCATCGTATCTCGCCATCGTTTTCCGCCAATTTTCTGGGCACGTCCCAACCTTCGAAGCGGATCGCATGAAAAAATAGATGCGTACTGCAACATGGAGGGCTTGGACTCCGGAGCGATATTTTGGTGCAATTTGTATGATCATACGATTTTTTGCTATGTATGATTCATCTTCATATTTGATGTGAATGTTTGTGTCTATTGTTTGCTGCATATCATCCATTATCAGACATGAATATCTCAATACATGTCGATGTTTGCATTCACCAAAAACATAATTTCATAACCGCAAAGAGACTCCACTGCAATACAGTATTCCGTTCAAACGCAGATAAATTGAATGGAGCTGGACCTTTAGTTTCATCATGAGCAATGCACACGAAGACACACTTCTGGGATCATCCAGGGATAACCTATTTGCACAGAGCCATTCGCAACGGTTTTTAACCTGAAAAGAACACCAGCAGTTGATCTCAGAGGGCAGCTTGCGGGCAGCTTGCGGGCAGCTTTGCGGGCAGCTTGCGGGCAGCTTGCAAGGCCGAGCAGCTCTTAGACAAAGTGAAAGAGCAGAAGGCCGTTTTGGACCGCGAGGCACGGCGAGGCGCTGGTGGTTCGCTCCTAGGAATTCCCAGGATGGTGAGCTGTGCCAGGTGGCAGCCGCCTTAGCCAAGGCTCAGGTGGACCTGGGGGATGCTGGGCGTGCCGGGCTTCTCTTGCACAGTGCTGGCACGTGCCAGGAGAACCGACAGCCGTCTCCACCGAATCATCGGACCCTGAAGTTCTATCCGTGGCTTGGCCTAGAGACATTGAAATTCAGAGGATTTTTTTTTGACTGTGTTTTTTGTAGATGACAGAAATTGAACAAGAACAGGGTTGTTTGTAGATGATAGCCTCAGACTGGGTTGTTTTCTCCACTTGTTTGTATAGAACAACCTATGTTTCTCAGTTGTGTTAGTACAACCATTCATGGACACGATCATATGTCACTGAATTTGCTTTGGCATGCTTTAGCTAGGCAGCAAAGTTCTGCATGTGCTTGCTGGGTAAGCGTGCTTATGCTAGGGGGTTTGCTGGATAAGCATGTCTATTCTAGTGGATTTGATCATAGCAGGTCAAAATTTTGGCTTAACAAAAGACATGGAGATGCCCACCCCAAGAACTTAACCAGCTGCATTAATAGGATCTTACCTTTTCTGGCACGCCATGACTTCAGGCAACCGGCAGACGATCGGTCAGCGAGATTGGTCATTTGCCTGAGATTGGATGGAGCGGGTGGATCCAAATCCATGGTACCTTCCAAGCATCCCATGATCAAAACATCGGGAAAACATCAATTCTGAGGGGCTCCCTATGGACAAAGCCATGATACTTCAACTCTGAACACGGAGTTGGAGATTCTTTTCTCGTGTTAGCTGTGTCCAAGATCAAAGGAAGCTGTTGCGCTTGATTGTGGGGTTCCAGTCTCACGTGGGTTGATCCATGGTGATACCGATACCCCAGTCAAAGGCCAGTCTTAAGTGCATGTGTGGATAGATGAATATCAGCTCGTGAGTTATATCTCCAACTGTTCTCAACTGTTTCTGTTATAGTGATCTATATTGAAACTGAATAGGTACGCATCCCCAACATTCCCCAACTAGTTCTGCTTATGCATCTCCGGCACTGATTCCACTGTGCTTTGTTGCTGTCCCATGCCGTACTTGAAACCGGACTGCAGGTTGATGTCATCGAGCATGGATACGAGGCGGACAGTCCAAATTTCCTGCGACACTGTGGTTTCAGAGCCGATTGATTTCACCAATGTTATACCTCATTCATGGATCTATTAATTGTGAAAGCTGATTAATGATGATGACTAGTGGATTCATTTCAGACTTCACTAAGTATGTTCAGACCTCGATGAATGACGTTTGTTTGGCTTGGCCTCTGGAAGAGATGGTGAAACACCTGAACCGCGCTGAGGTGCTCATTGTTCGGAGAGAACCGTCTCCCACGCCCAAGCCAGTTACTCAGGAAACATGAATCAGTTGATGTGGTGGTTTCTCAGAATAGGGGACCCACAAAATGGTTGGTTTATTGTTAAAAGTGGCTAATATTGGATGATGGGGAGATGCCATATTGAAAAACACCTATGTGCAGGTTTTCTAGTCGTTGGAACACATAAGAGAGATTGAACGACCAGATGACAGCGGTCTGAATGGGTGGATCATAATCAGATCTTTGTTGGATCTGCAAACAAGGTAGGCAAACGCTTTCTCAGTTTAGGTTGGGTTGGTATCACATGTATGCATGTTATCCCAACCTAAACCTAGAAATTGGTGTTATCCAGTTATCCAGGTTGGATTATAGGGGTTATCCAGGTTGGATTATCATGCGGTTTAGCTTGTTATCACGACCGTTCCTCAGCGGTAGGTGTCCATCCGACATGCTGCAATCGCCGAGAAGCAACCGTTCAGGAGACGACGTTTGTCAGCCACCAGGTAGCTCTGTGGCCACAGCATTGGATGGTAATCCACTTGGTTCAAAGGGAACAGCTTTGCACCGTGAGAATAAACCACCATGAATCACTGGAAACCATGAGTCACCAGCATTAATATGTATTAATTAGCCATTATCAACCGAAATTGATCAACCAATCCAACCAATCCATGATATCTAATTCAATATAGCTGCGTTGAGACTGACTGAACATGGGTCTACTTTCCTAGCGCCAGGTGTTGGACGTCCAGTCCTATTGGGCCATTGGCTTCGCTTGGACACATGTAAATTGTAAGGTGGTATGTGATTTTTCCATCATGTCATATCCTGTCTGATCCTCTCTACATGTATCTTAGATAATATTGTATGATATATCTATATTCATGCATGTATAATAATTATGATATATCATACTGATTGATTGTTGATCAATCTTAGCTAATCATCCCGTGATCAACCATGATTAAGTAACCATTCATTAGCCCATGAATGCCAGCGATTTGGCATTCATAGCGTGCTTGACCTATGGATGATACTCGAGGTTATCACAAAAGCTTAGAGACATGGGGTGGACAGGTCCGAGAATTACGGCTGAGCTGTTCCCCAGTCGATGGGAATACTTGTTGATGGGTCTTGAGTTAGCCATCAAATACCTAGCCATTCATTAGCCATTAGCCAACCATTTACCATTCCTCGTTGAATCTTCGAATGTTACGGTGAAGTCTGTCATCAGGAGAGCTCCTGATTCCCGTGGCTGCATCGCCCGTGGGTGAGGGCAGAGAGGCCCCCTGTGGATGGGCGCTGCTGAAGCAATTTGATTTTGTTGGTTTACAGCATCTAACCAGCACAATTGATAAATGAGAGATATCCATAGTCCATTCCTTGCCTTATAGCATCTATAACCAATACAGTGGATATCTACAATGAAGCATTAATCAACCTTGCAAGCGATGTTTAATGATAGCAACTAACCGATAGACATCATTCCAGGTTCCTTTTTCAAAGTAGCTCATTATTGAAGAATGATTCCAAATATGACCATGATAGCTCATTTTATGCCGTGACAACAGGTCATTATCAGACTTATAGGCATCAACATGAGAACAATACCTACAATCATAGCAATATGAGAACCGTCACAACATTTTATCGTTCATACTAAATTACTACAACTGGCCAATAATGACAATCATTAGCGCAACTGATAAAAATGATTTTGAGTGGCCATTATGACTGGATTGTAGATGTGATGGACCAGAACTCATCGTATGATGCCATTACAATCATACTTGAGCAAACTCCATTTTTGTACCCAGTATAAGAATCAATTATGCAATAAATTACACCCTTAAAACTTAAAACCAACATGTGTTTTTTGATTATCACATAACCAGTATCAACCAATACAATCATCAATCATACCATGTCATATCATGTTATACCTTATACCCCATATGGCAAACCATTTGCAATAACCAGCTATTATCCTTCTAACCATTATGATTATTCATAATCACTTATACCTATGCACATACCTCATAGCATACCATTACGATGATCATACCTCCATACATGGGGGGGTACTTGCTGACCATTCATAACCAATAGCCATGCTTCATAGGGAAACTCCCCAGGGAACCGGGGGGAACACCAGGCCACGCCGGCTTCGGATGCATCGCTGTGAGCGAAAGCTGTGGGCACTTCTTAATGGTCGGTGATGGTTGAAAGGCAGTGGTATTTAGAATGATTTTTTTTTGTGGTGGTTTGTTGTGGATCAGTTGATTTGGAATGGTTGATTGGTCGTTTGTTGCAATTACAAATATCACTACATGGTTTGTTCAAATGGTCAGTGATGGTTGTTTATTGTGGTTGTTGGTAGTGGATCAATTTCACGCTACTCAAATTGTGCAAATCCATGGCTACCAGCGCTGCTTCAGCGCCGTTTCACACGGCTGGCTCCGCCACCAGGAGGCACAAGATTGGGGTTTGACCATTGATAGCCTACCTTATAGGTTTCATAACCATAGTTTTGTGGTGGTTTCTTAAAATAGTTCTGCCCCCGAATCATCCACTATTAATCATTTCGAGTCATAAACCAAACAGAACGTTCGGGTCCCCCACGGCTTGAAACCACATGATGATGGTTTGATTTTCTAAGAACCAGTAACAACGGCTAATCACCATCATTGTTGTCATTGCAATGACGGCTAGCAATAGTCAATATGATACTGCAGGTCTCGTAACAGGCTCAAACCAATGTGTGTGAACAGACAATGGGGTCTGATAATGCGTTGCCCAGAAGCATGCAGAGCATGCTCCTGGAGAGTGGAGTCGATTTGCAATCGAAAACAGAGCTCTCAAAGCAGTGCTGTAGCATCAGAATCATCGGAAGATATGGTGGTTTCTGAAAATAAGGGTACCCCCAAATCATCCAGTTATAGTCATTTATAGTTATAAACCAACCATTTTTGGGTCCCCTATTCTGAGAAACCACCATATCGGAAGCATCGATTGTTCCTGCACAGGTGCCATGTTGTAGTCTAGGCTTTCGTGTCCGCAGCTACAGATCAAGACCAAGTAATCCAGAGGCTCAGTCCTTGAGCAGCTCGAAGCAGCCAGCAAGCCACGGCCTTACTGAACCGGTACAGGGAAAACAATCGTAAGATCAGAGGTTTGATTTGATTTGGATGGATTTGCAGAATTGCTGTTGTGCTGAGATAGAGTCTTGCCTGTTTTCTGTTTGCTGGTATAAAATGTATGATTCTCGTTCAGTTCTTTTTTCCTGCCGTCTCACTTCTTCAGTTGACTCTGAGCTATCTCGTATCCACTATGAAACTGCTACTGAGTTAACCATCGTCAACTTCTCGAAGCACCCTTGTTATGTGGGTTAACCTTTAAGCGATTTCACCCATGTTGAATTTATCATTATAGTTAATCTTCATTAACCCATTTAAACACAATTTTGAGCCAATATTTAACCCATTGTTGACCCATTCCTTAGTTAATTGATGCTATATAATTGTTAACTACTCACCTTAGTATGGCCAAGTATGAATTAACCTAGTTGAATCACCTTAGTTAACCAATCTAAAATGAATTTAGTTAAGGTTATGGCTATGGTTATCATTATGTAGTTAACCACAACCATAACCATAACCTTAGTCAATGTATCTAATGATTATGGTTATGCTGAGTAATTAACTTGGTTAAATCACCTTAGTTAACTCACCTTAGCTATCGTTATCATTATATAGCGAGTTAACCTCAGTTACCTAGTATAACTCCATGAGTGGTTCTCATTGTGTATTAAACCTTCGTTAAGTAAGTATTATACTCAATGAGTTATCGTTCACCCATTTCTGTCCTTAGTTGTGGTTATGGTTATTGTTATGGTTATCATTGTGTAGTTAACCACAACCACAACCATGGCAATGGTCATCATGATATGTAGTCATGGTTATGGTTATTGTTATGGTTATCATTACATAGTTAACCATAACCATGACTATAGTTAATCTAGCTAATGATTATAGTTCTGGCTATGGCTTTGGTTATCATTATTATAGTTAACCTTCCTCGACTCGGGATCCTCAGGTCCTGTGGCGCGGCGGCGCCCGTGCACGAAGCCAGGCAAGGATTTGACGCTTTCGGAAAAAACAGCTGAGTTTGGATGGTGAATTCCATGGGGACTAGTGGTTCACCTAGGGCTAATAGTGGTTAATAGTGGTTCATAGTAGTTAATAGTGGTCGATATCATGGTTAACATTGGGTTAACTCTGGGATTTGCTATTGTTTTCTATGGTTCATGGGATTTCCTATGGTTAATAGTGGTAAATAGTGGTAAATAGTGGTGAATGGCATGAATATATAACTGTGGTGAATAGTGGTAAATTGAATCTTGGCCAATTTCCATTTTCATGGTCAAGTAGGGTTAATAGTGAACTATGCTTAATGGTGAATGAAATTGTTAACTATGGCTAATCATGGTCAATAATGGTTAGTGAACTTCAGGAGAATCATGCCAGAAATGATGGGAAATTCCACAGGAACCCCCCATCATGCGTGGTTAAAACATGGGTTTCCGACGTAGATGTTTTTTTTCAAGAAGCCGCTTGAACATCAGAATAATTGACATGAATTACTGGTTGGTGGTTTGATTGACATTATGACATTCTTTGTTAATAAGTGGTTGGTTTTGTTGGGCGAATATTTATCATATGTTAAAACCACCGAGCAGATCATAATTGCCATTTCCATCGATTCGCAATGATAGCAACTATGACAGCTGCATGATCATGATGCTATTTAGATGGTCCAGCTACATCGCTTAATTATGAGTGATGTAGCCAACAACAGGGACATGATGATCGTATATGGTTGATTCAATGGCGGAGATTATTGATAGCTTCGGGGTGCCATCATCCTCATCTTCGACATGATTAAGGATGATGATGGTGGCGGTGATGATGGTGATTGTGATGATGATGCTGCTGCTGATGATGATGATGATGATGTTAAGAAGATGATGGTGATTATGAAACAATGATGATGATTATGATGATGGTGGTGATGATGATGATGATGACAATGATGGTGATGGCGACACCTACCAAAGATGTGTTCAAGTGGTTCCGTGTTCAGAATGCTTTGATTGTAGGGTGATTATGGGTGATTGAGGGGTTGTCCCGATTGACAATTATCAGCCCTATCATTTTTATGTATCACTGACCGCTATTGCCATGGTTTGGGGCATACCTGCGATGATTATTTGTGACAAAATAATGCCAATTTTGGGTATATCCACACGATATCCTTATCCTGTTTGCAGTCTCTAGGGCTGGGTAGGTGATAACATGTATTAGCCTCTATATGATTGGATTTGCCGTCGATTTGCCATCATGAACCATCATTCTTAGCATTCCTGGTCATGATTCACTTTCATTAACTGGGTACCATCGTTAACCGTCATCAACAGATAATGATAGCCATCATTACATGGCTGTGGGTCAAAACCCCGTACCCCTGGTTCCCCCATCATTCACCATTGTTTTCCCTATTGTTGTTGGTGGAAATCCCCCATTAGTTGGTTGATTAATATTGACCCATAGCCACATGACCACTACTATACTACTACCATTCTTACCTCTTGAATTCCTGTGAAACTCCTCGCAGGTCACCAGTCCCGCCGTCTGAAACGACCATGGTCTGGCACTCAGAGTTCCTTTTGCGCCGTCGCGGCACAGCTCGGAGCTCGGAAGGCATGCCGTCGCTGCCTTGAGGCGCACCACAACAAGGCTGGAGTGGTGATCAAGAACACCTTCCTGGAGGCCAGAGACTTCCCATGACATGGCGAATTCTCTTGGGAGGTCCCATGATGGGAGTCCCCTGGTTGGAAGCCCCTGGAGATGGAGCTCAGATGTTCCCATGATCTGAGGTGGGAGATCACATCACATCGATGCATGACTGGTGCCGAGCCTCAATGATATTGCCAGCCTGGCGAGCCTGGCGAGCCCACGCGGTCAGGTGACAAAGTTGGGGGTTGGAAACGGTTTGAAGTTAGTGAAGAGCTGGGATCGTTATCATCACTGGTGTCGAAAGCCCTAGGATTGCTGGACAAAGATTTGATCAACCGTTCATTAACCATGAATTGTTAATCAATATACCATTAATCAACCTTTAGGATATATGATTCTATATTCAACAACACTTATCATTACCAACAGCCAAGCAACAACATATGGGGGGTTCTTAAAATAGGGAACCCCAAAAAATGGTTGGTTGTATTTCGATAAATTCTTTGTATTGGATGATCAGAGAGTACCGGGTACCCCTATCTTAAGAAACCACCATCTAACCATGGTTATAAACCTTATCAGGTAGGTTATCAATGATTATAACCCCTATAACCATGGTCAGTAACCAACATCTACCATCTATAACCCCTATAACCATGGTTAGTGACCAACATCTACCATCGCTTTACCACGAGTTTCGCAGTTTCGGGATTCCCGTGGGCATCCACCATGAAAGGATGCAAGGAACACCAACGAAGCTGTGGTCCGGGAGTTGCACCACCAAGGCGGAGACAGTTGTCAGAACCTGTGGCGGACTCAGAGATGTGACCAGAACTCGTTGGGTCGCAAACTTGGGAACTGCAAAAATTTGATCCACGATTGGTTAAATAAGTTATAATCAATGATTACTAAAAGTAAAGATTATAGTTAGTATAACAATGTTCAAAATTAGGTGATAGTTAGAAGTAGAAACGTAAAATTTCAAAATTAGAACCAGAAACTGATAGTTGGGGTTTCTTGTTCATGTTAATTAGGTGGTTAATTGCCAATAAACTAGATTATTACTATAGTTTATCCCAATATCAGGTGGGTAATTGCAAATAAGAAACTAATACTGGATGATTTGGGGGTACCTGCATTTAAGAAACCAGTAGCTATGTATGGTGTTAACAATTGGATACCATCAGTAACAATAATTAGTGGTAACCATCAGAGACCACGGTGTTAACCATCAGTAAGAGTAGTATTCAACAGCAGTAAAGATAAAAATGGTGCTATTCATCATTGACCATAGTATTGACATGTATTGACCCTTAATTACAGCTATTCATTATAATTTAGCCACAATACTGACCATTGGCACAGGTTATTGATGCTTTTATGAATCGGGATTAGCTCAAGGAAGTGGATTGTTTTCCTACAGAACCACAGGTTTCCCTCAATGAATCGGGATGTGCGATGTTCATTATAAGGATGTAGCGTACAGATGCTTCCAGTGGCACAAATGGGAATGGTACAGAAAAGTAATGTAAAAAAAAACAGTGAATAAGTTAAACATTGACTTTTCACCAATGTCCAATCTTCCTTTAGCCATCCTGAAACACATACTTATACTCACATTCATCAAAACATATCTAATCATATCATAATGTAAATATCTAATTACCATATTCTATAAATGATTAAACTAATTACATATTGTTGTTTTAAACAAACCTTATCATCTTCCATCAGTTGTTTTCTGGGACACGTTCGCCGCGCTTGGCTTCGAGCCTTGGCAGTTTCGTACCGACTGGACGCGCCGCTTTGCACTGCTCGAGGTGAAGGTTTACACCACCGTAACTGACGATGACGAGGCCGGCTGTGGTGACCCATGTGATTCACCAACCGATGAAGGCATGGTGCAGTGCATCACCGTTGTAATTTACAGTCAAACCATTGATCAATGGAATCATTGCTCCATTCATTACTATCATATGGCAAAGAATGGGTGGTCGGAGAAATGCCAGATACTTAAAGACATGTCTCCCTAGAACTACGCTGTAGTCTAGGGAGTCCATGTCTTCAAGTATCATTGGCAATAATTGACAATTCTCCCAGATCTGTACGCCGGTTTTTGATCAAGCATGAATATGGTTTTGTCTGTGAATACCCCCAAAACTGACAGTTAACCTAGCATTAATCATTGTTGGTTGGTTAAGGGGAACCACCATGGCTATGGACAAACCCATATAATGGTCGTCAACCCAATAGTCCTTAATTGGCTACTTTTCAAGCCACGCCATTCAGGAGTACGAAGAAACTGCTGATGCAGAGGCGCACGGGGCAAAAGCCAACTATTGGGCCTGAAGCTGTTCGGTGGGAGCCAGGCATATCTATGTGGAGAGGGGAAGCTAAGGAGCTACCATGACCGTTCGAAGCAAATGCTAGTGTATTTGGAGACCATATTTGCAGGTAGCTTTCCTTTTTCTCAATCATTGCCACCTGAAGAAGGGTCAATATGAAGCATGAACGCAGCATCACTCACCTTGTTTTATGAGTTGGGGATGAATAGGGAAGTGTTTGTCACAGGGGGGGCCGGATGAAAAGCGATGACTGCTGTGATATCCTAGTCTTGATGATAACCAAGTGGCTTTGTTGTATGAGTACTTCACACATTCCGGTACCTCCCAGTAGCATTTCACAAGCAACTTTAGATTCTTTGGTAGGGGGTACCATTTTTGCTTGTTAGCGCTTAGCATTCATATGCATTCATGCCCAGGAGCCATCAATATCTATTGTCACTCAGTGATCATCCACTGGTTCCCAAAAATTCATTCATCATCAGCTGATGACAACAGATTCAATCCATCATTCACCTATTTAATCAGCATTGACCAAATGCCGACTCCCGAATAGTAAACATCATGATTATAGCTCAACATTCTTGTAATTCACCGACTCAACCATTTTTCACCATTGTTTTTAGTAGACATTCCTATCAGTCATAGGATTTGTTTCCAGGAAAATGTCCAGAACAGTGGCAACTATTTACCATGATTTATGGTGATTTTCTGGCAGTTCTCCTGTCAACCGCTTGGTTGGTCAATGGGACAATCGACTCGATGGAAACGCTTCTTGTTTTAACCAGGGGCTTTCCCAGGTTGACTTGTTCAATTAAAACAACATCTCTGAGACAGCAATAGTGCAACCCCGTGCAATCAACATGATTTTCTTATGTTTGCTAAGCATCATTATTATTCACCATTGTTCAGCTTAATCATCATCATCACAACGAGTATAAACCATTAATTCATTTGACCGTTATTGACCTTTGGAACCTGACCGTTTTGAACCATTCACCTAACCATCATTAGTCAGTTGTTGAGCATGATTGAGGATTATTGACCATGACATTAACCATTTACCAGTATGAACCACTAGCTCACCGTTATGAACAATTGACCATAGCTTAATGATATCAGTATTAACAAATGAATTAGCTTACTTAATTGACCGTTAGTTAGTTTTTTTAACCATTAGCTTACTAGTTGTTATTACCCATTGTTACTATCCTCACATTCTGTTGCTCCGTCGCGGTTCCTGAATCAGGCTCCCGAGGACCCTCCCATGCCGTTTGCGATGGCCCCACCGTCCACCTCCTCAACCAATCTGGGGTGCCGTTCTGGAAGGGTTGCACCGCGGGTTCACTGAGGTCATGAGGAACGGATCAAGCCCAACCTCTATGGTGGTTTCTCAAAAAAGGGAAACCCAAAATGGTTACAAATGGTCAATAAACTGGATGAGCGTACAGATGAGACTTCATCGCCTATATGCCCCAGACACAGGTGGTAGGGAACAGCTTTAATAAACTGGATGATAACTGGGGTACCCCTATCTTGAGAAACCATCATCATATGACACCATGGTTTTGAAACCTGTAAGGTAGGTTATCCATGGTTAAAACTTAAAACCCATATATTCATGGTTAGTGACCAGTTACTAGCTGGGGATGCGCATCCAAGTAGGCAACCCATGCTTTTCTGATGGGCCAGCTGATTATGAATGTTTATTGATGGTTATTCACAATATTTCACAATTATATAATCGTAAACAACTGGCAATAATGTCTCTTCGATGTTTAATTATACATTTTGCAAGGTATTTGCCATTATAACCATCAACATTGGTGTGAGTACTTCATGGTTAATCATGATGGCAAACCCTTTTGGTTTGATTCATTATTGCTTGTTTGGCAGCAACGAGGGTGTGGGAATTTCAAGTGTATTTGCCCGCCAATCAAAGTCATTTCAGGATAAAGCAGTTGTCCATGATGGAGGGGCAACCCAAAATAGAGGGCTTTCCTTTGAAAGTCTGACATGGTGTGTTAGGTTCTGCACCTACTAACCTTATAGGTTTGATGGAACACTGATATCGTCGGATTTTTTTTGATAATAATCACCTGTTACTAATCATTAGTTGAATATGAAAAAACAATTAACGTCTATCCATGATGATTTCATCTTGTTAAATACCCATTGCTGCATCCATTCTTGGTGGTGATGAATTTGTTATTCATCCAATCTTGATGCCAAGGTTCCCTAAGCTGCTACGAACCAGCTGCCATGGGGAAACCATGGGCTGCTGGCTGCAGGTCCAACCTTCAGCCGAATTTGGCAGTGCAGCCTGGCGCTGTGCCACAAGCCGGTTTTGAATCTCCCTGTTTTGAGGCACGCTGAGTTTGGGGCGCGTGAAACGGGTGAGGAAGGGAGAATGCTTCATTGGAGATCCACATGAAGTGGTGGTTTTGAACATCTTTTTTAATTTTCCCCAGTATTAGGAAATGATTGGTTGATTGACTTATATTTTTCACAGGGTTTGAAACCACCAACCAGTATAGATTCACAAAAGGTGTTTGTTTTGGAGAAAAGAGTAATAATCTGTAATTTGTATTTGATCAACATTGTTACCTTGAGTGATGGCAAGCTATTTATCGAATTGAGAAGCACATTCAAGCTACATTTCAGTTCTGGTAATTCACCACCTTATAGAGATAGACTGATGGTGTTTTATTTTCATGGATTTGCCATTGGTGAAGATGATCGTAATGTTCGATCATTTTGGATAATGAACATGCTGAATCGTGATACTTTAGTGCTACTGGTTGATGGTAATGATGACGCTAGTGAACACAATGATTAAATGATGAGGTCAATGAATCATAAGGTTAAGGAATGATAATGATAAATGTTGACGCTAAACGATAATGGTGAATGATGCTGCTTTCATGATATTGGTTATTCATGAGGCTTTGATGATACTGATTGGTCACCATAGGGAATCGTAAGGGTCAGCGGCGGATATCACTTCATGACAATTTATGATTTGTGATAATGTTCAACCATAATACCATGATGCTTCTTGACCGTTGCTAATCATCATGATAATGGATTCTGGTGATGGTAGTAATGACGGTTAAAGATGATAAATGATGATGGACCATGATAAAATGGTAAGTCTGACAATATTTTGCAATAATGTAGTGACCTTGCAATATAATCAACGGGTTGATTACACTGACAGTAATGAAATCGCGTCTCAAGCTGGTAGCAGAATGTAGAGATACAGCACCTGCTGGCGGGAATCGGTTGCAATGCCGGTTTGATTTGGGTCCTTCTCAAAATAGGGGACCCCTAAATCATCTCATATGAAACTATTAATTAGTAATAATAATAAACCTACCATCTTTGGGGTTCCCCATAGCTTAAGAAACCACCATTTCAATCCTGGTAATTCCTTGAAGGGAGAGCTTGAGAGATTGGATTCGATCTGCAACTTTTTCTCAGCTGCAAATTCCCAGACATGTTTTTTCAATGAGAGGACCAATCTGGGAACCCCCCATCATTTTGCTAAAAGAAAGGTTTACCAACGAGTCAGTTTTCCCATCAACCAACCCATTGGTTTACCGGAAACTGCCAGAAAATCATCATAAATCCTGGTCTATTCATATGCCACCTTCCTGGATATTTTCCTGGAACAAATCCATGGTATACAGAAAAACTCACGGTACGCAGCTCGATTTTCCCATCACTCAGCATGAACTCGTTCCCAACTATCTTCGGCGTTGCAGCGTCAGGCCTCACCTCCGCCGTATATTCCGCGGCAGGTTGTCAACCAGGCTGCCAAAATCAGGGTGGATCCTTTGTTGCTTGCATGACGGATCATGACGGCCACATTGGATGGAAAATGATTTCAGATGTTCATCAGTTTATGTCAGTTGATGATCAGTGCAAGTTTAACTCGCGGGAAAAAAAACAAGTTGAATACTGACATCCCAAGTTGTGGTCAATTTGTTTCATGATAGAACTGTACAACCTCAATGTTGTTCAGGTTCAGGTCAAGGAACAGAATATGAACAAGGTGTCGCGCCAAGGGCCTGTCTGACACCAAGTTCGCGTGACTGTGGACATTTGTGATGCCTGGCCTTGGGGAACCAGCAACATCCAGCAACCTTAAAATAGATGTAAGTTGAATCCATTTGTAGGGCGGGAGGATGACATGTGGTTGGGTTTCTTGATGGTTGATTGATGGTTGGTTGAAGGTTGGTTGTTGGTTACTTGATGGTTAACTGATAGTTTCTTGATGTTTCTTGATGGACCAGCAACCGTCTTCCATTTTCCGTGCTGCCAGTTTCATGCTGAGGGCATCAATGCCTTGAAGAACAATGACATCACCAGCAAGGCCGGCCGTGAGCTGCAAAGAGAACGAGTTCGATTGTGCTGCCAGTGTCTTAAAACATGTGGCTTATTAACCACTCGTGAACCATTATTCACCACTATAGTCACTATATAGTTAACCATGATTAGCCACTAGTCACCACCCCCAACCAGTTGTTCTGATCATTGGTTGTCTCATCACCAGCGGTTCCATCAGTTAGTCCATGTCCAGTGTGGTAATTCGTAGCAGCGACCCCAATAGAATCCATCAGCTGAACGGGTGGACTGCCCGGCTAGGAACCGCCCTGGAACGATGTCACAACCGTGATGATGAGAAACCTGCCCAACAAGCCGGCAGCCAAGTGCAATGGCGTGCTGCCAGCAGGTGACACCTATGCCCTATGGAAATGGCTCGCATGTTAGTTTTTTGTGCCCTATGCCCTATGCCCTATGAAGGTCATTTTTTTTATGCGCGCAAAAACCATCCTTGAACGTTTTTCTACCGCTGAAATGACAATGACTGCAGGTGTCGCAAGAATGGATCAAGTGGGCTTGGCATGTGATGTCCTGGTGGAAGTCTTGAGTCTTGAGTATGTCCCCGCAACTTTTGCCACTTGTTTTTATGATCGGTCATGGCATTAACTATCATTTGCTATGATATTGAGCCTCATTAGCAGTTATTAACCCTCCCTCATTAATCCATTGATATTCACCGATCATTTTCAAGTATCAGGAACCGCCAACCGTACGAAATGTCTGAGGTACAGGCAGCAGATGCTGCTGGATGAGTTGGCAGATGCAGGCTTTCGAGTACAGGTGGGGAGCAAGTTGCTCAAGGTCCACAGTGTGACAGTGTGATTTGAGAGCTGAGATTTGTTTTTTTGATGTTTTTTTTTCGATTTTTTAGTCAGTGTAGATCTTTGATATTTCAATCAGTGTAGATTTTGAAAGTGTTTGTTATGTTTTTTTGAGGATTCTGAGGATATGATGTGTTGACCTGAGATTCAAAACAAAGTTCGCAATGGAGTTCCGCTCGACCTGCCAGTCGGACTTCGACTTTTTCTACCTTCCGATGGACCACAGTCGCTGGGTTCAATGTGCAAGGATATCCTCCAAGAGACTCTGGTGAAAGGCTTTGGAAACATGAACTTTGAGGAAACCCTTGGAAAAATAAACCTTGAAAATCTGGAGAATCATGAATCTGCAAGGACTGCAGAGATGAACTGATGTGAAGTCAACCAAAACTCGACCACTTAAATTGAAAAAGTTGGGTGCAATTCGCTTCACTCAGGCAACGCTGCGAATCTTGGCTATTGTTCATGCCTCAGATGCTACAAAGACCATCAACCCACGGCAAGAATTCTGGAGACCTTTGACACTTGACTTCAGGCAAATTGGCGTCCCTGTGAACCATCCTTGATGAACCATCGTCGAGCATCACCGTCATGAAGCAGATCATCAACCCTTGACCTGCCTAGCAACTATTATCAACCATCATGACCCCAAAACCATCCAAAACCAATCATGATGAAGGACCTCACCAACCACGGACACATCACCAACTACGCGGGTGTTTGTGGGTCCTCCATGGACCTCAGGTTTTATAAACTTCACAGAGCCAGCCTTGGCCAACTCCTTTGCTTCCGCCTTTCAGGGTACCTTGGATGTCCGGGCGGGTCGTGAGTCATGACGGTTCCCTTATGCGCTCCCCCTTCCGTCGGCCAGGGTCGGTGGGTGGGAAGCTCATTTGAAGGTTCATGGTGATATATGTTGATTGAAATTACTATCATGTCAACGATACTTAGTGATGGTGAAGAATAGTTGACGAATAGGTGATCGATGGTGAATTGATTCTTAAATCATGGTCAAGTGCTGGTGAAAAATGGTGCATTACCCTGAGACTCCATGTAAGCAATATATGCATACATTGCAATGTAGTGTGAGAGAGCTTACGGAACCAATGTAGCACATAATCACTACATTTGCCTAAATGTTGTCGAATGTCATCGGATGTTATCGAACCCATGTTGTCAGATGGGCTTCCAGGCTCAAAATAGCGTTATTCACAAGGCCAAACGGACAGATTAGGAAATCAATAGCCATCAACTTCAACCAACTACCTGAAAGTCTAACGAGTTCTATGTGCTTAAACGATTGCCACTCAAGATCACTCAAATGAGTAACTATGGAAAGAGAACAACCCTCCAAGTACTTTTCCACCTCTCACCGTGCCTGACTGCCTGCTGATGTGTGGCACATTGGTGGATCTACTCAGTGTGGGGGGCTTGGTGCAGCAGCTGGTTTAATTGGGTCAATGATGTGTTTCACCCCTAGTTCCTTGACCCTTTGCAATTCTCTAGGTGCAAGATTGCACCGATGCTTCTTGCAGCTGCCAAGCGTGGGGGACTCATGGTCTCATCAAGGGTCTGATTGATAAGTTCTGGAGGACCTCTTGTTAAGGTCGGTTCTCTTCCCTGGAGCCTCCCAAAAAGCAGCAACATGCTGCTACCTGTGAAGGTGCGCCCCGCCGTGCCAACAAATCAGTGCTTATGGATGTTGATAGCACTTTTCATTTGATCTCATTTTTGGCAGTAGCATTCAATCATTTGATGATTAAACCCATGGGCCATGGTATCATCAACAGCCCGATGTTTTTTGAAGAAACTATTTCAGTCGGAGTTTACAGATCCGATCTCGAATCAATGGTTCTTTGCAATTTATTTTTCACCAGTCCCTGAATCCGGTCAGCCATTTTTGTTTGTCTCAGCGCTGCTCCGGTCAGCTGCATCTTGTGACCTCGGGCGCCAGACTCAAATTCACAACATTCCGAAATTCAAGTCGGCTATGCATCATAGACATGTTCTTGTATCGGATTGAGAGTTTATGAGGTGATGGCCCTGGAAAAGAAAGGAGCCATGGATTTGAGCAAAGCGTTGCTTGAGGAGGTCATCAGGTCCCACTTGACTGCAGATCCAAAGACTCTCCCAAGGATCCGTGACAGTCAGGACAGTTTATAGGCCTGTCAGTGTTTAGATTTAGATGTGCCCCAACCTGTCAGCTATCATGATCATGATCATATATCATTGACCGTGCAGGACAAAGCGGTCTTGAACTTTGATGATGCTCCTGCTGACTCAGCTGAGGGAGTTGGGGGCTTGGTGGGAAAGTGCACCCTGTTAATCTGGTTGGTGCATATTTGTTACTGAGGTTGAAGCCAACTTTCTTTTTCTCCTTAACTTCTACGCCACGTTTGCTGCCGAAGGGATCCCTGACTCGAACGACTTTCAGGCAACCCATTGTAACCAATAGTTCTGTTCTTGAAATGTTTCCTTTGGTGGCAGGCTGTTTACTACAAGTTGGCGCAGTATCATGGCCTGTTTGCTCCGGACACAAGGAAGAAGGTGATCAAGGACACAAATTTATTTGCACATTTGGTGCATCAGCAAAAATATGGACAGTGGTACATGTTATACATGGTGTATAGTAAATATGAATACATATATTTATATATATATATTATTACATATCACTGATGTGTTTTGCTCAGTCTGCAGGACTGGGCACGGCAGACTGGTAGCCTAACCCGGTTGGTGTGCAAACATGGAATGAATTTGGCGAGCCGATCTGTCTCGAGCAGGACTGGGTTGTGTGAATGGAATCTGAACACAAAACCAAATCGAACACCCCAAAAAATTGGCAGGAGAAAGAAAATTTTGGTCTTGAAGCAGGTGATCCAGCGAGTGATCCAAGGCCAGCTGCTATGTAGTAATTATAGGTAATATTATAGCATCTATGTATTGCTGTTTAGCTAGACTTGCTAGATTTATTTGTTCACATGGTTGCTCACATCGCCCCCGGCAGAAGCCCATGGTGACAAGCATGAAGAAGTTCTGCAGAATCATCTTCGCCACATGGACGAGCCCTTACAGGAGCTTATTGTGCACTTGTTGGTTGTTTTTGCATTACTAATTTGATACCTTGGACCAGTGCACAGGAGTCACCATTGTCGAATGGAAGTTCATCGGATTTGTCAGCCGATGATGTGAAGAAGGCCGCTTAAACCAAGTCATACAAATTTGTTTTGAAGCTATTGTGCGTAAACTATGTTTGATTTCCCTTCTTTTGCAGGGTGTGAAAAAACAGTAAACAGTTGGAGAGAGAAACGTGCAAGTTAGATCAACACATAAAATATATTCCTTTGTGTGTTTGTGCAGGTGCTGCCTGAACCGGCCCAAGAGCCAGCCAACGAGGCATTCGATTTAGATCAACACATCAAACAAATTTCTTTGTGTGTTTGTGCAGGTGCTGCCAAAAGCGGCCCAAGAGCCAGCCAACGAGGCATTCGATTTAGATCAACACATCAAATAAATTTCTTTGTGTGTTTGTGCAGGTGCTGCCAGAAGCGGCCCAAGAGCCAACCAACGAGGCATTCGATTTAGAGCAAAATGTAAAATTAGATATATTTTTTTCTTGCAGGTGCTGCCAGAAGCGCCCAAAGAGCTGGCCAAAGAGGCATGCAGTGTAGGTCAACACATATCAAGACAATTCTTTTTGCACATATTATTTATTATTTTGTACTTTTGCACGCTGTGCCGGACAAGATCGAACAAGAGCTGATGGAAGAGGTTTGCGCATTCGATCACAATACGTAAAACAGAACCATCAAAACGAAAATGTTTTGTTCGTTTGGAGGTGGAAAAGACCTTTGCATCGATGTCTTTGGCGAATCCCATGGACAATCAACAGACCCTGCCATTGGAGGTTGGATTTGTTTTTGTATCTATCAATTCTGGGTTTGGGCCGCTTAGACATGTCGCTAGGCACCTGGATTGGAAACAGTTCATGATGAACCTATGGAAGTTCGCCGACAAGCTTTGAAGGCCTTTTTGTTTTACAGATTCTTTATGATGCCAAATGCTCACCTATGTGAGGTGCGTGACCCCCTGCTGCCCAATTCTTTGGCGCTTGACGCTGGTTTGGAGGCGAGGGATTGCACAGGTCTTACTACTAGATTGATTCCACATAAACATCAATTTCTATGATGTTTACCAAACTTAAATTGTATGGCCTTTGTACTGGTCCAGGATCAAGTTAGCGCGATTGTTGCAGCTGCTGGCGACCCAAAAGATAGCAATATGCAGAAAGCTTTGCAGAAGGTCTGGGAGATTGGGGAAAATGGCTTCCAAGGGCTCAACGCAAAACATTGTTATTGCCAGCACACCTTATTGACATTTAGCACTTGAATTCTTGGCGCTTGGCAGATGAAAGATGCAGCCCGAGAAGGGAATGGCACCGCAGATTCTGCAGCGCAGGCAGAAGCTACCAATTATAAGCCTAAGAAGACAAGGGGAAAGCGGGCTAAGGGTGCTACTGATGAAAAACCCCCCAAAAAAAACAAATCAAATTCAGAACCATCAACTGATGCCAAACCGTCAAGCGCTTCGAAGCCAGAGGAAACTCATCAGGAATCAGGGGATCCGTCCAGTGCTTCAAAGCCAGAGGGAGGAGAAGAGGCCAAAGCCGAGGGAGGGGAAGAGGCCAAAGCTGAGGGAGTGGAAGGTGATAAGGCACCGTCGAAGCCCAAGCGACATGGGAGAAAGATGCCTTCTGCTGAAGAGCTTCAATTGGAATGGAAACAGAAGGAGACAACACATCATCAATTTTCAGTGGGCGATCATTTTGATTGGGATGTTTGAAAAACACTTGAAAAAAACTTAGTTCTGTTTTTGCTAGGAGAAAGTTTTCACTGAGCTTGGTATGACGCCACCTTCTGGCTTTGCGGGTGCCCAAAAGAGCTACACAATGCAGCCTCCTCGTCCTGGCCTCTCTAGCATTGGCATTTTGTGGGGGTCTTATGTGTATTCATTGAAGGTTCCCAACATGAGTCATGAAAAAATAGCATGTGTGTTTTATTTGTTTTGCTATGTATTTGTATTTCAGATATACATATTAGCAGCTGTCTAGCTAGGTGGCACACGGAGCAGCTCTATGTCAATGCAACTGCTCAGCTCTTCGGATCCTACCACAAGAATTCCAGCAATGGAACAACTGTCTCCATCAAGAAGCGAGGTGGCATTGCTCTTGCATGGCAAGATGCTAAGATCTTGGCTGGTTGGTGTCCTGTGCCAACCGGTGATGCAGCTGCGGCCGGAGCTGGTGAGAAGGATTCTGAGTAGGAGTCAAAACCAAATCGACCGGTTGACTGTTGAGTGAGTGATTCAAGTGAACGCATCGATCTAAGTTCCAAACCATTACAATTTTAACACTGATGTTTTGCTTGAGGTCATTCCGGCGTGGGGCATAAAATCAGTTTGAACAAAGAACATTCTAGATCCGTAGCACTGGTCAGACTGCAATGTGCCAGACTGTGGTTTGTGGTATGATCCACTTGCCAAATCTTTCTGGCATCGGGGATGGAGTTTGACTGTGACAATCCAAGCTGCTGAAAGGCTGAAAAAATCAACCCATAGCAGTGCATGATCATGAACATGTCACACCAGGTCCTTTGCGCCAGTGGTGTGCCACCGATGATCGTGCCAGCCTTGGCTCCAAGACCAGGTCAGCTCTTAGCCACAGCCATGGTCAGAAGGTCGGGTGGGTTATGGCTTTCAGCCCGGGCAGCTGCAACGATCCTGATATTGGGAGGGCCCACTACGTTGACCTTTGGAGCAGGAATTAGATGCATCAAGTATTTTAGGAAATCTGCATCATTGACATGTGTATTTCAAAACATTTGTGTCAAAAACAACTCATGCACCATCAAGTGAGTTATATTCATCCGAGCCTCCTCCCACAAAACTCAATTGCTAACACCAAGGATTCACCTTGCTGATTATGTAGCGCAAGTTGCTGACCGTGATATGACAACCAACGGCATCAACTGGAGCCGTGTTCCAGCCTGAGAGAAACACAACACAACATATATTAGATTGCGCATGCATTGGACTTGGTGTGCCTATGGCTTCAATCTGAATGTCTACTTCTTAACTTGTATTGGGAACATTGAGGATCTAGACTCTTTCGAGCTATTCTCTGGAGAAAGCCGGTTGACAGCAGAGTTCAGTCCGAGACTCAATGCTATCAAAGTTCAATAGATTCAAACTTGTGAGTTTGGGAATCATGGTAATAATTATGTTCGCTCATTGTGTGGTGGGTTCAGGAGCTCGATCCATGAAAGCGTCGTGACCCTAAGTTGCTCAATTTCAGCACATTCGTTTGAGATCCAACGTATATAGGGGAACTGAACAAACCCAGGGGTGCCAACCAATCCAATTTACCAGTTGATTCTGAGGCAGTGGATGGATGTGGCCCATCGTGGGGGCACCAATGATTTCCTTGGTGTCACCGGTTTCATGATGGCCTTGCGTGATACCCTTCGGATTCGACCCGGGGGGTTGCTATGGGTCGGGCACCCCTGTGGGCCGTAGCTTGGTTGAAACACCATGAAATCGATGTTCAGTTTGGTGGTGATGATTTGTACACACGATAATGTGTGCTGATATGTGCTGATCCTATATGTCTTTGCATTTCACTAAGATTCGTGTGGGTGTCGTGTGGAACACACCTACGTCATCTCAGCATTCTCGGCGACGAGCGACCCTTGGCGAGACACAGTGTTTAATTTGCTTGGTGACAAACCATGTTCAGCCATTCATACACATGCGTTTGAAAACTAATGATTGATGTGCTAAGGGCAGCCGCTGACCCAGTTTGGAAACAAATGCTCCGCACGATTTTGCCTTTTGGCAATCCTGTGCATGGCTTTATCCATACATTGGATAGCAACATGGCTGCAGGTCAACCAACCATGATCCTATCCAGCCAGGGTGCTTGATCGTGCCGTGCTCAGGTGGAGCAACCTGGTTCCTCAAGGCTGTTGGACATGCCGTGGCTCCGAATGATCATTGATTCGACATATGCCAAAGGCAATGTTGAGTTCAAACGCTTGTGCTTTGCAGCACTTCAGGGGGTGTGGATTGTGGGGGACCAACTGCTCATAGAAATGGTGTCAAGTTGGAAATGGGTTTGAACGTGTTTCGGTCAGGTTGATATAATAATAATGGGCAACAAAACAACTCTAACATCTATTAGGGTATGTTGGACTGTTTGGCCAATTATTTGGTCTGGTGTCTCGAAACAAGGGAAGGATACGTTCACCCAGACCTACAGGGTGAGCGTATCAATTGGTGGGCAGTTTCTCAAATAGGAAGAAGGAACTTGGATGTAAACACCTTTCATTTAGGCGTATGGTGCCCAAACTGCTAGATGTCCAAGCTGTGAGCCCTTTGCTGTTTGGCACCAGTACTGTTGAAATGCTAACCTTCAAATTTGGTGATTTGAACTGTTAATGTTTTTTGTATGTACATAGCTGATTTGACAAATTTAAAAAACAACATTTTTTGACATATAGGACTTATGAAACACACAGTGTGCAAAATCGAATGCGGCCATTTATGTTCCAAGAATTGTATGATCGCTGGAACCCTTCTTCTGCGTGAACCCTGCCATTGTTTCTGTCTTGCAACATCTTGCAACTAAGTTGGCTTGGCCTCTACGGCCATATGTGTCCCAAGCCATCCTGGCTTCTTGGAACACCGTCGCTGACTCAGTTCTTTGAAGGGGCTTCCAAGAGACCCACCTACTACATAAGCTCGGTAGTGAAACCAAACAAGTTCTTTACTGATCTCCATGTCGTATCGCCCCCGAGGCTGAAAGTTGAATACTGTATAGGCTTGTTTCCCTGAGTGTTCAAAGCCAATGACATGTGATGCATAAAACAGTTCAGCCCTTTCACATCTGATTTGAGGAAATGGATTCATCACCTTGATGGAGTCTTAACCAAAGCACACCGAGAACGACTGAAATCTGAGCAGCAGGAA
>VSDK01009026.1:530023-637295 GCA_009767595.1 Symbiodinium kawagutii | reverse complement strand
AGCCAGAAAAGAGTCTCAACTGCATTGGTATATGGTTAGTTTTTTTAGCTCAACATATACAATGTATGTATCTTTTAGATCTTTTGCTAAACTCAGCCAGGAGAAGATTTGCCACAGGAGATTGCTGACAAGTTTGCAGCCTTGAAGGAAAAGGAAAAAAAGTTTGGTCACTCGGTCAAATTTGTTGACTGGCAACAGCAGGGACTTGAGAAACCTGGGAACTTTCTTGTTTAATCCCCTCACCACCACACTTTGCTAGGCACACATGCTCCTCAAGTGCGGAAGGACCGCCAGGCTCTTTTCGAGGAGTTTATTCAATGCGGGGAAGACTGGGGCGAGAGCTCTGTTGTCCTAAACAACAAAAACAGCAATCGAGATATCCAACGTGGAATTTACAAACTCATGAATAAAGACGATTCTGATCTGCACTTTATTGTTTGCATACTTGTTTGTGTCAACTATGTCAGCCATCATATGTTTAGAATGCTGATCATCTCAGGATCTGATGGACAAGTATCACCAGAACGTTGCTGTGGTGGAAGAGCTGATCAAAACCAAGGAATGTCCGGCAGCTATTGTTTTGAAGTTCCTGTGATTTCTCCAAGCCAGTGGTTGATGCACCCATATGCATTTTTTGGTAGCGCCTATTGCCTAAAAAGGTGTAGTTGACTTGGAACCATCATCAGTATAACCAGCTCACTTATTCTGTCACAAACGTTTTGTGCTAGGTTAAGTTCAGTTTTCCAAACTATTGCTTGATGTCGGGCTGGACAGGAAGACCTGAACGATTGGGAATGGAACCCCGACGTTCCCACCATGAAGTTGTACCGCTGTTGGGATTCTCGGGCATTTATCAATGAGGATGAACAGGCTCGATCGTTCAATGCCAAGCGGGAAGGGTCTGTCAGTGCAAGCCAAGCTGCTATGCTATTGTCATACTCTTAGTTGTTTTGAAAACTATTCTGTGTTCTTGTTTGCTTCGTTTAATTTGTTTGTTGTGTTTAACTTGTTTGTTAGTTTCTTTTGTTTTTCTTTCTTTCTTTCTATTTTTCTTTCTTTTTTCTTTGTTTGTTTGTTTGTTTGTTTGTTTGTTTGTTTTTTCGTTCGTTCGTTTGTTTGTGCGCTTGTTATTTTTCATTTCTTGATTCATGAACAATATTTGCAACATTTGCCTGCTCACACCAAGGCAATCTCATCCTGGATCAGCTTCAACGGGAACAAATGCAGGTACAGACCCAACTCCTAAGGATACCCCAGCTGATGGTAGGAGACCGGGTGGAAGGAATAGGGGTGGCAGACAACGTGGAGGAGAACAGGGGCCTGATGGCAAACCGCCAAGCACACCTGTTCCCAAAGCCAAAACTGCATTGCAGGAGGCAAAGGTTGTATCTAGGTATCGAATCAGTGGGGACAAAATGGATGGTTGTGATTTATCAGCACTTACCTACTTCATCTTTGGGTGACTCTATCTTAGGCAATGTCGCAAGCGAGTGGCTTCATCTTGGAAGGGGAAGGCTCCTTTTGTTGTGTCTTCAAGGTTTTTTTATCCATGTTGGCTGACATATTTTTTGGGGCGCTGCTAGGCTGGAACCAGAAACTGCTGACTGCAGGTGTGCCCAAACCTTACAATAACCTTGAAGTTGATCAATGGCGCTTGTGTTCGAGTAATTGTTCACCTTTTTTTTGTGTATGCTCTCAATGTTGTTTATCCACATTCGGAACTTAAGGCCTGACCAACTTCGAACTGCGGTGGTCAATGACTTGTCAAAGACCATTGCCAATCTCAAGGATTCTCGTGCAAAGGTTGAGGCTTGGGGTCAAAGGAACAATCACCTATCATCATCATCATCATCATCATCATCATCATCATCATCATCATCAGCAGCAGCAGCAGCAGCAGCATTAGCATCAGTGTATTGCTAGTTATTTGCACTGTGTGACTTCAATGGTTTATCTGTCATCTACTAACAATCATTTTGCTTGGGCAGGCCACTGTGGCAAGTGGTGGCTCTGAAGATCTTTTGAGGGCTAGCAACCAGAAGCTGGCCATGTCAATTTCAGACTACAAAAAAGCCGCAGGATCTGCCAGAGGCTTGTCCAAACCGGCCAAGCAGCCAAAGGCAAAGGCAAGTCCAGCAGCTCCAGCAGCTGCAGTAGCCAAGGAAGAGCCAAGTGTCAAATCCTAGGTCGTGCTGGTGCTTTTGTAGCGCAAGAATCAGCTGCGACGGAGCCATCATCCCCATAGATTTTGATCCCAACACCAGTGCAAGTCTTCACTGCATGCAATGTTTTTTGAAACCACATCAGCTATGGACCTTTGGAATTGTAGTTTGTTGATGTTGGAACATCTTGTCTTGAAACGGTGTGGGAATGAACCGGGGGTGACTTTGTGCCCTTTTGCGAGCTGAGCAATCTTTCTTTTGATGATCATGAACTATGATCACATGTTGTCGCGGGGACTTAGAACCTAGACGCTTGGGAAGCCCAACGAATGAAGTAGTTGAAGAGTTTTTGGCTTAGTTAATGAAGCCTTTAGATGTGAATGTAAACCATGTGACTTACAATATCTTATCGCAATTTTGTTGGTTGGCCCAAGCATTCTGGGAAACAATCGAGTTTTGCTCATCTTGTGGTGAAAAGAAAAAATGGCTATGCTCATTGAACTCTTGAGTGTCTTGGTGGGAGCCTGTGGGCCAAACTACTTGGCTTCATCACCAAACTGTAAAAGTTTCAACCTGAAGGTTCTAACATGATCATGATCATGATCATGAGGTGGCAGCATCAAGTGCGGCTATGACTGTAATATTTTGGTCTGTTTGACAATGCAAACAGATAATTCATTCCTTGTTGGGTGCACAACCCTAGTTTCCAGCTTCTCCCGTTCCCCTCGCAGATACCGCGTTTGCCGAGCATCTCATCAGCACCTTAGGACGGGGTGCTGCTTGGATGCATTGTGTGTCGCCAGCTCTTCCCTTGTGAATCAGCAACGTAATTAGTTTTTTGGTTTGCAATGATTTTTACTTCGGCCCGAGGCTAGCTCTTGCCTGGACCTGCAAAAGGCTGCGCAAGCCTGTGTCCAGGAGACATATGACCAAAGTTGGTTTTCTCAGCATATATCTTTTGAATCATATTCATAACAAGTAAAACTCTTCATTGCGTTCCTTTGATTCAGGAGTCGAAGAATCACTGCTCAACATTAACTCGGAGAATAGCAGGGATAGGTTCCCGTGGCGCCTACCCTGGAAATTGCGAGAGGGACTTGTTCAGGATCCTCAACCTCCCATTGGAGTCTTTGATTGATAGTTTGTTTTCCTTTTTTCCCATACCCACCAATGTTTTAATCGTCAAGTGTCATAGCTGTAGCTAGCGGGAATGAACAAAGGGTGATCGATCTATGGAATTTCTTTCCACTTGTCCTGCATGTGTTGTGCAGCAAAGGATTTATATATGGTGGAAATTCCTGTGAAGGATCTCAACTTCCCTGGTGAACGCAGAACTACTACGATGCGAGTTCCGATGATTTTGCCTCACGAGCTCTTGGATTTCTTGACAGAATCATTGCTCAATAAAATCGATGATTTTCCATTTCTTTGTAAAAGAGTTGGTTTGTATATGTGTTTATTGTTTATTTTGGTTCTTGAGTATATTTTGCTTCTTTACCAATATCCCTGGCCATGTGACACCGACATGCTCCCGTTCAGGAAAAAGGCAAGGTCAACGTGCCAGTGTCTGAAAAGAACAAGTTCTGGGAGCATTTCCGGAGGTACATGGGTGAACATCCAGCCATCAATGAGCATGACCAAAACCCAGCAGCTGGATGGCATGAACCCGTGGGCATCTTTGGTGACGATGCAAGGTACACTCTAGCAGGTCGCAAAATAGTGATTCTTCTGCTGAGCTTTGTTCTACAGGATGTCCAACGAAACTTTGACTTGATTATGCGCGCTGCTGCTGTCAAAGGAATATGTACATGATCATCCAGGGTACGTGTCCAAACTAAACCTACAAGTAAATCATTGCTCCAATAAATATCAAAACATATTTTAAAAGAACCTAGTCAACCGACACCCAGGCCTACAAGCATTTTTTTTCTCAATCACACAAGTCAACCGTTTGTGAATTGTGACAGTGAGGTTTGGACTTGGCAAGATTTCCATTTTTCCTTCTCCGCTATGAAGTGAGCTTGGGTGCACGAAGTGTTGACAAAATATTGCGAATTGCAGCCTGGTCACTGAATGCAACATAGCCGGCACATACTTCAGCTTTTCGATGTCGATGTTGATCCAGCAATCCATGGCCCAAGTTTCAGGCATGGGTCTAAATGGGTGGTAGACTGTGAGTAACGTAAATGAACATTAAAGAAACATAGCTAGTGATGTAACAAGGGTTAAGATGGAACCAATTGATGTTTGACTACTTGTCCATTGGAAAACCTAAATTCAAACAAATGAGCCATGTACTGCACTGAGGTAGGCTTCGTTGGCAAATGGCCTTCAATGGGGCCCCAGGGAGAGAACTTGGACAGAGCTCGGGCAAAACGAGCAGGGACACCGATGAGTGGGAAGTATGCGGTGGTGGAATTCAGGGGTGATTGGATCCTTGGTTGCCAACAACTACTCTTTATATGTTTCTTGGGGTGTGACTAGTCAAAACCCAAAACAAAAGGGTGATTGATTGTTCGATGTTATCACCTGTTGCAGGAAATGGCATGCTGAGTTTTGGGGATTGCGCCGCTACTATCTTAGCAACAACATTTGTCACTTGTGTCGTGCATCTGTGCTTGGTGGGCCTTTCCAGTTCTCGATCTGGACTTCAGTCATTTTTCTATAGCTGTGGTGGCTGTTGTTCAATTGATTTTGTCTATTGGTGCAGCTACAGAGTCTATGGCCGTAGGTAGTGCTGTTGTTCAAGTGGTTGTGCCTACTGGTATTCAACGTGAACTAAGTTACAGAGTCTATCGCAACTTTGATGCATTTCCACGGCGGACCACTGCAGAGTTCATCAACAACGATGTCAAGTTCATAAACCCGATGATGTTTGTGGCTGGTTTCTCGCCACAACGTATAGTCTTTTGCGAAATGCATGTCGTTCATCTGGGTATTTGTCAATGGCTGAACGCAAGTGCGGTGATCATCCTGGCAAAGTTTGGGTATCTAGGGCCGGAGCCTCTACAAACCCAGCTGCAAGTTCTGTGTTCTCGGTTCAATGAGTGGTGCCGCTTGAACCGAATCAGGCAGGGAATTGGCAAACGTACTGCGAATTTGTGGGCATCAAGTGTCCAATGCATGGTCAATGATCAATTGGGCTTCGTAGCAAATAGAAGCAAATATATACATATATATATATATCTTAAGGGGAGTGTATCAAATGGAATCAAACATTAAAGAATATGTGTTTTTGTTGTGCATGAAAATGTGACCCTGCTGAAACATTCTGGAACCCTGCCAGACATTATCAACCATATATTCCAACATCGGTGATGGCTGTCAAAGCCGGCGAGTACCCCGAGCTCAGATTGAAGGCTTGGACCTCTCGAGTATTACTGGCTTTTCTTGCAGTGTGTGTGCATGACTTGGCCCAAAAGACTCCACTGGCTGAAAGGGATACTGAAGTAGTGCTTGCTGCTGCTGTACTGGCAAGACTGGCGCATTGGATGTTGCTCATTGAAAGGTGTCCTCGTTTCATGAGCGATCAACAAGTTGCTGAAGTTGACCGTGCGTGTTGGGAGTTGCTGATGCAAAATTAACTTTAATTTTGTTCAAGGTTTTTTTGAAAAAAAATATTTTTGTGTAACTAGGTGACGTTATTGATTCAGCATAAACCTTGCTATTTTTGTTTGGGGCTGACAATCTAGGTTCATTGATGTCTACCAGTGTCTTTCCCAGCTGGCCTTGGACAGAGGAATCCTCCGTTGGCCACACAAGCCGAAGTTTCATGTACCTGTCTATGCGCTATAAGCATACGTTTTTGGTTTTTCATGACCACATTCTGTGGGCAAAGCATTTTTTTCTAAGCACAGCTGAAGTGACTGATCATCTGAGGCATTCTTGGAGATGAACCTATCAATGAAGAAAACCCATTACTGTACACGGCATCAGCACTGTTATGTGGATGAAGACATGGTGGGAACCGTGAAGGGGCTAGCGAAACGTGTTCACAGAAGATTGCTGGAACTGCGATGCCTCATGCGTTGGTGCCTGCGTTTGTCAACCTATCGCCGGCACTGAAAGGAAAATTGAGCTGCACACTGCTGTATCTTTGGGATTGGTCTGGGTGTCAGGTGACTAGATGTTATCGGATGTTGTCGGGTCTTGTCGGAAAGTTGAATGTTGCTTATATATGCTACGTACCCCTCAAGATCCCCAATGTTGCTTCTATTTGCTGCGAAGCCAAATGTTAGCATATATATCATACATTGGATTGTCGGGGTTAGTGGGTTCATAGGTGCTTGGTAATGAATTGATGCTTACATCTATAAATGCCGGTGCAGAATGCTTGCCAATGATCAATTAGTGGCTATAAATGACGGTTGATTTTGATTGGTGATGGTGAATCATGCTCAATTGAAAATCATTGACAACTTGCAATGCTGGTGAATGTAGTGGTTAGTCAAACGTGAAGATTGCTTCACAATACAGTTGGTAACGGATGGTGATGGTTGATAGCAAGTTACAACTGACAACACTTGTCAATCTATTCAGAACTGGTTCAATCCTATGGTCGTTACCTACTCGTTGGTGGTGTTGAACACATAGTTTCCCCAATATTTGGGAAGGTTGACTGACAAGCATGTTTGTGGGATGGAGAAGATCACCACTAGCCAGCAATGATCATTCACCATTATAAGCATCATTGACCACTAAAAACCCATCGCTTATAATCACCAACCAGCCTGCAAATCGCCAGCCTACAAACCGCTTCCATGGCCCCATGGCTCTATGGTGACCCCGAGCGCTCCCAGCTTGTTAATCATATGGTGTGATCCCCAAATCATCCACGACCCAAATGGATGGTCTAATCAGTTGAATCACGTTGAGTAATAATCCATCCATTTTGGGGACGGCCTATTTTGAGAAACATCCTCTCGTTGCACCATATTCTTATCAACAATTCACAACGTTGGGTGAAGTTATGAAGCAGTTGTGTTTGTTGCCGTTGTGAGTTGACTTAGTTCGTGATTGGAATCAACTTATCACAATGAATTGGATGAAATCACTAAATTTGTTTTTCTGTTTGGATCGGAATCAGCTTAACGGTTGTAATTTCTTGAAATCAACTTAGAGTCATTTAGTTTAATCAAGTCAACCATTGGAATCCATTTATTACAACTCTTCATGGTTGTAATTGATTGCATCATGGTTGAGTTTCAACTTAATGGTTACTTAATGACTTAATGGTTGAGTTTCTGTCATGAAAACTCCGCAGCTTTCACCAACCTCTCCAGCCATGTGGCCTCACACGAGGCAAAAAGATGCGCCGCTTCAACTCGCACAAAACCGTGGTGGTCCGGAGCTGCGCTCGTAGATCGTGGTGCCCAGTGCTAGCAACGTGAAGTGGCTATGGGTCAATATTAACCAACCATTTTATAGGGAAACTAATGGTTAATAATAGGGGAACCAGGGGTACAGGGTTTTGACCCACAGCCAAGTATTATTTGCGGTGCTTCATCAACAGTCCATAATCATTGTGAACCAAGGTCAAGAATGGCCTACTACGGCAAAATATTTCAACAGTCATGGCATGTAACGGTTCGTATATTTGTGCTCATTGAGCACTAGTAGCGGTAGCCATGAGGAACCATCAATACTCAGTTTCTAAAGTTGATCATCAATAAGGATCAATAGGTCATCTATGTTGTCATTTGATGTTTGATCACCACGTGGTGGTCGAATAATTATGAACAACCATACGATATCATACGATTGTGTTTACAGCCTACCATGATATGATTATGGTGTTACCTATCATCAACAACCAGATGATTCATGATTTTTGTTGATCATACTGATACTGATACTTAGAGTCTTAACCATCATTGTTTAAACCTTAAAGACAGATTGGCAAACTAACTAAGACATACAGAAAGGACCCTTGCAAGATGGTTTTGAAGCAAAAAACCTCAACTAACATGTACATACACAAGCTCTTCAGGTACTACTGTCAGTGTATAAACAGCTTTTGGAAGCAATGCAGGAGGTAAAAATCTCAACTAACATGTACATAGACAGGCCCTTTACGTGCTATGTTAAGATTGGTTTCAAGTGAGGTCCACGTGTATGTTTATTAAGGGTAGTGTAACTCCATCATACTGATAGAACAGCTCCAGGAGTTGATTAACCATCTCAAGTTGATCATCAGCTCACTGGTACTGATGGTGAATCAGCAACGCGTTTTGCCCATGCCTGGGGCGAACCGGGACCACCCGGAGAAACTCCAGGTGGGTCCTCAGCCGCAGGTGATGCCGGCCTCCATCCAAGGCTACGAGAGAAACTACAAGTGCGCAGTTTCAACTGGGCACCACTGGTGGAAGCACACAGAAATGGCGCTTAACAGTTGTTGAAAGGTTGCTTAACAGTTGGCTAATGGTTGTTGGAAGGTTGCTCGATGATTGTTGATGACAAATCACAAATGGTGGCTTGATGGCGCCCCCCCTGGTTGCTTCACGGTTGCCGAATGATTGCTTAATGGCTAAGCTTGATGGTTGCCTAATGGATGCTTACCTAGCTACATTCAGTTTTGTGTTCATGTAAACAAGCAGTTCAACCAATAGATCCTCCTGAAAAGAATGATTCCTTTTTAACCATTGGTTATTTGGCACAAAACGGCTAGTTTCTAACTATATCTCGATTTTGTGCTAGACGAGATCGCAGGTTGTTTGGCCTGGATGCCTGGTGGTCGCAATGATTTGTTGCCTTCCAGCTATCTTTCCACTGCCCACTTTTTCTTGATTCATTTCCGTGTTGCAACATTTACTTCCCATAGATCAACTATTGTGATTGTAACACTATCCAAAATCATGAGCAATCATTATTTTGACGTTCACTCCTTGCAGGAGTTGTTTCAACATGTGTAGATTTGCTGACCGATCTCGCAGGTACTATTCCTCAACAAGAGTTGCACAGGCTGAGGAGACTCTGCCAGCACACAACTATAAGCCAGAGACACAATTTGTCATAATCAGTTAATCACATTTTGGGGCAAAATATGAAAGCTGCTGTCAATGGTCAAGAGTGGTTGGTTCCGATTGTGAATGGCTATTGACGGTAAGTCACAAGCAATCCAGATTTGCGGGAAAAACAAAGCGCAAAGCCAATAATTCATGATAAACCATCAATTTTTTGTTGGCAAACAAACAAGATGACTTCAACTTTGGTTCACCAAAGGAGTCAATATACTTGATTATGTGTACTCGTTGGCTTTAGTTTTCTCATCATTCGTTATCATACCGGTTTTCAACACCAGGTTTGCTGCTGTTTCTGAGGGGATACAAAGCCAATGAAACTGCGGAATCTCCAGCTGTGTCTTGACAGGATCCAGCTTACCGACCGTTGTTCCTGAAACATCCAGATCCAGACCAGGACGAGTTGGGATAGGTTCCAGCTGGCCAGGATGAACGAAAGCGAAGGGGTTACAATGGCATGTGTTGGGATTCCGAATGCATTGATGACCACTGTACTGGAGGATGCGCTGAAACTATAAGAATGAAATACCGTGAGACCTGGGACGGATAAGAACTGTTAAACACACACACAGAGATTTACAGCATACGAGTGGGTTTTTGTGGCTTGTTTTCCCGCTTGTTTGTTGATCAGATCCAATCTAATTCATGGTATGGTATGACTGCTATGAATGGTCATAGCAGTCATTTGTTGATCAGATATGACCAAGATCCACCATGACTGCTATGACCATCACAAACACATCATTTTCATCGCGGATTCACCCTCTCACCTGTCGCGGTCCCATGCAGCAGTTTCAGGACAAGAAAGGCGCGGGTCGAGGCCGGTGCTATGCCATGATATGCCATGGGTGCAAGCGGTGGATCCTTTGCTGTAGACCTGGGGGTATTTGATGAGAGCTGGTAGAACTATAGATCTGCAAGAATCATGTGAATCATCGTTGCGGATCATGGATGCTACTGTGGGGTGCCACATGCTACTACGATTTTCGGTCTCCCAGGAGATCACCGATCAGAATTGCTTCAGCTAGACATTTGTGGGGGCTGAACCTCAATGAACCTCAGCCAAGCAGCTAAGTCATGCCTCACCTGAACATCTGTGAAGGGTCTGCAAAGTTCTGTGAGGCAAAACAATTGGGTATTGGTCTAAAATATCGCCCGTATTCTGTGAATGAAAATCCTAACATGTTCGCAGCTCTATTCGCGCCACAACCATGTGACGACATCCTGAATCTCAGATCGTCATCAGCATCCATGGTTTGTGAACATGGATTTCAGAAATAGAACAGTTGAACATGATTTGTGAACGCATGGAATCATGTGGAATCCTTTCGATATCCCATGGATTACTTCCCTACAGAAACAAGAATTGATTATCATCAAATATGATTACTACTATCTATTGACTATCATTGTAACCAGGTAGTAACAATCACAGTCAACTACATTACCTAGTACTGATATTGACTATTAGTGGTAATTACCTGAAACAAACTACTTCATTTGACTGCTAATTATTGAAACCAGGTGGTTAGATTACTCAAGTGGCAAAGCTCAGGTGGAAAGCTCAATGTTGAAACCAACAACTACTTCAGTCCGCTCAGGTGGTAAAGCAAATGGTCGTGGGAAGAAGGGATCCAAGGCCGGCCTCGGGCAAGCGGCGGGTATCCCGAAGAACTCATAGCAGGGCGACTGTGCCACACAGATGCTGGAAATTCGATTGGTTAATGAAGGAACCATGTTTTTTTCCATGATCAAAGTGGTTATGTGCGGATATAAGAATTCTATAACCAACAAGTAGAGTTGTCATGATTATAGTTGTGAATAGAGAATCATAAGCAACAATGCCGCATAAATAACTACTAGTTTTTGGTTTTGAAATGAAACGATAGGATTTTCCATGGGCCAGTAAGGGGGACAACCAACAACAATAGCTGGCTGGTGGGTTTTGAACATGCTTGATTTTCCCTCGTACAAAAAATGTTTGATTGACTACTAGTACTGTGTTTGAGATGGATTGTAATCACCAAACCAGTTTCAAACGTTGGTTGAAATTGCAAACCAGGTTTTTCCAATGGGAGAAACTCGAAATGTTGATGATAGCATCCTCTTGTTGGTTGAGGGGTTCAATTGTTAGAAGAATATCATTTTCATAAGCATCAGCTATCCACTCTTGTCGCTGGGGACCATGCTCAGTATTCGCATATAACATATGTGCCTTGTTGCAATTTGATATTAGCATGATTTAACATGTGATAGCATGTGTACATGTGTATTGTGATATTCTATATTACACATTTATTGTTCACATCCATATGCGTACATAATTGTAAACATCCACGTGTGCACTTCACTTGTGCCATTTGTACACACAGGTTCTCACTTCATGTCAGTGTTGCGGATTGCTGGGTTGGTAAATGTGATGTCGGTCAGGCCCTTTTGATTTACATGCTGATATTAACCATTGACCATCAATAATCATCAGTACTCATGTTTGGCTACTGAACCACTACTCACAAGCATCATTGATCATCATCAATCGTCATTATAATCATCATTGATCGTCATCAACTTCAACAATCATCCTCAATCATCCTCAATCATCCTTAATCACCATCAATCGTCATTATATAATCGTTGATCGTCATTTATCTTTAACAATCATCCTTAATCATCCTTAATTAATTATCATCAATCGTCATTATATCATCATTAGTCATCATCATTCACCATTACCAAAGCAACGATTTTTTTTCCGAACGCAGCTTGGAACAGTTTGAATTCCCCCCGTTCCACCGTTGTTTCCTGTGCAGGGCTCCAAGGGATCTCAGGATGGCAAGGGAGTAGAGGCCGCCAGTGCCGGTGGCCGAAGGGGCAGGGGGATGTCCTATTTTTGGTGATGAGCCAAGCACTGTGAAGCCACAGTGATGAACAATCATGTGGGTTTTTTGCTGATGAGCCAACCATCATGATGAGCCAAGCATCATGATGAGCCAAGCATCATGATGAGCCAAGCACTGTGAACCATCACTTTCCATTCTGAACCACACTTGAATGTCGTGTTTTTTGATGCTAAACTTGCCATATTCACTTGTCATTCCTTTGCCTTTGTCATCATTTGTCATCACTTTCCATTCGTGACTGTCATAAACCACCATCAACCGTGGTTCACTTGACGGGTGACTATGCTATCTCTTGCTGCTGACCGTGTGTCAGAGAGACGTTGATCCCAAGAAAAGTGAGCAATGCAGTCCAGGTTCTACCACCCCATGTGAAAGGAGAGCATTTCGGCTGACTCTCTCATATTTGTCCATCCTGTGCTTGCTTTTTTCCCTATTATAACATTGCGGAACCAGAAAAAATACATATATAGGCCAATAAATTATTCACACATTTATACACATACAATAAATAAACATATATATATATATATATTTATACAGGTGTACGCACCACTTCACATGTGAATATGTGTATGTATATAATACACGTATTCAAGTAAATTTCCCGTACATGTAAATATATGTATTGAATATCTACAAGATATGTATGCTCATAGCCCATTGATGTTGGAAACCAGTTTAGGGCGGCTCAGTGGGTCAGTACCTGGAGAGAGATGTCTACTCGGTTAAGAAATACGTTTGGATCAACAATTCATCGACAATAATGGTTATATACAGTGCAAATATATAATTGTTGCAAGCATGACCATGATCATTCATTAATCGCAACCATTGGAAACATTACAATGCCAAAGACGGAATTTGATATATTAAGCCAATCAATTGAACTTACATTCCGTTGATATTGCTATCGACCAACGCCTGAAAGCAGACAGAGTTGTATTCCTATGGACATCTTGATATTGACTTGAAAGGTACCAAGTCCTATGGACATATATTCCTATGGACAAAGTTGTATTCCTATGGTTGCTATTAGGAAAGCAACCATACCAAGATACCAAGGACTGGTTCAACATCCAGATGTCAGGGCCAGCTGCACCCGCAGGCCTTTTCACGATTGGCCTTCATGGGCTTAGAAGATCCGAACGCACAGGCGTCCTGGATGGCGACTTGGGAAGCTACAGCATTAGTATTGGTGATATGTGTATTATACAATATATTTAAATATATGTATATATGTATAATATATATATATATGTATATATATGTATATATATATATATTGTATTGTGCTACATGTGTATTGACTGTCCGTTCATGACCTTCCAGTTTTCCATTCGAGACTGTCCGTGAATTCTGTGCAAAGTATTGCGAATTGCGCATGTTTGTTGCGTTGATGGATGCCCCACTGAATGACCCCGCTCCGTTATGTGGTTGTTGGTTTCATTTTTTTAGTTTTCCCTAGTGATGATGATTAACAACTGGTTGGTTGACTAATATCATTCATAGGGGTGGTTCAACCACCAACCAGTTTTGGTTTCCCTGTGCCTCACTGCCACCAGGGAGACTGGTCTATGGGAGCTGAGCAGCTTCCATGGCAGCCGCAGCAAGCAATGCAGATGATGTCGCGGCCCTGGATGTGTTTAGTGGTGAGGGGGATGTATTTCTTGAATAGCCCTAACCTAAAACATTGTGAGAACAACCTGCTATTCAAAAAGAGTGTTTAGTGATTGAATAAGCTGTTCTTGTTCATCCACTCGTAATCAATGGTAAACTGTTTTTTTTTCCAAATCAGCAACTCTGTGTTGGTTATTAGTTTGATGAGTAATTTGAGTTCGTGCTTCATCACTAACACCTTTAGTTTAATTAACCTTAATGCCTGGTGAACAAAGCCACCCTAACATGTGTATGCTGATGTGGATGCCGATGTGTGAATGAGTGACCGAATCAGCCAGTCCTTAGTTAGTTGCTGAAATAGTCTTGGGTTGCTGCTTAAATTGGAATCTTTGCCATGCTTGCTTCCACATTTACACTCGGGCATACTGTCCTTTCAATGAGACATGTATTTTCCCCAGACATTGCCAGACATCATGGAAACATAACTACTATTATCAGGAAGTTGCTTAAGTCTCAAGGGTTTCTAGCTATTCACCATCATCAACCAGTTGTGGTCGATTTTTGGCATCATCCAACCCACTCATCAGCCCAAGGCAAGCTCCATTTCCCGGTGCCTGTGGTGGTTGCTGTGGAGCCCCTACTCTTCCCTTGGCTCCTACCGGTCCCCCTCGCACTGGCAACACAGTGACATGCCTGGGCCTGAGATCAAGTGTGCGAAGGGAGTTCATCCAGGGAGTTCTAGAGTCTAGAGGGTTCCATGTGTTTCTATCAGCGTTCGTGGAGATCCACACCAACTTTTTGGGAGGTAACTGATGGTAAGTCGTGGTTAGGTACTGGCTAATCCCCGTTAGTTTTGGGGATAAGAAGCAACTTCAATCAGGAAGCATCCAAAATCGGGGTAGATGAACCAAGCAGGAGACATGTCTCTTTCTGGGATGCTAATCAGGGACCCATCACCGCCTGGGGCTTTATAGTGGTTGACAATATAAGAATAGTGTTTGCGAACCACTCCTGACCATACTTAGCTACTGTGAAGCCCTAGATGGGAATAGATGAGAATCGATGAGAATACAAATCACATAGGTTGATGGCGGATGAGAATAGTGAAAGATGATCACGTTGAATCAGGGATGCCAACTGACGATGACAATCGTTCACAAGTGGCAAGAGTGGGTCAATTGTGGATGAGAATGGTCAATCAACTTGAATCAGGATTGTTACCGCAATGCTATGAGCAAGATTGATCACAATATATCCCCATCAATAAGCAGCAAGTGGTACAACAATTGAGTAGATGATGCTTGCTTCAGGGACAAATGAACTATCGTTCTCATACCGGTTGCTAATGGAGTAGACAATGGTTGGTTGACAACAATATGGCAACAGGATGGACTAATGCCAATGATGATAAACCAGCAACAAGAGACAGACAATCATTAATGCTTGGTAAAGTTAAAAAGTTTGCCGGCGGCAAAGGCCAACAATAAACATTACCAACTCCGGCAACCACCACAGAACTGTGATGGAAAATCATTGATTTCCTGATCCGCTTTTTCAATCAATGGATTTCCTGATCCATTTCATAAAACATTGCTACATCACAGTACCAGCTTAATATGGACATATCAATAACATATCAATACCAGTTATGTTTTGTCGCATCCATTTCACAAAACCATTGTAGCAATGTTTTGTATGTCGTAGCCGCACCGCTGATCGTTTCACATGAAAACCTGGGACCAGTTCGTTGACTTCTCGACTTCTCGGTGCCAAGGCGCCAACTGTGGCAACGTGTGCTCTGCGGAACACAGGCGCAGGGCCCGCAGGGCGCAGGGATCAGCAGGGCGATCTCCCAAGCAGCTGCCGCGATCTGGGCATTCGGGGCACTCGTGATCCACGGGGCACGAGGATCAATCGTTGATCAGCATGTTGATGAATGTTTGACAAACAAATCTCTTCGGCTAATGTTTCGAATTTCTTTGGAAGATAGTGATGAATCGAACCCGGAGTTTACAGCATGAACTGGGATGCAGTCATGATCCAGCCAGAGTGGTTCGCACATCCACAGTGCCGTCAGGTTTTGCTCAGCTTGCGGGGCTCCTGTCTAGACCTGAGATATATGTCTTCCTGGGCTGAATGGAGCAACCGATATGTCATCACAACCTGGCAAAAATGGTGCTTTCTCAAGATAGGGGTCCCCAAAATCATGCAGTTCATTGGATTTACAATAGTAAACCAATCATTTTCCGGGCCCACCTATGGCTTGAGAAACCCCCAACTAGGAAGGGAGCCGACCACAATAGGGACATCAGGATGATGTTTTGCCATGAGGAGGACTTTCCATGGATTACCATTGGTCGTTCATATGTCTTGGATGGGCGTACCTCATGGCGCAAGTGGAACGAACACTGACTCTTGTAAATTGTTATCCAATTTGAACCATTCTGGAACTAGGACTCAATTTTTATCAATGGCGGCTGAAATCAGTGATCATCAATAATGACTGATAATCATTAGCCAATAATTTTACACTGGTACGATGGTTATGTTTGCTCAGTAGCTAATGATGGTTAATGCCAACCCTGGATTGATAAACCCCTGGTTGATTGATAGCAGGTATCCCGCAGAAGATTTTTTTTTCGGTAGAATGGTACCCAACAAATCAATAAACTTATCGTTTTATCAAGGTGAATCACCGTGGTGAATTGCCAATCGAATCATGGTTGAAAATAGTCAATCACCGTATTTAATCATATTTCATGGGTTGGTTGCCTGTTATTGGATTATGATCCATTACCATAGTTTGATTGCTAGTCATAGAGCCAACCATAGTTCATCACCAAAGTAAGCTAATCATGCCAGTTACCATAGTTGTTCGACAAAATCATGCAGTTTAGCAAGCTTCTCATAGTTGCTAATCATAGTTTATAGTTGCTAAGCAGAGTTTCTAATCAAACTTAATAGTTGCTAAGAATATTTGCTAATCATAGTTGCTCAGCATAGTTGCTAATCTAAGTTCATAGTTGCTAAGCATAGTTGCTAAGCTTAGATCATAAATGTAAGCTTATTGTAAGCTTATTGTTCATAGATGATGCTAATAATTTGCTAATCATAGATTGCTAATCATAGATTGCTAATTAATCTAAGTTCATGGCTGCTAAGCTTATTATAAATCATAGATGTTCATAGATATTCATAGTTCATCCGTGGAGTGCTGAGGTCAAGGGCGGTGGCTCAAACGGCGGTGCCGGTGGCGCCCCTGGTGGCGCGCCTGCAGCTCCCATGGGAGGCAAAGGAGGTCCGTGTGCAGGAGATGGGTGCGAGCTGTGGATCCAAGGGTGACTCTGCGGTTGGTTGGTTGGGTTGGTTGGGTTGGTTGGGTTGGTTGGGTTGGTTGGGTTGGGTTGGTTGGGTTGGTTGGTTGAGTCATTGATTGACTTGATTGACTTGATTGAGTTGATTGACTTGATTGAGTTGATTGAGTTGATTGAGTTGATTGAGTTGATGTACCCATGTTTTTAGGATATTTTGGGGATGGCGCAACTAACTAATCAGCCAATGATGGTAGCAGGGGATATAATGAGTACAGTAATGATTGGCTAAAAGTTGGCAATGAGAAATGATTTAAGTAATGATGCATTGTTGACAGAAACAGTGGTACTAGTGCATAATGATGGTTGCTAATGCTATAATGTTTAAGTAATGATTGATGATGCTTGTACAGTGATTTGTTTGGTGGTCATTGACGCGGGTGCCATCGAGAAATTGTATATTTTTCAAGTATGACGGATTCAACAATCTGGAGTTGCACCATTTACGGGCATCCCTCACAATATCTCACAATAGATAGCATGATAGTATGAAGGTGCCTAGTGTATTCTAGGACCTTGGTGCCAGTACTTCTGGACTGTTGGTCACATGCAGATCTCTTCATTTTCGGGGTTCCAAAAAGTGTTGCGTCAAATGGTCAATAGATGGCTAGTACTTGTCAACGGTAGTGTTTAATAGCGGCAATCAACGAGAAAGACTGATATACATGCTGTATATGTTTCACTGAAAAATGGCGATGTGAATTATTGATATTTAATCACTGCGAGTATAACTTGAAGCGTTTCACTTGACTAATGTTAGATCCGTATTAATAGCCCCCTTATTTGATGGTAAATCAGCAGCTATGGAGCAGGTAAACGAATGGGGCGTTGCAACTGAACCAATGGTTCTCCCATTGCACCATTGTGCCGCTGCCGGATTCCAGGACCGCCCATGAACGGCATGATGGCTGGTTGCCCGCAACTGTGGCCATGCGGAGGTTGTTGCCCATGTCGTGCGCCCAGACCTTGCAAAAGCAGAGTGACCAGAGCATTGATCGTTGGTAAACATGCGACTCATACGACCATGGACCCTAGTTGGGCCGCTAAAAAGGTAGGCTTTCAGCCTCCAACATTTGGGTTTGAACCTGGAAAACTGCTGTTTTTTTCGGTTTCATAAAGGGATCTCTCATTGAGAACCCCAATTGAATACTATAGATGATTGATAATTTGGGGTGTACCTCCATTTTAAGAAACCACCATATAATTGTACTGGTGGTTGAATATACTGGTTGAATAGTGATGGTCAAGAATGGTGATTGATCATGATGGTTGATGATGGTAATCATTAGTCAATAGTGGTAATGACTGACACTGGCGAGAGGCTAGTCGGGACAAAGTCCAACCACGGTCAAGCATCGTCAAAATAGGGTTGTCCCGAGCACCTAGGGTTACAAACCATTTTCACACTTGCCATCAACTACCTAGGGTTCATTCATTGCAAACAATCACGACACTAGCTGCCAATTGACTATAGGGTTCATTCATTATATTATCAGCTACAATCATGACATTACTTAGGGTTCAAATTGGAAACCATTATGACACCAGCCATGCCATTGTGACAGCATCCACTCTTCACCAATGGCGAATGACTCGACCGTGTTGTGGGTGCCGTGTGGCTGGACCTAGGTGCAATGAACATGCGAGCGGATGCTCCTACCTTCATGCCGGGCATGGGAGAGGAGCGCTGGGCAGATCTCCATCATTTGTGGTGCTACTAAGCCCTTACTAAGCATCGATAACAGGTCAATAGCAGGTCAATAGAAGCCATTTCGGGCAGTTCTTGGCTTCAGAAGTCCCTCTGTGATGTTTTTTTTGAGGTGTAAAATCCAGTGATGGCAGATTGATTGTGTCAGGATGATGCCAAGACTCCAATGTCTCCAGGTCCCCAGGCAGGCTACCTGTTTCGGGTCCAAGATTGAACCGCTTGGCATTGCCACACTTCCAATCTGGGAACAGACCTGATCGCCCCAGAGAAGTTGGCCGGTCCTGGTGGGTCGTCACTGCCACTGATCTCAGCTCATCGTTTGCTGAAGCCACCTGGTTTCCTGGCAGATGGCGGATTCGGTGAACACAGAGCTTGACGTGATGCGTGGACGTGGGGGGCCGAGGATAGGGAAGATATGAACTGCGGTTGCATATCGTAGGCAAGTCTGTGCTGGTTGTAGTTGGTGAGTAACGATTGTACCAGAATTCTTACGCTATATATCTGCAATGTTGGTCCAAAATTGGTCCATGTTGGCCATTGGCTGAGTACTGTACATTCATCCCTTTGTCTCGTTAAACTCGTTGTACTTAAGCATCTTAAGCCCAATGCTGTGATTGCAGTAACTGTCGTCCGCAGTGGTCAAACCTTCCGCGAGGTTTGATGTTGATCGCTGCTCTCAAGGACGGTGGTAGTGTCACAACCCGGATTGTCATGGGTTTTGTTCTCTTAGAACGGCACTAAAACATTACAATTCTTTTCTACTCAGTCATTCTGATGCAAAATATTGCAAAATCATTGTTACATCACCTATTCCAATTTTTGTTTTCGTGTCAGCAGGCGTGGTTTCCGAATGGTTTCCTGGGAACCTTGCATTTGGTCATGTAATTTGCTGATGGCAATTAGCACCTGGGGTACGGTGCCAAAAACGTATATAAAACATGTCAGACATGTCCAGGCTTTTGTGGGTAAAGGCGGAAAATTTGGGCATGATCACATTTATGGTCTCGTTTCTTTTCCGAATTCACCCCAGATTGTTTTGTGGCGTCGGTGGACGCTTTCGCACCTGCTGGCTGTTCTCCTCTGAAACACCTGCGTCACAAAGCTTTGAGGATATCGAGCAGAGAGATTCCGAGACTCGTGGAAAAGACGAGAATGTCGTTCTTGGACTCAGTTGGGTATTGGGAATCGCGCCGCACGCTGGGAAAACGACGCAACAATCAATCAATGAACGTGAGTCCTTTCTCAAAAAGTGAACCTTCAAGAACTGAATGAAGACGTTCATTTTCCATCATTTTCCCTCACTCTCAAAAATCTGAGCAGGACGAAGCTGCTGAGATGTTCATGAGGCAAAATCACAACCCATAACCACAGGCACATTTGAACGACTCAAGTGACTTTGCCGCCACTTCCGAGGCTTGGTTGGCCTGATGAGGAGAAGGCAAGACTCGAATGGATGGGTGCTTGTGAGTATGCTGTGTTAGGAAAATGGGGTATCCATGGGTATCCAACCAGCCAAAATGACGCCAATCTCCAGTATGTGGACCAGTACACCATTCATATTTTGGGATGCACCGCTTTGCAAAACAACAAGCTTCGTGACCAGATTATTGGTGGTAGCAGGGTAACGAGAATCGTCAGTACGGGACACTCGATACTCAACCCATTGCTGTTTGTTAGTACCCCTGGCTTCCGCAGTGACCAGAACGTTGATTGATTGGTTTCAACATGTTTCAACATTTGGTTGCATGGATATTGGATAAACTTATTATTGCCAAGACTCTCATTTGAATCCGTCGAATTCCTGATTGACTGGCGGGTTGGTGGAATGACTTATTTTAATTTGGATCTGGATCAAGACACCAACGGAGCTTGGAATCTGGAGATCACCCTCACTTGTCACTTCATCCATTTGACAGGCCTGTGAACGCAATCTCGCGGCATGGTTTCAGAGGTCCAGTGCCCAATGAAACTCTGCTGTCAGCAGCATGTAGATAGAATAATGATAAGTTAATAAGAGTAGGGTAGAATAAGACAATTGCTTTAGTCATAGAAATATGACTGCCATATATGATCTATAGTTAATTAATGTTAATTAACTTATCGCCATTAAGTGAAACAGACAGTGAGAGAGCATGAATTGGGTATCAGAGTTTTCACATCTGCAAGCTTTGATCCCTGAGCTCAGGCGAGGACAAAATTCTTGCTGGGAAGACTGAAATCTTGCTGCCGCAACCTGAGCCTTTAAAGCACAGCATTTCTTTGAAAAAACAGCTGCTACACTTGTGCTTCTCCTGGTTGCCAGACAGTTTAACTTGCATGTCAAGCAAAGGAGTTGTTCGAGATTCGGAGTCACAACACGTCACACCGCACGCACATTCTGTTCTTTTTCAGGCGAGCTTGCTGAAACAAAGATATTTGCGCGAACGCGACAAACTGATTCGACCCAGATTGCCAGCGGATCGGAGGGTTCATGACTGAACCCCAAAGGGGTGCTACAGACAGAAAGAACAGCTTAGTGGCTTGTCCTAGGTGCATATGTCCCATTTCCCAGCTCTCATGCCCTGCAATCAACTGAATAAACATGCACGCTTTTGTTGCCTTTGGAGCTTACACATGAACCTTGACTTCCCTGTGGATGTCTACAGTCCAGCGACAGGCACGTCCACACAGGTTGATTGTCCAGAAGCTCATCCGGGTGGTAGCTTTAGCAGTTCATAATCTCCCGTGTGGACAGCAAGCTTTCGTAAGCTTGTGCCGAAGCTGCGTGTGAAAGCAAACGCAGCCTTCAAGCCGCGGACGGAATCCCGGGAACCGACTTTCTTAAAAGAGAGGATGGGCCCCCCCCCCCCTGCCATAATTCAAATTTCAGCAACTTGAAGCTCATGAAAGGCTGACAGGACCGGCAAGCCCGTCCTCTCATATTTCGATCTCTGGCAGTCTTTTCTCCAGATTCTCCACGAATCCACCGCAGTTTAAGGAACAGGGCCCAATTTCTATGAGTGCTTCCTGTCGGCGGTAGAGTTTGAGCTGCTAAGGATTATGTCAAGCTTCCAGTTTCCTGGGTAGATAACTCTATATTAGCTCCACAACTTTGCTCGGGTCAAACATATACCCCAAATTGAAGACCAAGCGCTGCACATGGACAAACAAAACAGCATTTGAGTTCATGATAGTTCATGAACGCTTGGATTCAGATCGATCAAGTGCTAGCTACATTGCGCTACTGTAGTCATTAATGCATAACCATTGCCTATAGTATATATATATATATATATACAGATATTATTACCCAACTATGGACCACAACTGCTGCTTGTGGCCTGCTCAAATCCTCACAGCTCGCGGGTTCTCCAATCTCTGAAGAGGCGGGTGCGTTGTTGGGGCCTGGACTTTTGAATGCCTCGCTATAGCGCCAAACGCCAAATCTCCATCTGCTTCCGGGTGATGTGTAACCCCCAAGTCATACCATCACTTGGCTGGCCTCAAATGGTGTATCGCCCCAAGATGTTGATTTTTGTTCAACATTTTTTGGAGTTTGTTTTTTTGGAGATCGAGTTACTGGGTACCACTTGGTACAACCATTTGAGGTCAGCCCCTATATCTTTTGCTGCATGGTTGTGTTGGGGATCTTGATACTGGTTTCGAAATGTTTCGAACGTGAACTTGCGCGGAATGCAGAAAGACTAGATTTGCTCCGGTTGAACTGGAGCAGTCCATTTCACCCATGTGCCATACTCAGGTATTGCCGCTATCCCAGGACTGCAAAGGTTAAGCTCAATCATGAATTGGGTTTTGGGGTACATCTTTATGTGATCAAAACAACCAACCTCTTACGCATTTCGGTGTGTCCATCACTGGTAAGACTGAATCACCCAATCAGTTTTAGTAGCGAAAACGGCAACATGGACATGTCCTGGGATCCATGCATGGACCAACCTAGTACCACGTGTGCTGGCGCTTACCTTGCAGTCTGTCTTGAGGACGTCCTGGGTTCCGTCACGGCTCCATCCCGGTTGCCTTTCGCTACAGCACCGCAATTTGGGACGCCGGCATAGCATCGAAGATTTGGATCTCTCGGGGTGTGGACAGGCTGCACAACAAGAGCCGAGTTAAACATAATACTTAAGTAAACAATCTTAAACAAAGAAGTCTTCTTATTTAGCGCGCTACTGAGTTTAAACATAGCAGTTCAATAGCAAGGGAGTTAAACATAATTAAATACAATTTTAGTTAAACCTCCCTGGAGCAATCAAGAAGTCTTCTTATTTTGTTGGATACAACTTTGATTTTCCTTGATTTGACACGTTTCATACAGTCGACAGAATGCTGATCAGTTCAGGTCAGTCAATGCAAAGAGATGTGTTTCACTCATGCTTTTATCATCAAATGATGTTTGTCCCTTTGGTCTTGTCAGCGCCTTCTTTGGATGCTGTTACATTCTGCCATTTACAGTGAGAGAATCTCTTCAAAAACAAATTATCCCACGGCGAAATCGCAGATGATCGCCAAATTATCTCCAACAAACCAATCTAAGAAAACTCATGCGACTCTTGCTGCAGTGTTTTGAAAGAACACCGACGCTTCGCTTGGCTTCGCTTGCAGTCGAAGAACCGCGGTCAAACCTGGCAGAAAAAGCGGTTCACAGGTCAAGCCGCTGGGGGCGTTCAACCGGCAATTCGTAGCTACCATTGGCCCTCAAAACCAGCATTTTTGTAGAGGTGATGATCCATAATTTGTAGAGGTTGTGAGTTGTGACCCATATTTTCGAGGCTAAACACCTACCTTCTTCAAGGTTTTGGGGGCACATGGTAGTAATTATTGTTAATTGGCAATTATTGACGAATGATCAACATTGATCTACTTGACTGTCGCCTCGGCAATTGGGTTTTGGGCGATTCAGCCACCATTGTGCTGCTGATAAAAATATACTTATAAACAGTAAACTATTTGTGATGATTCAATACTGATTCACCATCACTCCAGGGTTCCAGCTATAGGGAAAAACATGGGAAAACCACTGGCTCAACCCAGGGGCCAGGAGGCGGTTTTTCCTGCTGCCTTCGTGGCAGTTCAGATCTTGGGTTCTTCCTGCTGCTGGTGTCAAAGTTCGTTGCGAAAAAGAATAGATTCAACCATGAAACCAGCGTAAACCATGAATTGACCATCATTGAAAGACTATGATTGACGCATTGCTCCATATACCATTACCTATGATTCAGATTACCCTGATTCAACCACCGTTTTTGTTGCACAACTGTGGATAGATCCGCAGATCTGCAGATCCGGGCGCCATGGCCAGCAAGTTGTCTGGGCCGCGCGTACCGTCTGAAGCTGAGTCTATGAAGAGAAACGAGGGTATTTGTTGATGATGGTTGTTTGATGGTTAATAAATAATGGTTAATGACAATGGTTGTTTGTGTTTGATGATGGTCGTTTGATGATTGTTTGATGATTGTTTGATGGTTGTTTGATGGTTGTTTGATGGTTGATGATGGTTGTTTGATGTTGTTTGATGTTGTTTGATGATGATCCTCGTTAGAATGGTTTTCAAACTAATGAATCTTTATTGACAACAACCATTAGTAGCAGATGGTATTGTTGATGATGGTTGATATTTGTTGGTTCATAATCGTTAATGGTGATGAATAGCCGATGGTTAATGATGGTTGATGAAGGTTGACGATGGTTGATGATGGCTTGTAAACATGTTTAATGGAAGGACGGTCAACAAGCATGTTCAATGGTCAAAGGTTCACGAGAACGGCTACAATGGTTCATGCTGACAGTCGTTGGTGGTTGGTGATCATGAATAGCAATGATGTTTAGTCATGAATTGCAATCGCTACTCACTAATCATTGGTTAGTCATGATGGTTGATGGTTGTCAATCACCAATCACTAATCATGATAGTTAATGGGAAACTTGTGACTAGTGATGGCACACCATGCTGATCCTCGGGAGATCCCTGGGGAGGCTGGTTTCTTGATATGATTTCATATCCGTTCAGCAAAAACAGCACAGCGACAAGCGCGACAAGCATAACAAGATGGGGAAGATGGTGTAGTGAGAATGTTCGGGGCTAAAAGTAGGGACCAAAGTAGGGACAACAGCAAGAGGAAGAGGATATTGGCGGTGTAAGGAGAAGGCAAGCGATGGGAAAAGAATGGAAGGAACTGAAAAGAAATCAATTGCCCAGGCCAAAGACAAGGAAAGAGACGCATGGAAGGAATATCAGATAGACGGGATGAGATTGCATTAGATAGATAGATCGATACGATAGATCGATAGATAAGGGTAAATATATAGGAGATAGGTGGGAGAAATGAAATATGAAAACAAGAAAAAAACAGCAAGAAAGGGACAAAGAAAAACCTGAAGAAAGAAGGAGGGGAAGCAACCGTCACAAATAAATCAAGCTCACTAAAGTCCTGATCATGAACAGCAACACACCAATCACAATAGGTATGCCATCAAAGGCTTATGGGCGCCATTGATCAAAGCCACCCAATCCACCACTGTTGATCCACATGCCCAAGTCAACTGGGTGGCCTTGGTTCTCAACCCAATGACTTTTGACACTAACTTGAAGTGAGCTGCAAATCTTGGCAATGGAACCAGCTTTGGCAACGGATTCGTTGCCAGCTGGTGGGGATCACCAAGCAGTAGAACTTCAAGGATCAAACCGGGCAGCTGCGCAGCTCGGTTCCCCTGGCCCTGGCTGCTTGCTACCGAGGCCCAAAGGCTCACGACAGCTGAAACCCCCAGGCACCGTGGGAGCGTGGGATAGTGCATGGAGCAACATTTCCTTGGATCATGGGGTCAAATCTGACATTGAGCAATCGGATGTCATGAATTCTTGATTTGGTTGTATTTCACCATGGCTTTTTGCTAACGATCCGTACTCAACTCTATTTGATTCTCCTGTTGTCAAGATATTGACTCAACATTCGCGAAACTCCTATAAATTGTTACTGTAATTGATAGCCATTACAATAACCCCATCATTGACCGACAGGGCACACTCACTATTAATTGGCCCAATGGCCAATGATCGTTTATTAATCCAATCATGGCAATAATCGGGAATGACGTTTGCCGATTCCTAATGTTTGCTGCCTCCATGAATCACAAGCCCAATCACAGCATTGTTCCATATCGCAACTGTTTTCCTTGCCCAAGCATGCTTAACATCATCGCATAGCAGTTGGTACTGTACACCTAAACTTCCATGGATAAACCACATTGTCATTGATGCTGTTACCCCAGTGTTAACTCCGGTGACTGCATTTATTGGTAAGCCCATATTTGGCTGGGGTCAAAACCCTATACCCCAGCTATTCACATCCCCTAAATGATCAATCTCGTCCAACTGTTGGGATGTGAACTACCCCTTTTTGGAAGGTTTAAACACTTGGCCCGCAACCATCGTTGGTATATCCCCCATTCTTGCTGGCTATCCACTAGTATGAACCACTAAAAAGCTAGCTGCTAGCTAAGCATCCACCTAACCATTCACCATATTGACCACCTGTGGTGCCCAACATCTTCCTGAACCATGCAGCTAAGTCGCCAGCGTTTTTTGCGACGCCACGAGGTGAAGCACGGGCAGCGCCCAAGGTTTCTCAAGTGCAGCGTCAAGTGGATGAGGCGGGTACCGGCAGGGAATGTGGACGCTGGACTCATTCCAGGGTTTCTGTACCTGGTGCTGTTGATCAGAATCATAGGTTGGTGTACCACTGGCTGATTGATCTCAATTGTTGATCCGCTATTGAGCTTGCTGGTGAATCACCAGCTGCTCAACCAGGTTGATGAACCCCAGCTTTTGATGTCGAATCGACAGCGGACCCCACACAAGGCGATATATCCAGTACCGATCCGGCTTTTCGGCTAATCATGGTGAATCACTGCCACAGGGTGGATAGCATGCAGTAGCTCAGAAGCTGGTTCGATTTGGAGAGAATGGTTCGAGCGAGATGGAGAAGCTATTGAAATTCAAAGATTGAGCAGTTAAGGAGGAGAAACATAAGCCATTATTCTTGTCATTGGTCATGTCCCCTTTGCTTATCGAGCATTGCCATCATTTTCAAGAATACTCTCCGGGTTTCCCATGTGACCGTGCCAATGATGGACCACAGAAACACCTCCGTCACCATGGCCTCGAATGTCCGCATGCTTGGGCTACTTGGGAAGCTGCCAGGTGAAAGGTCTGGAAAAACGTGCGGGTGATCTAGTGAGAAGCAATGACCTTCGAGGGGCGTTGCAAATGTCACTTGGATTTGGTTGGACGAACCTCCAAGGTGCGGGACTTTGATCAGTTGTTTCTGGTAAACCTTTGGGGTTGGGCTTTCTGAATGGCTGGGCCAAGATGAGCTCAAACTGGCAGCTCCCTTGAAATTGATGATCCTCACAGGGTTTGCCATGAGCGCATGTGGCGAAGTCACTTTCGCATGCCCTGTGGTCACCAAGGTATGAGGAGTGCAAGGCAGAAATCCAAGAAGCCTTAGAAGGTCTTCCCAAGGAGACCGTTGGGCGGTGCTGGTCAGAGCTGGTCAGCACAGCTGTCACAGCACAGCTGTCACGGCATAGCTGTCATGGCAGAGCTGCGGCTGGAAGTGTTGAGCGGAGCAAGGATCATAAGGATCCATGCCATGCTATAAGCAGATGTTCCTTAAGGATCAAGTTGAGTATGGCAATGATCACATAAGCTTGCCATGCCATAAGCTTGCCATGCCATAAGCTTGCCATGCCAGGATGACATTTGCTACTCCACTCTGGTGGATAGCAAACATAGCGTGGAGGACAAGATCTCCAAATGCAAGCGACAGATCCCAGCTGGAGAACAGGGTGAGAGAGGTTGATGCCATACATGGGGGCTGGTTGGTGGTGTTAAACATTTGTCCACCCTACTTAGTAGTTAGCAAATGATGGGTTGTTTGACAAGCATTATTTTTCACAGGGTGGTTCAACCACCAACCTGTGGAGACACTTTTGCTGAGGCAGTTCCTGCCATTCGAGTACTTCCTGAAAGCTCCAAAGTGATGATGCGGAACATGGGACAAAGAATCACTCCATGAGTCAGTTGTCCTTGGTTGGGTCGATGGAGACGCGCGCACATGCATGTGATATCATGTGATGTACACAGAATTGACTACAATCCAGCGGGTTATCATAGGTCCAAGGCAACAAAGAACCGACTTCTTGCAGTATCATTACACTAGTTTATTACCGCATGCCACTAGATTTGCTTCTTTATATCGTTGCTGTGGATGTCAATGCCCAACCTGACCACAGGGTCCATTGAGATCTCTTCCAAGTGCCCAGAAAAGGCCCGCCCGCGTGCAGCAAAAAAACAGCAGCAGCGGTTTCCATGGTGATTGAGATGGCCACCGGTCCCCGTGGTGAATTTCGAGCTGCCAGTTGTTGGGCGCCATGGTTTTCCAAGGGTTCCCTGTACATCATGGTGTTGTTTCAGCTATCCAGGTGAGTAACCAATTTGATCCAGGCGTATGTTTGAGAAGATTGAAATCGTCATGTTTGTGACTCGCTGTCTTGGAAATCAAGGGACAGAGGGTTGCCAATGAGCCCCCCCAATAGCTGCGGTACGCGATGATGCCATTGATCGGCCAAGCAAAGATCTCGGGTGAGAAAGATGGCGTCTTCGAGTATTCGCAAAAGCTGAGCCAGCAGGTCCTAACCCTTGAAGCAGACAACGTGGAGCTCCAAGATGCCAAAAAGGTGCTGGATGCAGATAATCAGCTCTTGAAAGCCAAGGTGCAAGAACTGCAGTTGCAGTGTGAGAAGTTGAGAGATACTTCCATCTACACCCATCAAGACAAAGAAGCTGCCATCTTGCAAGCACGGGAGGCCATTCAGTCGAAGCAAGCCGAAATCATGTTGGCTCGGAAGTCCACTGAAGATGTCAGGACTCATGCGGAGGCGCTGGCGACGGACAACATGCGCTTGAACGGGATCTGTGAGAAACTGCAGCAGGAACGGTCGGAACTGCAGCGGAAAGTGCATGCGTTGGAAGCTTCGATCAAATCGTTTCAAGCTGAATTGAACCAGCGCGCAGTTTCTGAGGGAAACTCCTTGAAAATGCGAAATGCGCTGGAACAACGCTTGGAAGATATGCAACCAGGCTTTGTTAATGTGGCAGTTTGCCATTTTGCGTTGCTGTCCTGCGGTTGATATCTAATTTACCACCAGCTTCTCAGGGCTGCGCAATTCTGGGCATGCGCTTCGGCACTGCCAATAGTTGCTCTACCAGCTGCTTATGTTAGCTATGTAACAGCTGTGGAAGATCAGATCCAAATAGATAAGCTCCCCATGTTGGATGAGCCGCCATTGAGGCGATATGGCTTTGGTCAGTTTTTGTTCAAAGAATGACTGGATCTTCCATTCATAAGCACTCACCAACCATTCATTAGTGTTGGCAATTCTCCCCCATTAGTAACTAGTAATCATCACTATATAACCATTTTTTGCCATCATTGGCCATTTAAGCAATCATCAACCAGCTGATTGCCTATCATTGACCGGGCTATGAACCATCAATTGATCATAAATCAACCATCATTGACCAGCCAATCAACCAACAATCAACCATTTTAGCCTATTACCTGAAATACGACCATCAATATCAGCCATCCAGCAACCCCCAAAGCAACCATCAATCCTATCCATCCATCGATCGGCCATCAAATCATGAAAATCAACCAATCAAAAATCAACCATCTAATCAAGCATCAATCAACCCTACATCCACCGTCGAACCAGCCATGATCAACAAAGCATATTAAGCAACATTAAGCAACCATTCACCAACCATGAACCATGTGGCAACCAGGATGAACCAACCATCTTAAGCAATAACCAATCATGAACCATTCAACATTCATAGACCACTACCCAACCATATCAACCAACCATGAGTAACCAACCAACTTAGCCAACCACAGTAACCCACCATATCAACCCACCACCCTTAACCCACCCTTAACGGGCTGCCCTAGGACCTCCCATGGCCAACCCCCACGGGCTCCCCGTTGGGGCTCCCCGTTGAGGTCGCTGCAACAGAAGCGCCTCAGCGACATGGCCAACTTCTACCGCAGCGACGTGGTGCAGCTGCAGCAGCTGAGGGAAGACCTGCTGAAGGAACGGCAGCGCTGCGGTGCCTTACAGGAGGACCTGGAGGCGGGGGACTGGTAGGGGTGGGGTGGCAGGGCTGGCAGGTGGTGGAGGGGTGGCAGGTGAGGGGTAGCAGGGATCGATGACAGGTGAGGGGTGGCATTTGGTGGGTAAGTGTTGTGGTGAATAAATCGATTAAGTAATGAATATGGGTAACTCATCAATTGATGATTGGCTGATGAATGACTTTTGAATTGAAATGAATTGATGGTCAATCGATGGTGAAGTTGTTTTTTTGTCGGATCTGTCCACAGGTTCCACTCCTGTTGGATTTGGTTAAACAGACTATTCCACTGGTTATAGCATCATTGAACCAGCTTAAAATCATCATTAACCATCATTTAACCATGGTTTCACCATCATTTCACCAGCTTAAACCACGGGTTCAAGTATCAGCTAACCATCATCCAGTGGCGACTGAGGCCTCGCGACGGGACGTGGCCTGGCTGCGGAACCACGTGGCGGAGCTGGACCAACGGAACAGTCAGATGTTCTCCGAAGTCGAGCAGTGGCGACACGCGGAGGGAGCTGCTATGGCCAAGCACCCAAGGTGGGGCTGAGCTGCGAAAGGCCAAGGAAATTTGTGAGGTCGATGGTGGTTTCGTGAAATAGGGGTGCCCCCAAACTGGTTGGTCTACAAATGGTTGATGAAGGATGGGGACTGAGAGGTCCCGTATTTTGAGAAACCGCCAAATGGATGAAGAGGGGAAGATGCAGACTTGAATTTGACTGTCATGAAGCATCATTAGGCATCATTAATCAGTTTTGATTAACCATCATTCACGGTAATTGCCTGGCATCAACCATCATTGACCATTATTTGCCATCATTGTGTCTCATAGTTGAATTAAGTAACATCAAGTGTCCTCAACCAGTATATACCATCATTACCCATCATCAGGCATCGTTAAGAATCACTCAGCAACAGTGAACATCATTGACCATCGTTGAGCAAGGCTTTGCATCAATGATCATCACTAGGCAAGTCACTAACCATCATGACGCATCATTAACTATCATTGACCAGCATTCAGTTTCATGAACCCTCATTCACCATCAATAACCATCACGAACTTTTTCACTTTCATCCCTGATGGTTCTTTAGTTGACAATATACTCACAGTTAGCAGCCTATGTACATCAAATCTGTGAAGTTCAATACCTTAGACGCAATTACAAAAAAGCAAACAGCAAGGCAGGGCCAACGGCCACTTGATCTCTTTCTACCATAGCTCTGGCAAAAAAAAACAGAGAATCATCATGTTTTCAGCATCATCATACTGTAACTGTCATCAACCATCATTGACCATCAAAATCCTGTTTAATCATCATCAACGGCATTAAGCACGATTTACCACCTTAAACTATAGTTATAATTATATACAGTAAGCATGATTACACATTTTGAACTGTCAGCAGCCGTCATTTACTATCATCGACCATCATCAGAGCTTTTTTTCGTCATCAACTATCATCAGACCTCATTAATCATCAATTGTCACAATGTCACTAAGGAGCATTAAATCATTAAACATGTTCGCCCGAGCCTTAGGGTTTGCCCCGCATGGGTCTGAGAACATTTCCCAACGCTCAAAGTCCTGCACAGGGCCATTGTTTTTTGACTTTGAGTTATCAAACCCTAAACCTCAAACCCTAAAACCCTAAAACCAAAACCCTAAAACCCTAAAACCAAAACCCTAAAACCCTAAAACCCTAAAACCAAAACCCTAAAACCCTAAACCATAAATCACTGCGTATAGCCAGTGTTTTCGCATCTTGTCCAAGCCATCTCGACCTTGTACAAAATGCTCCATCGCAGTGGCGCTTTATGTGGTGGGGCGAACGTTAAGGCTGGAGGGAACATGTTTAACCATCGTGAAGGATCATTAACCATCAAAAAGCATCATTGAGCATCATTAAGCATCACTGATCAGCATTAAACGACATTGATTTCACCAGCACTAATAAAGGATGATTGAGTTGTTTAAAAGCATCATTCAACATCATTAAGAACCATTTCAGCATCATCAAGCATCATTGACCATTAAGCCATCAAGCCATCATTGTGAGCTCCTTTAAGCATCCTTAAGCATTGACGAAGCACTGAATGATTCCGCGAGCTGATTTTGGACGATGTCTCCAGGTTGGAGGAAGCTATTCAGCGCGAGGTGAGGGGGTTGCTACCATTGGGAATGTCAGGATGGCTACTGGAATGTTTGAGGTTGCCATTCAGAACTATTGGATGGTGATTGAGAACTATTATAGATGAATCATTGGTTCACCAAATGGGAGCTTTTTAAGACAGGGAACCCAGACAACTGGAGGGTTTATGACTGTAAATGATTGATATTTGATGATTTGGGGGTACCCGTATTCCGAGAAACCACCATATGGGCTGCGGTCTACCAAATAAATCGGCAGGGATGGTTATTGAGAACGATTCAATGCACATTAATCATGAGTAATTTACTGAGTAACTACTGGATAAGATAGATTAACTTATAGTCATTAAAGGGGTCCTAGGTCATCAGCAACCATACGAAAAATGGCGGCTTGAGCTGTTCACATCCGAACAGTTCGACTGCAGTAGTTTGGGGCAAGCAGACCGCCTAGAAGAGCAGGGCGTACGGGGTACCCACAGCCATTCATCCAGAGTTAGAATGGCTAATCCCTAGTAATGTGAAGATGATTATGGCTGAGTTCCATTATGATAAGGATAATCAGAGAATCGTTGTAGTTCTAATCATTCAGCCAGTATCAATCAATTGTTGTTGGAATAAGATGATTTCTAGTTGCTAATGATCAGTATGAATAACACGTATATAGGACAGTAGTGGCCAGCTACGGGAATTCCACCCAAACAACTTTTGCTAATCTTCAGCAAGGTTACACCCAACAATTTTGTAATAATAGCTTGGTACTTTGCTGTAATTATGTGATTTTCCCATTAATAGAACCAGCCTTCATGGAGATTTGTTTTACAGTTGTTTCACTCATAAAAACCAGCAAACTGTGGCTTGCATCAGGAATGATTAGCGAAGCGGTTGTTACACATCAAAATGATATTTGCAGCATGTGCAATGATCATTATCATTGTTGACGAACAATTATTAATTCATAATCTTATTTTGATCAACTAACAAAAAGAGAACCAACATAATGAAAACTACACATGATGATAACAACGAACAGTGATGACAATCACACTAATAAACTCATAATAACTAGCAATGACAATTATGACTAATCATTAGTTATGATACTCACTAGCAAGAATCATGATCATTTTTTCAACAACTTTTCTTGTGAACAATATGATACTTACAACTCAAACTAGTGAGTATGATAACTAGTTGTGAGTTTTGATCCATCAAACTTTTCTGGTGAAGAAGTTCCATCTCCCGCCTTCGCCCAGAGCGCCTTAGCGGACCTTCTTCGCGCGCGCATCGCGGAGCTGCAGGAGCTGCACTGGCTTCCGCTTGTGGCGGTGCCCGGTGCTGGGAACGGACCTGGTGACCCCTGTGGTGACCCCCGTGGTGACCGCTGTGGTGACCCTGTGGTCCAGGGGTTTACCTACTAACAAAACCTATAGAAACTGGGTGAACCTGGGACCTGGAAGCAAGAAAATCACCAGTTTTTGTAGGTAAACTGAAGTGTTGGCTATGGTTAGCTGGTTGGATTTGATATGATGGTGAATCACCAGCCACTGAGCAGGTAGGGGGGGGGTGATCTGATAACCACATTTCTTTGTTTCAGCTGGTCTTTCATGTTGTCTAAGGGGTTGTTTGTCGTTTGTTTTAGCTATCGTTTTGGCTGGTTGTTGTTAAGGATATTGGTTCGAATGGTTCATGTTTAGAGATCTTTGGATCAGCTATAGTTCCTGAGGATGCTGAGGATGATGTTGGTGTCCCTTGGGTGGTGGTAGCCTGTCGTTTCACCGTTGCGTTAGAGGAGGAACATGCAGACGGCCTCAAAGCTCAAGCAGTGTTGGAGGCGCTGCAGCTGAGACTTTCCAAACACTGACGAAGAGAAACACGGGGGCACGGCCCGCGGACTTTTTTTCGGAAGATCTATGTTGGATTGCCATATACTACCACGTATTATCCTATAGATTGCTGCAGCATTGGATTTATTTTACACGAATCTCAGATCAACTCCGCAGCCTTGGCACTTGGCCTTTCCCGACTCATGGAACCAGTTGATGGGATAGGAATTGTGCCACTCTGGAGATTCTCAGATGGCCCAGGCTGACAATGCCACTCTGCGGTCGCAGCTGGCCAGCAGCCGCTCAGAGGTCGAGATACTGGTGTCATGCTCAGCTGTACGAATGTGGCTATGCATCATGACAAGCACTTGATAGCTCTTGGATCACGCGAGACACTCAAAAAGATCTAAGCAAACTATCCAAAATGAGGTGCCTAAGTTCTAAGTTCTAAGTTGGATTGTCAAACTCAAAGTTCAAATTGAGGGCCGATGTGCAATCCAATGATGGGTTTGATTCATCCATACTGATCTTGATGGTTTCCGGTCGCAAATCTGCATTTGACCAGCAACCATTGGTGGTTGCTTGATGGTTAATCATTGTTAATTAGGTACTTGTTCAGCTCAGCATTCTAAATCTATCATATACTTGGTGAATGACCATTTCTAAGGATGGTCAATTAATTTGCTTTGTTGATTGCGATGGCAAACCATTTCCAACCATGGTTCATGAAACCAGCTCTCTTGTTAATTTCCATGATCATTATCAATCATTTCTATTCATTTCTATTGATGGTTCTAACAATTGTTGATTAAGTGCTTGTCAATTACCATTACTTGGTTCATTGCTTGGTAATCAATAATTTAATTGCATGGTAATTGCCAACCAGTAATACCCATTCGGTTCATTGCTTGGCATTCAATCGATTCAACATTTAGTTGGCAATTGTTATTTCTAACCAGTAATACCCGTACCGGGATCATGATGTTTGGAGTGAAGCCCATCAGATTGCCATGGCATTTTCCGCAAGGCCAAGACCAACTCTCGTCTCGCTGGAGAAAAGTCTCAGGTGCTGGGTCCCGGTTCAGGAACCACTTGGGACTGATCTAGAGATTTTCCAGGGTTTTTTAGGGCGGGATGATATGGATTTTGGAGGGGATGATATGGGTTGATCAAGCTGGTCAATGGTGGTTGATCAATTTTTGATGTCTTGAGAATTGATTCACTATACTTGAAATGGATGAGTTCACATAATGGGAACATAGTATCTCCAAAGAAAGGTTTCTAGTCGAAGCTAGTGTTCGCAGTCGCGTGCTCTGTTCGGGAAGGAGCCTGTCAGAGCGCACGCACTTGTGCAGGCAAACAAACCATGCTCCCAAGGGACCACCTCAAGGTGCCCAAGCCAACCCCAAGGGTTCTCCCCTCGTCAGGTGGAGCACATGGCCACGTTGGTTCATGCGGAGAAGGAAGAGGCGCACCGCAGATGCAGCGCCTTGGAGAGGGAACATTTGCCCAAGCTCATGGCCAAGCATCAGGTGGGGTCCCCAGGTGGGGTCCCCAGGTGGGGTCCCCAGGTGGGGTCCCCAGGTGCTGCAGCGTCACTGGTGGAGTGGCTGGTACCCCCAAGGGCTGGACCATTCAGCTGATTCATCGCCTGCAGCTGCATACATCCGCAATCCTCGCGCCAGTAAATGCCAGTAGCAAAGGGTGACTAGGACTTTACATTCAGCAACAAGATGGTTAATCATAGTGGCCACATTTGGCTAACGTTTATGCCCATGATATCAGTGCTAAATTATGTTTTGAATCAGTGAGTCACCATTTCATTCACTACACGAAAGCCATCCGTACGGCTGATGCTTGTGGCTATCCCCACCCCCCCAGGTCCGCCCTGTCAAGGCCAGCAGCTCGGACCTCGCCGGACTGCGAAATCGCTTGGCACAGCTGGAGGGAGAAAACACGCGGCTGAAGGGCCAGCTGTCCCATGCGGAGGCGACTCGTCACATAACGACCCATAACCGGGGTGGCGGCTGGTGCAGCTGGTGAAGGTGGATCTCGCCCGGGGATTTCCCCATAGCTCCACTGGTGGATCTCAAGGTGGACGGTCCCATTCCACCAGCTGAGTTTTGATTTGGATGGGAAGGTGGAGCTCCGTGCACGGCATGTCAAGACTGGCAAATGTATACCCATGAAACATGCATCGTGAGACATGATTTACCACTGAAGTGACCATTGAATCCAAACTGCTACTCATGAAGAACTATACTTGCATGAGTTCTTTGACACGCCTTTGCTGCTACAATTGTCATATTTCCAAGGTATACGGTTGGCTTCACAGTATCAGATCAATTCGAACTGGCATGCGAGGTTCAAGTTTGCATGTGTGTGCGCACAAACTTATGATAATAGCTAAATTAACAGATAACCACTTATAGTGCTCATGTGGTGTGAGTTGACCCTGAACAGATATGGTAGTAGATAAGCGAACAGATATGTGCACAAACTTATAGAAATCTGCAAATCATAGTGAACTTAACTCAGAAAACCATGTTTACTCACTATAAAGCACCACAATTAACAGCCCTGGCAAACCTCAGGTTGTCATCCATGGCTTGCGGAGTTCAGAGGCAGGCCGTCTGCGTGGGGTCACCCAGCAAGCAGCGCTGGGCTGATGGTCATGGCGTGCCATGCTTGGTCAAACCCTTGGGACCGTGACTAAGATCTCCCCACTTAGAAACTGGAGACATTCACCTTGGTCTAGGGGTTAAAACCCACCTAACCATAGTTATATAGGTTATGTAGGGGGTAATCCAGCGACCTTACAGGGGTAACCATGGCTACATTGCAGTTATAACCCAAGTTGACCACAAACATTTCACACTGGTAGTGACCAACGATCAACCGCGGGTTTGACCAATTACCAGGCGCTGGTGTCATCAATGGGTCAATATTAACCAACAATACTGGGATAATAACCAACAATGGTAATGGGAAAACAATGGAGTTACAGGGCAGCCGTTTGAGGATACAAGACCAGACACAGAGTGAGACTGAACTACAAGTGATTTCCAATACTTAAATTGGTGTTTTGAGCCATACTTATTGGTTTCAGTTGTCATCAAAACCGATGAAGCCTTGAACACAAATGCCATCAGACTAAGATCCCTTACCCAAAGATCCCTTATAATTATAATACCCCAACAGAAAGCAAAAAGTGGACAAAGAAGTGAGCTGCTAGAGCTGTTGCAGCATCAAGAGAGAACCCAGGTTTGCATGGAGTTCCTGGGTGATGAACAACGGCTGCTTGTTGCTTCACCGGGTCGATGAATCAGGTAGCAGTGATCCCAACCCGTTGTGAAGCACTTGCTAAACAAGCACGTGCCCTTGGTTACCAATCCACATGCTTCAACAAGTGATGAACAAGCAATATAGAGACAGCATAGCTATTCCTGTTGAGTAATTGCTTCAACATTCTTCAACTATGATGTCGGCACAAACTCAAATTCAATGCATTTCACGATGCCCGGCGCTGCAAGGCCAAAATGGCGCTGGGCAACATCAACATGCCGTGAATGTGCATGCCAATGTGCATGCCAACGTCCATGCCAATGTGCTCGGTGCCTCAGATGCTTAAGTGTATGGATTTGCGAATGGCTCCACATTCATTAGATCAGCCTCCTTCCGCTGGCCGGTTTGTGCAGGCCAACAATATTTGAAAATCACAATCGCAATCCTGTGATATGATTGTTCGCCATTGGGTTTGGATCTTCAAATGTTTTTTTTCCAAACATGGTGTATCCCCAGGTCATTGTTGGTTTCCCTATTGATAGTGGCAATTATTGGATGGTTAGTAGGTACCACTATGGCTATGGACAACCCCCCATGCCAACCCGTCATTAATAATAAACCAAGCATAATTTTTTGGGTCGCCTATGGCTTGAGAATCCCCTAGAAAGATCTTCAAATGGGGCTTTCTCCAAACAGGGGACCCCAAAAATCAATGGTTTTACTATTATACATGGTTAATATTCTGATGGGTCTCGCTCCATGTGTGGCCTGCGATGAGCTAACGCCCAAGGCATGCAAGCGCCGAGTTGAACTCAGCCTCGCCGTTAGCAGTTGCAACTCGGATCAGCACCCAGCCCAACACCACCAATAAAGGAGGGTCAATCATGGTCAGGTTCGGCTGGTTTGGCAAATCAAGGGTTAATGAAAGTCAATAAACGGTTAATAATCAATAGTGGTTGAGAACACTCAATAGTCAAGAACAATGATTCATCATTCTGAGTTTCTGCTGCCCGCTGTTGTGATACAGGACTAGTGAAACGGAGAATGATGGTTAATAAAGGTTGATTATGGCAACCTTAAACAACCAACCCACCCACCAAACCATCCAACCCAACCAACCAACCAGTTCGTGTTTCACTACTGTTGCGGTTTTGTGGCCTGGCCCTTTTTGCTGTGCAGCTCCATTGATCGGGTTCATCCTCACATTGCATGAAGCAATTTCATCAGCTTGCAACTTGATGCCACTTCAGAAGGAGAAAAAAAGAAAACAAACAATAGGATCCCAAACACTAGGATCGTCAGAGGATCTCCCACATCAGTTTGATCAATTCCTACAACAGGTTTTTTGATCCACAAATTGGAGCAGAACTGATGTAGGTTGTCTCCTGGCCCCTGGCCAGGCGGAGCCTGGTGGTAGCCACTGTTCACCACTGATTAGCACATCGAACCAAGCCAGGCAATTCTAAGTAGCCCTACGGGCCCCCAAAGGGACGGGGTGTGCCAATGAGTGATGACGGCCAGCATCTTTTGACCAAGAGGCAATTCTGGCAGGTCGAGTTGTTCAGATTGCTGGTCCCTGTTAGCCCCGAACCAAGTTGAACCAAGAACTTGAGCAGCGTCGTTCTTGATGGATGCTCAATGGTTCAGAGGGTTCCAACGACTCTCAACCATGCTCAAATTGCATTGCAGTTCCCCATGATTGGTATCATGAACCAACTGGCCGACCATAAACCCACCATACATCATATAAACCCACCATATCAACCCACCATATAAACCAACCATAGATCCACCAGTGCCCCACCATTCAGCAGCCATTCCTTGGCCCACCATGGAGCGCCGCCCTGGGAACCACTGGGGCCCAGGCTGAGACCTCGCGGCCGAGCTCCTCCTATGGCAGCGTGGCCGCGAACTCCCCTGCTTCGCCGGAGGCGGTCGTAGCGATGGCGGACGGTGGTACCAAGGAGATGTGGGTGATGATGTGTGTAGGACCAACGGGAAAGGATCGATCTTATCTGCTATGGGGGAGCTATGATGATGATGATGATGATGATGATGGTGATGATGATGATGATGAGGAGGAGGAGGAGAAGGAGAAGGAGAAGGAGGTTATATGTGAAACTCAAAGTTATTGTACTGGGTTGACCTCAATGGTCTGATTGTGGTTTGTGTTTGATAAAGATCATCAAATCATTATGTTTGGTTTTCAATTTCGGACACACGCACTACTTATCATCATTCAGCACAGTCCTGTCATGGCGCAACGGCAAAGTCATCAGCACCTTAATATGTTTCGGATTTCATGTCAGCATTTGGTTCTTGTGAATAGCATTCTCTCAACTTGCATAATCGTTTGGCCCTTATACTCCTCCCCAAATAATATCAGTTGGTTATGAGTCATGAGCCTATGATGGGAGTTGGACATCCAGCAGCCAGATGTGTAAAAGGACTGATGATTACCATGAAAGAAGGAAGTTTAAGAGCCGGAACCATGTCCATTGCTCATCGTGGTCGTACTATTTCTTCCATGTTTTTTTCAAACAAAGCACTCTCATCACGAGTTAGCGAACTTTTGACTTCCATTCTTCAAGCATTGTGACTGCTTCTGTTCATGAGAAACTTGTCTTCAAATGTTGACTTGAGAGCAGCCTGAACAAGTCAGAAGCTCCACTGTGGTGCCCTCAGCAGCTCAAGGTCCCTTTGGCACATCCTGGATTTCCACCTGGTCGCCCAGGGGTGCCGCCCATTCCCATGATGCAAATGCGTCAATGAAAACAGCAGTGGGCGCTGTGGTGAGGGCCGGATGGCTTGCCGGATGGCTTGCCGGATGGCTTGCTGGACAGCTTGCAGGTTTCGCACCTTTGTGGCCAAGCAGATGCAACATCCTTAAACGGGCTTAGCATGGGTTAGCGGACGGGAAAAACTAGTCATGTTTCGTAGGAAATCAGTCTTGGGGGTACGCCTATGGAGACACCCATGGTGTGTGAGCAAATGGGTTCATCAACCACTACCCATCAACATGAGGAGGAGGGTACCTTGGGTTTTATCAACAACCTGCAGGGGTTTGTGGACAGATGGCCGTGGGTCAAAGCCGCATGTACTGCCGGTATCTTCTGGTGAAGATCCTCCAGATGGGTCCCCTTGTTATCGTATTAACCCACACCCCGCCATTTTGAGAAATGACGCCATACTATAGCTGCTGCAGCATTTCATGTGTTCAAGGACAGGCTTTTAGTGCTTCGCAAGCCGGCCGTCCAGAAATGTTTGTGACAGGCCAGGGGGCAGAGCCAAGGCAGTGGTTGGCTGCGACAGACAGCGATCGTCCCTGGTAGATGTTGGCGCTCAGCATCCATCCTGCACCAGTGAACCATCCTTCACAACCAGCAATGATCCAGCTAGGTGACAAATTATGTTCCTTGGTTACTCATACTTGACCACTACGCATTATTGCACGTCAACATCAATATTTGGGATCCGAAATACTCCGAAAGTTTGCTCTTCGATAAGTTTTTCTTAAGTTCAGCATGTTAAAGTGATATAGCTCAACTCAGGGAGATCAAACAGACGTGAACCGCTGCTGTCATTCAGGACCCGTTGTCAACCATTTTTTACCGCAATGAACCACTGTTATATGGATCTATCCACGGGTGAAACTGCTTTTGATGGTTTTTGTTGACATATTGAACACGAGCAATTTTCACCCTGATAGTGGTGCAGGGTCAGAAACCCTGGTTCATGGCATAACCACGGCTTGGGAATGCTGTTCAACTCCAAATCAGGTAATTGTTGGTATATCGAATATGTGATTATGTGGTTGTTGTGTACATATGTTTAACCCACCATTCACCAACTGTCAAGCATCCACTGACCATCCATTGCCCACCAACCAACCATTTACCAACGCTTGACCAACCACCAGCCACTAAGCAAAGATTATATATAACCAATCATGGAAATCAAAGGAGTACACCTCGGGACTGTTCACCTTGCGAATCCAAAGTCTGCGTCCGCGTCCACTTGATTCGAGGAGCGCACAGAACCACCGTGATTCACTACCTGCCGAGCGTGACTGCAACGCCAAGCGGGACTGGCTACATGCCAAGTGGGCCTGAGGCGACTGAGATGTTGTCAAAAATGTGAAGTCTGGAAGTTTAAAAGGGAGTTGCAGGGGTTAATGATAGGGGATACCAACCAACAACAATGTTCCAACAACTACTGGCTGGTGGTTTGATTGACATGTTTTATTTTCCCAAATGTAATTATTAACAAATGGTTGGTTGACTAATACTTTTCATAGGGGTGGTTCAACCACCTAGCAGAGAAGGTTCTTGGCTTGGAGATTTGGATTTGTCCTAAGCAGCAGCAAAACTTGTGTTTTACAAATCGATACTGATAATGTGGGCTCCATGATCCAGTGACATTGTTGAGTCAATCGCAAGTTTCTGCACTGAAGTACCTAGTACCCTTTGTGGTTGGGCACTGTGCTTTGCGTGGCCCAATTGAACGTTTTTTGAAGACCGTAGATCCTCGTTGTAGGGTTTGGTGGTTGTCTATTATTGGCTGATGGTTGTGGGAAACATGCGGGAAACTGTCCCATTGATTGACCCAGGCTATTTGCAAAATGATAATTTGTGGTGGGGTAGCCATGAATTTGGGGATCCCAGCGCCAATTGATGGACAAACTCCAATAGTTTGCTACTTTGGCCTGGAGAATGCTTGCACCGATATATTTTCCAGAAGCTGGTTGGTGGAGCAAACTAAATTTCATCGACTTGCTGGCGACATGTATGTGATATACACGTGCACGTTGGAACAATAGATCATGGTCCACGTACTGGTTTCCATGGTGCAACTGTTTTTTAAGCGTTTGAGGGCGTGATTTCCCAATCACGTCCATCAGAAAAAGTACTTCCCGATCTGGTTCGAGCCTTTTGGGCAAATTTGTCCAAGCCAATTGCTGGTCGCTGTTGACACCTGGTGCTGACCTTGGCTGAAGCTGACATGTAGTAGATTTTGTTGACGGACAATTTTTTCTACCACTTGAGTTGCCTCCAGAGTTTTGTCACATGGGTTCACTAATGCACCCTTTTCATCCCTTTTCTTCAACCGGTGCTTTGTGACTACTCATACCCCGTGAAAATGGGCTCATTCGAAAGAGGTCAAACAACATTTGTTGCGGTACACACCGCAAAGAAGAATGTACCAGTACGTATGTGGTACCTGTGGTTGTAAACTTGGGCGCACTCGATGATGTTGCTGCTGTTGGCTGTGATTGTCCTTGTTTCTGTTGCTGCTGGCTCTCAACTGTAAGAACCATATTTATGTTTTTGGGTTTTGATATGATGAACGATCAACTAATTTCTGTTTTGTTTATTGTCATTAATCAATGTTGATGCCTATTGTTGACAAGCTGTGAGCAACATTCATGGTGAAAATTGCATCAGGGAGTGACCATCCATTTGGTTAACAAGACTCCTGGAGTGACCAAAGAAGCAGTTCACATTTTGAGTTTCAAAAGGAGCATTCACCAGCCACTGGAAACAACAAGCGATCCAATAATTTGGTTGTCCACGAAAAAGAATCCATAGAACTGATGGTTGGTTCATCAATACATTGATGTAACTCGACTTGCAACTGCTAAGTGCTAGTTGAACTGACTTGCAACATCTTGCAACTGTTTTTTTGTGAGTTGTCATTGGCAGTTGAATACCTGGACAAACAGTTCACGATTCTGGTTGAATTTGTTGGAAACTTTTATCAACCCGATGCAGTTCATTCATTCATCAGTTGAAACCAGCTTCCTTTCGCCTACATAGTCACTGTAGACCAGAAAATTTCTAGGTCATCCATGGTAGTCGAAATTTCTAGGTCATGTCCCTGTTGCCATCCATCACTTCACCAGTTTCATGTCCCTGTTGCTGTCCTGTTGGTGTCATAGGTCATCCATGGCTACCAACGACTACGACTGTTGTTGGTCCCTGCTGCCAGGTGAAGTCCACTCCTGGAGTGGTGCGCGCAGACAGCCTTGATGGACAGCAACAGGGAGATGGGATGGCAGTGGTTGATGATGATATGGCTGTGGGTCAAAACCCCGTACCCCTGGTTCCCCTATCATTAACCATTGTTTTCCTTATTATTGGTTGGTCATTATCCCTTATTTTTGCTTGGTTAATATTGACCCGTAGCCATATGGCAAACAGCTAATGATGATATGGTGGTTGATGATTAATGGTGGTTAGTGATGGTATATGATGGTTAATGATGGTTACTGATGATATGGTGAACAGCTAATGATGGTACATGAATAGTAGGTATCATTTGCTATGAATGATGGCAATTATATTGTGGTACATTAGTCAATAGCAAAGCAGAAGAGATGACGAACAGCCAATGATGAAAAACTCCATGCATTGAACACCTTGGACTGCTGGAGTGCGATCCATACCACAGGTATTTTTGAAAAATATATAGACATGCAGGAAATCATTGAGCTGATCATATATCATCACTACCCAAGAACGAATCAATGATACAAGATCAACTTATAGAAATATCATCATTACCTAAGATCATATATCATATATCTTCAAGCAGTGCAAATGAATGGCCTTCCAAGACTGACGTTTTTGTCCCGCAGGAGCATACCTGATAGGTGCACAGAGGCCACACAGGCTGGGAGCGTGCATGGAAAGATCCTGCTGGCAGTCTCAGCTGGAAGATGCATGATCAATGGACATCTCCGGTATATCTCGTTGAATTACATGTAGAATATTTATAATTAACATGTGGCTATGGGTCAATATTAACCATCAATATTAAGAAACTATAATAATAGGGAAAACTATAAGGTACAGGGTTTTGACCCATAGCCATGTATGAATATGTTGTGAAGAGTGGGCTGTTTGGTGTTTGGTTTCATGGACGAGCATTTTCCAAACACCCCTTGGGAGCAGATTATTTCTGGCATGACGCGTTCAACCAACACAGATTGCCCGGAATCCCAAGTTGGAGGTTGCTTTCCAGCCAAGATCATGTTGGGGGTTCGGAGTACCACCGTTTCTGGACATGGCTATGGGTCAAAACCCATTACTGATGGCGAATGTTGACCCATTGCCACATATCGATTCACAAAGTGACCCGACATTCCAGTGTCAGACGGGAGGCGGAGCAGCAGTGGTATGCTGAACATGCTGCTGATTCCTCAGACGGTGAAGGGTCTCCAACTGCGCACGGAGGCATCAAGGGAATGGCATATTACTGGTCACGGATTTTTCCCAGATTGTTGGGTTGGATGTAACTGCTTGTGATTAATTGGTACCCTGTGATTGGGAAATTGCACATGGAAAAGAAACTCTGGGGTTTGGATACAACAATTTTATACCATTTTGATGTATCGGATTGTTGCATTTGTTTCCTTCCTGGCAAGATTCAGCCACCAGTTGCGGGAGCCTGAATTCAGGATATGGAAGAGCTTTTACAAGCTCCTGTGTGGCTGGCTGCCCCTCAAGCTCACAACGGTAGCAATGTGAAAGTCACAACTGGCAAGAGAAACATCCCAAATCCTTCGGGGGAGCTGGACTGTTTCATTATAAAACACATCTTTTTCTCACCATGTCCAACTGCAAGCTGCCATGAATCAACCATCATTGATTTATAATCATCATTCAACCATCATTGATTAGCCATCAATTGTCCATCGATTGTGCATCAATTTACTCGTACCATCAACTAGCCATCGATCGTGCAGGATGAATCACGATCAATTTCCTGTTGGTCCCCTGTACGCTGTGAACCCATCAACGACCAGCCACTAGTCTTTTCCTTGGGATGTGCATCCCTTTTTTGTATGGTGGGTGGCGGCTTGACACAGGATCAGTTCGTGAGAATTATGCCAGCACTTGGCAGAACTTGATGGACGCTTGTTTGCACCCATCTCTAAGGACTGCCGAAGACCGAAAATCCTCCACCGAGGATGGCTTTGAGGTTGGGAACTGAGATGAAGCTGAAGCTGACAAATCCTATGAATAATCCTCAATAACCGTCAACGTCGTATATATAATGCTGGTGAATTATGGTTAATAGAGCTTATAGTTATGACTAATCATTCCTGATGGCATGTAACAGGGTTCGTGATGGTCAGTTTAATCATGATTAACGCTTATAATAATCATAATCATGATTAGTCATGGTAGAGTAACATGGGCTAGTTGAATCTACTTAGCCAATAATGGTTATTCTAATGGTCAATATCAACTCATTAATAACTACCATCTAATACTTATATAACTAATAACCATCTAACAACCATCTATAACCATTAATAACCATACTACAACTAAAACCATCTAACAATAGTTAACGGTTCATGTTCATTCTCCCTCACAGCTGCACCCCTGTTTCGTGGCGCCACGTGCCGCCGGTGCGGATCCGCTCGCCAGGATGTTGAGGGCGAAAAGCCTGGGCCCAACTTCAAGATCGGTTGCCGTCGAAAATTGCGCCAAGCTCAGACGGCTTCGGAACAGGTGAAACTGTGGTGGAACTGTGAAACTGTGGTGGAACTATGGCGAAACTGTGGTTGATTGAGGTTAATCTATGGTCAAACTGTGGTTGATTAAGGATGATTTAGGTTAAATTATGGTGAAACAGTGGTTGATTGAGGATGATGAAGGTTAAACATGGCTAAACTATGGTGAAACTATAGCTGATTAAGGTTATTTAATCATTAACCGATGGTTGTATCAGCAGGTGAAGGTGTCAATACTTGGCCCAGTTTAACATACTCCAGATACGGTCAAGACAAAAGCTCAGTATTAGCAGGTTTTTAGGCTTGTTTGCAGTAAGCCAAATTGAACACAAACTGATCTGCTTGTGCCTGGAACATGGCCAAACTCTATGAGAATTTAGGTGTTTTTGCCCGGCGCGTTTTTCCAGGTCGCCTGAGTTTTGACACCTGTTCCAGCATTCAGATGTGCAACCAAGCCAATCTTTGCCGTTCAAAATTCTGAAGTGAAGCCCCAGCAACATGCCTTGGAAAATCCTCTCGAAAACTGCATCGTTGTGAACCGCGAATTGCACCGTAAAAGACTTTTCCCTAACCACTGTTAATCATTATCATAGACTAAGACCTCGAGTTCGCAAGATTGGCTGCTGATATTTGTGTTTTTCACTTTGACCCCAGCGTGTTCCATTGAGAATCAACACGATCCAATGAATGCAGCACAGTTGGGTAACACGTCAGCAGCAACAACCCCTAATTAATTGGTTGATCGCGACAATTTAGGGATGATATTCCTGCAGTGTTCAATCCTGAGAATGGATGAGAATGTTCAAATGAGAAGTGATTCTATGTGTATATAATATATGTGTATATATTTGTTCATCTAATTGTGTTTAATTTGCTTTGACACTTTTCACCTGTTTATAGTGGCTGATAATCACCTATTTGACGTTTCGCACAAACCCGCTTTAATTGGTTTTCGTGGTTGGTAATGGTGCATGAAATGTTTGAGTGTGTCGACGTTTGAATATTGTTCATCATGGTTGTTTGTTTGAATATGTTTGATCAATGGTCAATCATGATGGTTCACCGCAGATGCTGGTTAATTAATAAACACGCCAGATTGACATTGATTCTGCCCCTCGCTGGTCCTCCCCATCCGAGGCACTTGACGTAACTGCCAGGACCTTGGCAGACGTGCCCCAGGGCACCCTTGCGCGAGATGTCCGTGCCACATTGCCATGGAACCGTTTGAGGTGGGCACTTCACTGGGCGGTTTTGGCCAACCAATTCCGTTGTCAAGACAGATATGGATCAAGGCTGCCCCCCCGCTCCAGTTCCGGGCTTCACACGCTTCTTCACAGAGTGTGATTCGTCTTGATCACTGTGGAACAATCCAAAAACCTGTTGAACCTATGTCATCCTCTATATACCAATTTATGGTGCGTATAGGTAGCCTTTCTGGTCGCTCTCACCAAGGTCACAATCAGTGTCACTCGTCGCAGACAGCTTTAGCATAGGAGCAGCCCTTTTGGTGGCAGCTCAATAGAAGCCGGCCGCAGCTATCTTGAGTTGCGGTGGGAGCCTTGCAAAATGATTTACAACAGCATCTTGTGTAAAGAGGCAGACTGTGCATTTGGTCTCGGTGAACATCTCTAGTGGGGATCTACATTAAGACATATAAGAATCCCACTATCTTCGCTGGTAGATCACAAGCCAATTATGGTTAAACTAGCGGTGGTTCATTGAAATTGGATCTACCATTCATAGGCTTGCTGGGATTGTTTGGCTTGCGGGAGCTGGAATCCCGTGAGGTTTGTTTGTGATGAGCAGCAACATTTGGAAAGAAACGCACATAATATCAAGCTTTTTGGCGGTTTACATCAGCCAGTGAATATGTGGAAATACCTTGCTGGCGCATCGCCTGGCTCTTAAAGTGTACTTGTTGGATTTGGTTGTGAAAGACAAAGTATGTATTAGAGATATATAGAACAGATGTTTAATTTTTGAGATTGGCGGAAACTTGAACAAGATGCAGTGAACTGGTAGCACAGGCGCTCGGTCATGGGAGTTCGTCCAGAGTTCTCTCGTGGGGCTGAACGATTACGAACAGATCTGCTAGGGAGTGGAGTTGTGAGATGATTGTGAGAGCTGGGCTTGGACTAAATCACAACTGCGAAGTCTGACCCATATCCTCATCCCATGTATTTGACTGGTTCTGTCGATTCCATGAAGGCAGTCCATTTTGCTGAAGATGTGATGGAACATGAGCCGAAGAGCCGGGAAGTTTTCATCCCATTCTGAGCCCCTTCTATAATGATTGTGATTTTGGAATGGTTGCGGACCACCTGTATTCCTCAGCGATGCCACTCAAAAAGCAGGGATGTTTGGACATCCTCAAGTAGAAAGCTGGCAGACTGTCTTTTTAGTTGGCACCAAACAAGGCTGTTGCTGCAGGCGTGTGCCAGAAACGTAGCAGTGACTTTCGGGTTTCCAAATTTCAGAACTCGATCCCTTCAGAAACATCTTAACGCTTCTGTTGCAGTCATTTGATCTATATGATCATTACATAGTTGGCTTTCAATTTTGGACTTGGTGGCGACTCAAGCGAACATTTGCACAGTTCTATCGCCTCACAACTCCCTTCTCCGATCACCCTTTAAGGTTAATCCAAGTGGGCACGCTGTTCAGGGCGCGTTGATGTTTGGCATGCCATGAGCCACATCAGATCTTTGCCCTGGGTGCATTGGCCGGCTGGAAAAAGGCATCGAGCTGGCAGAGGCACATGGTCCCAGAAATGGTTGGAAACCGGCACAACTGATGGAGGTGGTAAATTGAAATTGTTGAAAATCTACAGGAAGCCCCCGAACCTGGTGGTTCACCCAAGGGTTTTCAACGGAGATTTTCCCATCAACCCAGTGACATTGAAGCGCCTTTTCTTCACATGCTCTGATCTGCAGCACTTCAAGCTATGGGACAGCTTGTGTTTCTGGAACAGTTTGATGAAGCAATTCTTGCGCGTGTCTTGTAACTGTCATCCATGCCTGCTTGGCGCAAATGCGAGGGCTGATTCTGTGGGAAATAAGCCGTGAGAACATGATACTCTGATCATGACTGATAGGTATCTGAGCTTACGTGTGCAATCTACTGATATCAAACATGATGTGACTTCGCCGGCCCCTGCTGTGCCATGGATTTACAGTTGGCCTCAGCGGCTTTCACAAAGTTTGAAAGTCAAAGCTTGGCAGAACTTCTGTCAGAAGATGTGAACCTGGAGGCCTCACTTTATGACTCCCGTGCACTGGTGTGAACTTATATGAACTTAGCATAATTTATAGTTGGTAGCCGAAAACATCACACTTTCATCCACTTTCCACACCTTCTCTTCCTTGAAATTTTCTAAGATTTTCACTTTCCACTTTCCACACCTTTTTGAGATTTTCAGATCCAAGATCTTCAGTCGTCGCCAGGATGCTGAAGCCATCATCCTCGAACAGTGGGAGTCCATGGATGACTCCGCCCGCGCCAGCTGGGAGGAGCCAGCGCCTTGCCACGCAGCCACGCCTTCGCGACGCCGTAGCACCAGTGACGCCAAAGCGCCCAAGGCCAAGCGAAGGCGGGAAGGCCGACAGGTGGAGGAGGCACGCCAGGTGGAGCTGCAGGTGGCACCACAGGTGGAGCCGCAGCAAAAGGAGCCACCGGGTGAGTGGCTGAGACCTGCACAACTTGCCACGTGTGAATCCAGTGAGGAGGAGCATGAGGGCTCCTCAGATGAAGAGGACTGAGGAGCTGAAACGATGACCTTGGCATTGTTATCACTGGAACATATACAGTATCATCAGCATTGAACTCCGCGAAATTGAATATATTTTGTGCCCAATTCAACCAAGGATTCTGAGAAGGGGGCTTGATATTTTGAGGAATGGGCACTAATGTGGTTCTGGGACAGCTGTTTACTCTGCTCCATGGTTCTATAGTGGCTTGGAGACAACTCAAGCAAATTTGAGTGCACTTGAGAAGAAATGTTTGGAAACGGCACGCAAATCTTTAAACAATTTGAAACATATTCACTGAAGCTATTCTCCATGAAGTCTAAAGCACAGAATGTCACTGGGACTTGCCACAGTCTGCCTGTGAAACGTGGGCCTTGGATGGCCGCAGCTGGGCCCTTGGCTCGGCCCTGTAGGACGTGGGAAAGCAGCGAGCTTTCAACAGGTCCGCCGTGGTCCAGGGCGGCCGGCACCCGGATTGGCTCACCGAACCCGCGGCCGTGGCGGAAATTTCGCTGCCTCCGTTGCCGTCCGGAGAGGTGGTCTATTTGCCCCCAGACGTGGCTGAAAAGTGACTCAGCGCCTGAAATATGTGGTGAAGATTGGTGAAACATGAGGAAACATGAGATTTTTTAGGTATGAATTGGAGTTTTTATTGATATCGTTACATCGTTAATCAATGACTTGAATGACCAAACAAACATAAACAACCACTGTTGATGGCATTAAGCAATCAGCTGAAGGGTTGTTGATGGATGATAAGCTGACCCATTCCGTTGCATTGAACTTATTTGATAACTCTCTTTGTCACATTTTCCAAGTCTAAGAGTGGTACCGGGGCCTCTGATTTGAGGCGTTCGTTGAGCAGCCCACAGTTGGAAAGTGTGGCTTTTGCTGCGCGGCGCTTTCGAACACATTTGCCATCTGGCGTTCGTGCTGGTTATTACCTGGGTGATGGCACCGGCTGTGGCAAGGGCCGCGTCATCGCGGCCTTGGTTTGGCATCTCTGGAACGGCGGAGCCAAGCGGCACGTTTGGCTCAGCGCCAGCAACGACTTGTTGGCAGATGCCACCCGAGACTTTCGGGACATCGGGGCGGATCTTCCACTCTGCAACTTGTCCTCCAAAGCCTATGGCACAATTCAGGGAGGAAGTGGCTTGGATGATGATGGCAATGGCATCATCTTCGCCAGTTACCACCTGTTGGTGGCCAGCAAGTCATCGGCGGTCGAGGGCGTCTCACCCAAGAATTCCAGGCTTTGCCAACTGATCGATTGGATGCGAGGAGGGAAGGGTGGTGCCTGTGGATTGATTGCTCTGGATGAAGCTCATCGGACGAAGAACGTGGCTGCCAAAGGTTCAGGCCAGGTTATCAGGCATCCAAGACCCCATTAATCAAAAAGAAATCATGGTTCTCAGCATCCCGACGTCTTAATGGACTTGTTTGACGAAATCCACGTTGATAGCTGGAAAATCACATCCCTAAACAATCCATTTTTGAACTTTGTATCTTTGGTACAGTAATTTCTCATACTACTGAGGCTTTGTTCGTTTTGGCCATGGTAGTTTTCCACAGCATCAATGCGGCCCAAAATCCAACGTTTGCATAGGGACTGCTCGTGGGACACCCAGAACTTAAACCATTGGACCTCCGAAACAGCCCGGCGCCAATGGTGCCTTTTTTCAACTACAGAGCCGTCATTCTTAGTGCCAGCAATTTCAATTTGTCGATATTTGCTGATAGGTTACATCTATTGATGTTTGCAGTACGTTACCATCTGCAGTAGGTTCCATTTGCTGATGTCTAAACTCCCAATCACTATGTAACACACCATAAGCTTACATGGTGAGCATCTTTTCAGCCGTGAGGCAACGCTTCCAAGAGTGGGCTGTGTGCCCTGGAATTGCAACGTGCATGTCCCATGGCTGCGGTGCTCTATGCCAGCGCCACGGGGGCGACGGAGCTGCGGCACTTGGGCTACTTGGAACGCCTGGGGCTCTGGGGTCCGGGACGACCCCATCAGAGTTTTGAGGAGTTGCGCAACGCCGTGGAGGGAGGCGAGGGCTGGGAGGATCCATGGGAGGAGTTCCCTTCACATTATCCAAGTGGCTGGTTCGTGAGAGATTCGGTTAGTTTATGTTATTCAAGTGAGTGATTCCAAGTGAGTAGTGCTCCTGGTTCATGGGAGATATTGAGGAACGCGGCAACAGAAAGGATGAACTGTGTTGCAACTTTGACACCCAGAGGGTGTGGTGTGATCATCATTGATATAAAAATCATACTAATCTTATCTTTTTTATTTATTATGTACTCTCCCAGACACCATGTAACTTGTGGCATTCCTTGGAGATGCCGAGCTGGTTTGAGATTCTGGCTCAGGAGGCTTGGCCGCCATGGAACTTCTGGCCATGACAATGAGAGCTGAGGGGATGCTCTCGTGTCGCTCGTTGTCGTTCAAAGGATGGGGGGGACCCATTGGGGACCCTGGGAGATCCATGGGAACCCCTTGGCGAACCCCTTGCGGGAAACCTCTTGGGGAACCCCATTCAGCTCTGAGGGAGACCTGCAAAGCTTCCCACCGCCAACAGGAGCCTCTTTCCGATTGGTGCCTGTGAAGCTCGAAGAACTTTCCAATGTCTACTCGCAGGCGAGGAATTAGGAGATGAGACAGGAGTCGCAGGGACAGAGTTTTAATCCCACTAGTGAGCTTGCCTATGTGCATTATTTGCTTGCACCGTCTCGGCGTAGTACGCTCAAATTCTCGATGTTGCAGGCCTGCGACTTCTGGCAGAAGAGTTTGCAGCTGGTGAAGAGGCTGTTGAAAGTGAAAACTCGGGAGGTGAAGCAGAAGCGCTTGAAGCATTCCACGGAGCTGAAAGAGAATTCCATGCACATGAGATACTTCTGGGGTGCCCAGCAGCAGTTTTTTCGCCAGCTGCTGAATCTTGGCATGTCAGGTCTTTCTTGTTCAGCTGTATGTATCTCATTGGCTGCTTTATGGTGGTTAATGTGAGGGGATAGCAACCAACAATGATAGTTGGATGACGCTGGATGTACTTTCTTGATGTAGGCCTTTGTTGATGTCCAGCAATTTTGAACTTGCACAAATTCTACAGTATCTCCTGAACATCCGTGAGTGTTATCAGAGCAGATGGATTGGTTGATGTTTGTTGATACTGACAGCATATTGGCACTGTCCACAGACGATATTGGTGGATTGGCTATTGAAAATGATGATACATAGCTGGTTGGGGGTACCATTCTTCACAATCAGTGAGACATTATGAACTGTGACTATGACGTATGATGAACCATTGTCAATCATTTCTAGCCATCATTAAACACATGATCATAGTCATTAAAAATGAATGGATAGCCACTATCATTGGCCCATTACAATCAACCACTGACCAAATAATAGCCATGATTCTATCAATAGTCATTACCCATTACTACCAATAAATGACATAAACAATTTAAAGAAGGGTATCAAGAGAGTGCTGGGTATCAATATAATATTAATGTAGCCCCCCCCTTGACCACCAATAAGCCAGTAATCAGCCATAAATAAGCCATAAGTAAGCCTGAACAAAACCCTTGACCACCACTAAGCCATTAATCAGCCACAACTAAGCCATGAAAAAACGCCTTGACCACCAATCAGCCATTTTTCAAGGCCACAAATAAGCTTTGGACCAGCCATTCGCAAGCTACCAGCCCTCAACATAGGCCACTACTAAGCCTGGCCCATCCCTGGAAGCCTCGCAACGCGCCCTGAGGATCTGCACCAAGGTGGACACCGCGGTGTCCCTGGCCACGTCTGCGCAGCTCAGGCGGGTGGCGCAGGTGGTCCCGCCAGCAGCTTATCCCACCTGCCATCCATGAAAAATGGCAGGTTTTAATGGTCATTTTCATTGGATGTCATTATAGTTTTTGATGGGGGATACGCGTGGTTTGCGACTTTAGCGACTTTATTGCAGGAAATTGCAGCGACTTTTATGTTTGGAGGCGATAAGAGAGGTATATAGAATTCCAGTCTTTGAGCATTGCAAGCACCTGAGTCTTCCACACTCTTCCCGTCATGGCGACACCAACATCCACTATTTCCTTTTGCATCATCTTCATCTTTGGGCTTGGAGAACATTGGAAACACATGGTTTCGGGTTCTACAGTCATCAAGCATCAATTGGCTTGTATTCTGTTGCTTTGAAGGATAATGAGGTCAGCTAAACTTATAGTCAGAGGATAGTGCCGAACACATGATATATTCATATATGATTTTACAAGAAGACTGTAGAACTGGATGATCAGATTACTAGCTATGAATTTACGCTTCAGGAAAGCCAACACGGAAGAATAAGTTCAAAATGTCAAGTCTTGAACATGACTCCGGATGTTCCAGACATTCAGATGTATCTCCAACAGTTCTCAACTGCAAAGCCAACCCCGCAGATTTATTTCACCAATGTTGTGATGAAAACACACCAAGTGTGAGCCACCATCATCCACAACCAACCATAAGTTGATGATGGCGATGATGAAACTATACGATACCAATCTCATCCAATCTCCAATCAATCATCCCCCAAATGTTTCAAAGCAATAGCAAAATGTTTCGAAGTCATTGAAGAAAATCTATATACTGATTCAACTGTAACTTCTCAGGTCTTCATAGTGCTCCCCATGTTTTGTTCACAGAAAACCAGGAGGTTTTTCATCTCATCCAGGGCTTCATCCACGTGTTTTCACCGGTTTCCCATGGGTTCCCCGTGGGTTCCCCATGTGTTCCCCGGTCCCCAGGGTCCTCCCCGGGTCGCTGCTGCCCGGTGCCAGGGGCGAGTCGGTGGTCATCGCCATGTGGTCCACCGGGGAGAGCGTCACGGAGGCCCTGGCGGAGCGCGAAGGCGACCGTAGCTGCGCGGCCAACGGCTTTGCCTCGGCGCCGAAGGAGGCGCCAGGGAGAGGAGAAATGGCGGAACCATCAGAGCTTAGTGACGACGTAGTGAATTTAGGGACCATGACTATTGGTTAATAAAACTAGAATTTCTTTGTTTAGTGTTCCATTAATGGTTATAAGTTATAGAACTAACAACTGGTTAATGGAATTAATAGCTCTATGGCTATTAATTCTATAGGTTCTGCTGATGGTGGTAGAATTGATTACATGAAACTTGTTAATGGAACAGGGACCATTCATTACCATTCCCAAATACTTATTGGAACAAATAGAGCATCTACAGGGAATGGAAAATGGTAAGTAATGAATGGTTAATCAATGGTCATAGAATGTTTAACAGATTACTTTCAATTACTATTACTATCAATTGATGGAAAAATGGATGTCGTATGGTTAGTAACTTAATGGATAATAACTACATGAAAACTCATGAATGGTGTGCAACTGGATGGATATTCATGGTCATACAATGGAAATTAATGAAAACATGATTGTTGTATGGTAGTTTCCGTGCTTGAATGAATCCGGGATGCATTTGCCAGCATAGATGAGGAATTAATGAATGGTTCCTAATCTTAATAGTGAACATATAACTTCAATATACTTCAAGTATATAATACCATTCGAACAAATGTACTGACTATTTGTTACAATTATACTATGTCATTCATATTGATTAGTGCTAATGATTCATACTACTGATTGATACATTAGTCATAAATACTATTGTAGTCGTGATGGTATATAGTGGTTGGTTATGGCAACTGTCTATATAATGGTTGTGGATGATCATGGTGATGAAGGTTGACTGTGTTGGAATTTTGATGGTGATGACGCAGACCCACTTTTTGATTTTGTTGGGATTTACGGAGGTTGATGATGAGCAGGTTTTTCCACCCCAAAAAAGCAATGCTCGGATTGTGATGGGAAAATCTACAGGGAACCCTAGTGATAGCCATCAAGTATCGGGGCTTGCTGTAGCTTTCCGATCAAACATCCCAGTGAGTTTAGAGTGGATTTTCAAGGAACCTCCATGGATGGATATGTCAATAAATGTTCAATAGCTGAGGAGTGAAACCGAGTAGCTGTAGCTAAAGACAGGTTTGACAACTGCAGGAGAACTGATAGATGAGGATGGAGCAACTCTAGCTTGAAATTAAGGAAGCTATAACAGGGTGTAGCGGGGTAGCAAAGCACAGATTCCAAGGGGTATAACTACTATAAGCATAACCACTTGCTATGGATGACAGGGTGTCACACACAGAGCAAAGTAGGATAGAGCGACAACCGAAATGCAACTGCTGAGCTGTTCACAGCTCTTCCAACAACGCGGCGCCCAGGTGGCCTTGCGAATGCTCAAGGAGCTCAGGAGCGAGTTTCGCTCGGTGTGGATGTCAGACATGTCAGGATCAACCAGGATCTGTTATGAACCAGAAGTTTTTGTACCTCAAGCTTTTGATAACAATGGTTGATGCATTGAAGAAATGTTCGCCAAGTGCATGTATAGGTTGGAACAGGGGTCGTGATTCGCAGCATTAAGCGGTAGTTTCTGGCATCCCCGCATCCAAGCATAATTATGGGTAAAATATGGCAAAGTCATGCCCTTGGAAAAGCGACAAAAACGGAGTTCATCATTATTTTCCTGAACTAAAGATGATTCCCTGCGGAGAAGCTGGCTGTCGATGGGTCAACAACCATGAATTCCTCCTTGTTTCTGTCGACCCAGGGGCTTGGCATCTTCGCTGACCTCAGATCCGACTGCTCTCAAGGACAGACTTTGCTTGGTCACAAGGTGCTTAAAATTTGCACACTTTGAACCAGACAATCCCGTTGCTCGAAACCCATTAATCCACTTAGACGTGATGAAACCAATTATAGCTCAAAAAGTCCAGCTGAAGTTGAACCAATTGAAATTGCTTTGGTCATTTCGCCAGTTGAACGTGTGGTTCCAGGTTGTAGGTCCACAGGGACCATTGATTGAACGGAAGCAAAACGACGGAAACGCTGGCATCGCAGAAAGGGGGGTTCTTCCCACAAGTGATTGGTTTCTGCATGGGAACTGTCATTCCGGGGATTGTTTGGGAGGTACCGGGAGGTACCTTTCATTTCTGTGTGCCCAAAAACCGAAATAAGAGTGTCAAAATGAAACTGAATTGGACAAAATTTGCGTTCAACACATATTGCCAATTGATAGGCCAGTGAATTGTTCCCCATGTCCACCTCGTTGGGTCCATTTGTGGTGTCCGGAATCCCTAGGCACAGGGGATGATACCAAATCTCTGAGCTATATAGTACCATTTAGGGGGGTATCAAGATGATGATGCCCTCCCACTGGGTACCCTGAAAAAAATAATTTCATCTGCTGACCTGGTCGTGGGCTACTGCTGCGGAGCACCTGCTGAGAGGACGTTACTCGTGCAGAAGAGTCCTTGGAGAGGCCGGGGCGGTGATGCTTTGGGAAAACCCCTGGTGGTCACTGGCGGACCGCCCTTGCTGTCACCCTTCCAGTGACTCCCATTGCGGGTTGCCAAGGTTGCAACTCCCTGCGAATCCCTTGGATGAAATCATGAAGAAATTGGGTGGTCCATGGTGAAGATTGGTGAATCAAGAAATTCAAAACTCCCCAATCCATCCAATCCCCAGTCAGGCAGATTGGTTTGTGAATGTTCCATCCTGGTCATTCAGTTGCAAGATCGACTCGATGCGAAGCTTTGAAAAAACCGACTCTTTTGACTCAACAACCTGTTGACCAACTGGACTTTGGATCTCCAAGTGGATCTCCAAGCTCCTTCAAAATTGATCTTTCTCACGGATGTGGTGCACAGATATGATATATAGATGAGTGCAGTGATGTAGAAACACATAGTTACTGTGATTTTTGTTGGAATTGTATTGGAATTGTGTTGGAATTTTGTTGGAATTGTGTTGGAATTTTGTTGGAATTGTGTTGGAATTTCGTTGGATTTTTTTTGAATTTCGTTGGAATTGTGTTGGAGTTGTGTTGGAAAAATGTTGGAGTTTTGCAGCCTGAAGTTTGTCAAAAAAGCACCCTATCGAAAAACCCCTCTAAGAGACTTTTTGAATATCTACATATTTTATGACATTGATTTTAGATTCAAACAATTATTGATTAGTTTTTTGGTCAGAGATAAAAACTAACTTCTAGAATATTCTAGAAACCATAGAAATATCATACACACTACCATTAGCACACATGAATCAATATATCCTATCTGTCTTTCTGCATCAATCATGGTTCTACAATTTTATGTAGATATATATATATATAAGTGATAGGATATTTTGCTATTGGATCAATATAAAGATCTATTTTTATCGTTATATGATACATGTTTATTTAATATATCTATTGGATCAATATAGATATGCCATTGGTTCCATTGGTGCCTTCCACCAGAGCCCCTCGCCCAGGTGGCTGAGCTCACGGGCCGCAGCCGTCGCTTGGTCTTCAACGAGCTGACCAAGGAGACGCGTTTCGAGGACCGCGGCGAAGGAGCCAACTTGGAGGAGCCAGGGTGGGCAGGGCAGCTGTGGGGAGGATGGGTTGGTTGGTGGGTGCTTGGTAGGGTGGATGTTGGTTGATGTTGGTTGATGTTGGTTGATGTTGTTGGTTGATGGTGGTGGGTTGATGGTGGTGGGTTGATGTTGATGGATGTTGATGTTGGCTGATTGGTTGTAGCTGCTTGAAAAGATTGAGACTGGAAACACGGCACTGGTTATTCATATCAGATGTCGACCCGTTTCAGCCAGGAGTTGAGGGCATTCCAATCTGGTCAGAAGCATGTGGCCATCGTGACGGAGGCAGGATTGATTGAGTGGTCCAAATTCCAGCGCCTAAAGTTGAATTAGCATCCAATTGGCATGTCATATGATTTCCGACATTTGGCAGGTTGTCATGTTGGACGGTGAGTTTGCATGCCAACAAACTACAACTTCCGTTCTTTTTCACACTTAGTTTGTTGACATGAGTGAGAAACAATGTGCAAAACATGCATGCCATCCTCCAGTTTCTCCTAGTTTCGGAGGATCAGGACGTCGGCTTGCCACGCCCCGATCTGCAGCGCTAGGCAGCCAGTGCCGGGATCAGTTTGCACTGTGACAGGCCGAGCGCCGAGCAGCCTCCAACGTGGGTTTTGCTGGGACAGATATGACCCAGGGTTACTTGTGGATGGCCATGGGACAGGTTCCCACTCCAACAAATTGAATTGCGGATGGCCTTTGGGTGACATGTACTTGGTCGGGGGGGTAATGCAATCTAGTAACAATTGTGAATCATGAGTCATGCAACACCTGTTGCAGGTATCAACAAAACTGCAAAAAGTCAACTCTTTGTGGAATACCCATTTGAGCAGATGCTCAAATCTTACTGTGACCGCGCAGCAGTTGACCCGACTAAACGCAGCAGTTGCTCAAACAGGGCCACTAGCTTGTTGAGAGGGGAATTCAATATGTTTTGGCATAAAGATGATAGGGCATCCTTGTGGGAATATTGACTTACCCAGCGGAACCTTGATCTCCAGATTCGGGAAACTACCCAGGTCGTCTCTTCAAGGGGTTGACTTGCACACATCAGGCGTTTGCCTGAGGCTGCGCAAAGGCAGGCCGTGGCTGTTACTGTGAATTTGCAGCAACCGAGCATCATTGAAAAGCTGTAACGGATGAAGACATTCACCAACTCATGAATTGATGCTTAGTGATGACTAATGATGGATTCATATACCCTGGAATACCAGTACCATGGAAAGCATTGGAAATCCATGGAACTCCAGCTGTGTTGCTACCAGGCCGCGCTACATGATCTCCATAGAGATGCCATGGGAGGCGGGGGGCGGAGAACCGCCCTCGGCCGTTGATGAACTCTGCTGGTTGGATCAACACGCTGTCAATCTTGCAGCAATCTGATTAGAAGACACATGTTGGTTTGTCAGTCGTATGTGTAGGGACCCCCATTCCAAGTTTCTCCTCAGTGCACGATTTTTTAACCAACATTGGAAAGTCGCATCGATGGCTTGAACTGCAGCCACATCCTGCTGGCTTTTGCAGAGCTAAAGCGCAGCTCAGCTGACACAGGATCAACATGTCCATCCCCATCTCAGAGTTGCTTTCCTGTCCACTTCATCAGTGAACCGCCAACAATGGTGCATTGTTTGTCCCAGCCTTGAAGGTCATATATGATGATTGGCCCGATTTCCGAACACAACCTGCCTTCAACAGCCCATTCCTTGAGTTCCACCTGCCTCGAGCAGCCCTTGGCCCCTTGGCAAACACAGGCACCTCCCAGGTCGCACCCATGCCATAAGCCGTCGCCATGTCGAGCACGTGGCAGCAACTGCGCCTGCTGCGGCATCGCGACATGCTGCTGGGGACGTTGCTGAGGGCCTTCGAACGGGACCAGTTGGAGTGCCAGGTCTTGCAGTCCAAGGCCATGGGTCTACCATGCTACAACCAGAAATAGCTATGGCATGGCAGGGCGGGGGGTTGACCCAACTTGGAACAGGACCAGTTTTGTTGGGTGAACCATCTATCAGCTTGAATGGGTGGAGGCAAAAAACATCCAAACCTTTTGCATTAGCGCTTTGAAGTTCGAAACATACAGCGCATCTGGAAACAAGATGCATCAAGACATGAACTTGTTGCTTGAGAACTAGTCCCTGTCCTGGCCTCTCGACACAGGCCTTTCGTCCCCATTTGAACCGCTGGGCCGAGCTTCTCATGGCCAACGGCCAGCATGGTGCGAAAGTGGATCCGCAGCTGGTTCCACCCGAAGTGCTGCAGCATGCGGAGAAAAGCTCCGCGGAGGTGAAGTGGGTCTTGAGGCTGGGCAGGTGGAAAACCATGGTGTGAATGGTGTGAAGGTCCTTGAAATCAAGGCTGTCAGAAAAAAAGCACAAGTATAGCATTTGGATGATTGGATCATAGTTCATCATTGTTGTTGATGAAATTCTGGTAGACTTTTTTGATACCTAACTTTCAGCACCATATCGCTTCAACTTCTGAGAGTCCTACCTGTCCGAGGCGCCTGGCGAGTTCGGAGAAACATCATCGCGGCTTGCCGCACTTTCCCTCGGTGCTGCTGCAGCGAGGTCCTCAGTATCCCTTCCAACCCTTCGAGCTGACCTACCTGCGCTCGGTGGTTGGAACCATCCGGGGCACCGAGCTGAACCAGAAGATCGAACTGCCCGAAGTGTCTGAGGAGCAGAGAGCGGAGGCACTGAAGATGCACAAAGGACTGAGGATGGAAATCTGTGAAGTTTCAAGCTGTTGATAGTGGTGAAATGTGGTGACCGATGCTTATTATAGTTTGATGTATATACTATACGGTTGGATGTTGCTGGTGAATTTAGGTTGCCAACATTGTTGACAAGGGTCCATAGTTATTGATTCTTGGTAATGATTTGTCATGAGTCGTGGCTATAGTAATGGCTAGCAAGGCCAGGGGCCAGAACCTCAGGTTTAAAGTTTAAACGAAGGGCTGGTCAGTTTCACATTCCCACAATTTCCCACATTTCCTTTACAAGCTGGAGATATCCAGAGATGCATTTAGGGTGGCTAGTGACATGTGTTGGCCATTGATCCTTGTTGAGCATTGATAATGTTCAACCATCATGACATTGACATCCATCACACGATGTTTATCGCGAATCGTATTTACTTCGTTTTGAACCATTGTCAACCATTGTCAGCAATTGTCAACCATTGTCAACCATTGTCAACCAATGTTCGCACTGTCAATTGTTAGACCAGTTGACCTCATGATTTCGAGCACTGTTCATATGCTTATCATAAACCATCCTTTTGACTGTGAACTCACCATTGATAAACCACTCATTGAACCTAGAACCACGTGGGATACCAACGGATACCGACATCAGGACGAGGTCCCAGAGATCTGTGGGCTGAAGGCTGCATGGACGATGACGACTTGCTCGACCACACGAAGCCTCCCAAGTGACGCCCAACTCGCACCGCTGCGCTGTTGGAGAAAAGGAGCAGAGCTTTCGACACAGGGAACGGCGGGGCTGGCGGGGCAGGCTCCAAATGGATCAATGATTGGCAAAGACACTTTTTTCAACGAAACGAACATGATAAAAATGGGAAGTTACGGAGATGCAGTCAAGGTGTGTCTAGGTCTTGTCCTTGGTGGCTGTATAAGCAACAGATCTCCCAGCGCCGTTCCACCGTTGGTTTTCTGCATGGCCACCGATGTGTCAGCGGCGCCAGGCAGACAAGGCGATCCAGCAGCTGGGTCGAGTGCATCGCAGCAATCAGAAGGTGAGCTGGTGAAGTGACTGAGGATCCACTGATGAAGCACTAATGTAAGGTTCTGTAAGGTTCTTGTAAGTATGTGGTTGCGAAGGATTATGGACAAATGATGTCAATGTTCGGTAAGTTTTGATGTTGTTGTCCAATAACCATAAATCATAAGGGGTCCTCTATAATTCAGATCAAGGTTGCTTGGGGTGGCTACTGGAGGTTGAGCTGTTACGTGGCAATCATTTTCTGTTGACGAAGAATAGCTAAATAACCGGAGGATAACAAGACCAAGGCTCAGCCCATTCAGCTTCCCATCCAAGCGTTTCCCATAGTTTCCCTGTCAACCTCCCATTCAGCCCATTTTGGTAGCAATCTATGGATGGGAGGTTGACAGGGAAACTATGCAATTTGTGGATGACCAGCCCATTCTATTGCTATTGCATCCTGAGGACTACAGTTCCCACCACAGGACTCCCCACGGCCACAGGTCCCACCTCGCTTTGCCTTCGTGGTCACTGACCTGGGTGGGGAGGCGAGCACGGGGAAGCGCCTAGGTAAAGGGGAAGCCAGGCCAGGAGGCGGTTGAAGCTACCAGGCGTGCACCCAACCTGAGGGCAGAAGACCCGACCAAATCCTCTCGCTACTCGCCATTTGGATCCAATTGGTAATCGTGCAAGCATATACAAGTACTAGAAAATGGCGGAAGAGTGCTATCCCCACTAGCTAAACATTCTGGAACATGTTAGATCATCGGAGGGTATTTGATGGACCGTTGGCATCGCTGGGTTGAAGATCAAAGCCTTTCCAACCCAAAGCTGGTTGTGAGATCAACATTACCTGATTGATGCCGCTACACCGGTGGGCCGGAACTGTTTGCGTGATCGGGCTGCTGCTGGTTCGCGGCCCTCAGCATCCCTTTTCATCATTGCTGACGGCCCCTCCTTCAAGCGTTGCACCACTCACTTCTGAAGAACTAAGGAATGGTGCATATCTCGAATTCCGACAGTCGTGGCTCACACGAAGACACCACAATCAGCTGATGTGGTTGCCAGTATCAAAGTCTCAAACTAACAAAGCTGACGTTGGTGTAGGTCCTTTCTCTTCAATCATGGTCCTGGGGGATTCCTACGTGGATGACGTGGACATGGGTTTCAAATGTTGGCCGACGCATTTGAGTCGTTCCTTGAAACTGCCATTGCTGAATGTTGCACGCGGAGGCTCTGAATCGAAGCACATGCATGAGCAGCTGGAACGAGCGCATGCCTACAACAATGAGCAACCTGGTTGGTGGTTTGATTGACATGTTTTATTTTCCCAGCTGTGTTTGGGGATGGTGGGCTTGGTTGATTAATATTTTTTCAGAGGGGTTCAACCCCCCACCAGGCAGCGACTCAAGCCGCTCAACGAGACGCTTTTGATCCTACATATCGGCGGAAACGATGCCCTTCACGCCTTAATGAAGCCTTGGATGCTTGCCTCCTTTCTGTCAGACTTGTACTTCAGGAATTCAGATAGCAAGGATTCAGAACTTCAGTTTGCAGCAAAGATCTCAAAGACGATTCTGATAGAGCTGGATCAGTTGCTTGCAACTGCTTCTTCGCTGGGGCACCGCAACGTGTTGATCAGCACAGTGCCCATTGTGTCCTCCTTGCCATTGGCTCGGCTTTTAGTTCATATCCTGGTGCCAGGTTGCGAAGCAAGTTTTGTGACTCAAACCGTGAACAACTTTGGTGGCAGTATCAACGAGCATCTCCGGAGCCAGTACCGCTCCTTGGCCCAAAAACATGGCCTTCGCAGTTGGATCTTTGAAGAAGATCTCATCTTGGATCGCATGGCGCAGCAGTCCGATGCGTCCAACTTGGGTCCCATGGCAGCCCTAAACTTGGCCTTGCGAAGCGTCCAACGAATCCTGCGAGCACTGACTGGAGCTGCGGCCAGCGCTGTGCCAGTGCACTTCTGGCGTGATGGTCATCACCCTGCAGCAGCAGCGCATGAAGAGCTGGCGGCAGAAGTGCAAGACCTGTTGGCGATGCCAAAAGTGCGAGCTGTTTTCTGATGTCTATGTTGACCCTTTCAAGCAAACTCATCCATGGAAAAGTTTTGACAACTCAATAATTGATATAATTGACGTTTTACATGGGAAAGTGGTTTTTCAGGTGCGAAGAACCTCTCGAAAGCCATCGCCAGGGATTGATTTCTTGGTACATATCTAGGCCAGCAGATTCTCCATGCTTGATGGTTGCAAGCTTTCAGAAATTGTTGAGAGAAAACTGATAAAACAACAGGAAACTGGTTATGTGAAGAAGTGTTCCGTGAAAAAATATGATGTTTCTCTGATGATTTCCTTCAACATGGACTCTTGTGGCAGGCCCCCCCTATCAAGCATTGAGCACTATCAGCAACATTCCCCTAGAGTCCTAAGCCAGCAACACCCTATATCACAACATTGAATTCTTGAGGGCAAATATCTAATCATGAACACGAGTTTACAAATGGTTTTTGGATGCTTAATTTTACTGTGTACTCTTTACTGCCTCCTTTGCAAACCGATATCGTTCATGGGGGAATTTACAACCAGCAACATTGACCAGCAAAATATGACAATCATCAATCAGCGTCAGTTTTGACAGTGATTAGATCTGTTTACTCAACTATCGCCAACACCAACTTTGATCATCTTCAATGCACAGCGATGGACAACCAACAAAGTTCAACCAACATCAAACAACATCCATCCATCATCAAACTATGCATCAGCTGCTCTCCCAAGTGCCCATCAGCTCCAGGTCCGCTTCGTTTCCACGGTGGCACGACGCTTGCGGATTTTGGGGGCGGCTTGGCCTGGATGGGGACGCATGGATCCGCATGGATCAGCGTTGAGCTGTAGCTCCCCGAGTGAAAAAATCACGGCAGGAGTTGAGTTCAGCTTGACCATGAGATGGTGATTATGGGAACTGCATAGGAGGTGCACCATGCAGCGGTGAACATGGCTTCAGCAACACTATTGGTGAAACTGTGTCGGACCCTTTTGCCAGCAAAATTTTGGATTGTTTGCAGCTGAAGAGAACAAAATCGTGCAGAATCGTGAAAGGCTTCGCCAAAAAACAAGGCACATGTTGTGTTGCAGATTTCCCATGTTGTGGACGATCAACCGAACTTCTTTGGTCCAGACCTATGTCATCCTATACGTCAGTAAATGGTTGTTATAGAATCATCCAGAGCTGATGCGGGGATACAACTAGTTCCCCAACAAATTCCAGCCATCGGAACAACCTATTCAACCAGTGTGGGGTAAGAACCAACCGTCTTGTGACCCCAACAATCAAGTTTCTGTATATTTGGCTGTTTCTCAACATAGGGGATAGAGGTAATTAATTACCCCTAAAATCATCCAGTAAGAAACCACCATCAACCGTGCTCATAGCCCAAGAATCATACGCCAATAGCGTGGTCGCCATCCGCAGCAAGGCCATGATGCGAGGAGACCGGAACTCTGCGCACGGCGCAGTGCAAAGCCTCAGCAACTTCGACATCCAAAACCGCCAACTTGGCAGCAGAGTGCCGACGCAATGTGGAGAGTTCATTGCGGGGAATTTAAATGAGTTAACTACGACCAATTTGAATACCAATTTGTGTGATTGTGATTCAGCTACATAACGGTATCAATTTTGATCATTTGCTTGCAAATCTTGTGCCAGATGGTAGATTAATGTAGATTAAAATGGTGTTCATCAGCTTGGCATGCCTGCTTGATTGGAAATCATCACAAGCCTGAACCAACAACATGATTGGAAATCCCATGCTTGCTGATCTGCCGAGGATCAAGAAGTGGCCTGAAATCGTGTTTGTGCAAAAAGGAATTGAATTGCTACACGAACCAACCACTCAAGCAACCACCCAAGCAACCACCCAAGCAACCAACAACGGCTACTATCCAGCTGCTGTGTATGCTTAGCCCAGCTGAGGTTACGGCAGGCAATCCTTGGCGCGGCTCTTTGAGCTACTTCGTACTGGCGAGGAGCCAGAGGTGCATAGTCAAACCCAAGCGGTGATGGGTTGGACATGGTTGGACCAACCCCAAGTCACCCCTATAAAGTCACTATGCAACTGTTAATGAGCAGCTATTGTAGTTCTTTATTGAAGAATGGCCAAGGCATTCTTGTTTGAACTCCAAATATATCAAATGGAGGGATGTATTGATGTATAGTGTCAACATATCTTAATTTTGCACACTTGACATTTTGGTTGAGGAACTTCCAGTCTATCGGCGGATTTATCTTCATTGAACAAACCCCTGCATTTTTTTCTTAGGGGGGAACTCCAAGTAGATCAACATACGTGTAATATGGATATATGTGTGTGCACATGTACAATACATAGGTGTGTATCAGCGTGCAAGCAAACATGATAGGCATGTTATGTTTTCGAAACTATTGTAAGAGCAATGTGTTTTAATTATTTGTTATTGATTTTTGGTGTTCGGTCATTGGATCCTCACAAACACCAAAGCAAAGCACGAGTACTTGGGGTTGGAGCAATGTGCTCTACATGACTGGGGTAGCAGGTTTGGAAACCTTCGAATCGCGGATGTGAATGGGCATTTGATCACAGTATTGGCAGATGGTTGAAAGACACATTTTGTTACCGCTCAAAAACATATGGCGTACGAGTCAAAGAATGAGGTATCAGAGGCCGTGTGCCTTTGACGACCTGTGGAACTTGATCAGCTTCTTTTCTATAAGATTCTATAAGACTCAGTCACACTTTGGAGACAAACACTGGCAGCAGATACGTCCAAGAGTTTAGCTTGACTGGCTATTTGTTGAGGGCCAAAACCCTGAGCAAACCTCTGCCTGGCAGGTGCAGTTCTCATTTCTGCAATTCAGCCTGCGGAAAGCCAAGGGAACCTGCTGGAAGTGCCAGGGAAGCTCAGTTCCCACTGTGGCCGAACAGCTCCATGGCGGAGCAGGGACCTCACCACGGGCCCTTGCGAATTATTTGTGTAACCGTCAATGACTATGATTAACAAAGATCAATGATCATCATGAACCATCATTCAACCATCATTGCATCATTATACACCTCGAAACCCTGAAATTCCTCAAGTTTTGGGATGAAGAGGACCTGAGGTCAGAAAGGCAGGATGTTCTACCAAAACGGGCCAGACTGGTTGTCCTCTTCAACGTTGCAAGCTGTTTGAATAGGTGCCAACCCTAACCTATCTATTTTTTGGATTGGGAAACCACCAGCAACTTGGCGATGCACCGCTTCTACCAGCAAGCCCCAAATGGTAAACCACATGTTTCAATCGATTGTTTGGTATGGTCATTGTCCACAATTGCCAACCCGTATCGACCCATTTTCAACAAGTATCGACCGACTTTCATGCACTATCGGCCATTAGAATTTGCGACCATTCTTAACCAACATTTCCTTGGTGGAGAATGTCGGCCTGAGGCTGGGCGGACTTCAAGAAGGCAGCACTGCAGGCGTGGAAATGTTGCCATAGCCATGATCATGATCATGATCATCATCATCATCATCATCATCATCATCATCATCATCATCATCATCATCATCATCATCCTCATCATCATCATCATCATCATCATCATCACCATCGTCATCATCACCATCATCACCATCAATTCGACTGGAGGACGGCAGCAACCAGGATACCACCCGTTGATGTCATTAACGGCAGGCCACTGCTTCCGCGTCGCCACAGGCATTGGATCAAATTGGCCTCCGCCCGGACACCGAAGATAAGTACGAGGAGCTTCATGGGATCCCATGGGAGCAACCAGCAGCTGGAAACTCCAAGCAGTTGGACCCGTTGGTTAGATATGGATAGATATAGATGGTTGACTCCTTGGAGTTTTATGCCGATGACGGGGGTAAACAAAAAACTTATCATCAATTTCAGGGGAGTTTTTTTGTTTATGGGAGTGATCATCAATTTCATATCATCAAAACTACCCACAAGAGTTCATGGGGAGAACCCATGGAAGATCCAGCCTGTGGAGGTGGGGGAGTGATTCATCAGTGTCAGGTTGGAGAGACGGGCAAGACTGTGAACTCACCCCAAGCCCACAGTGTTTTAGGTCTTTCGGGAGCTACCAAACCATGCTGTTCAAACCAATAATAGACAATATATAATTGGGGGGGGGCACTCATCAGAATGACTCAGCAGAATGATTCATCAGAATGACTCATCAGAATGATTTATCAATGACTCATCATATATGTATTAAAAAGGGGGAGTGTTGTCCCATGGTTGTTTTCTCACCACTCCCATGGACCCAGGTCGACCTTCATGGGCCCCTTGTGCTTCCCTAGGAGTCCTTAGCCGAGTCCAAGAACTTGAACGTCTTTCTGAACAGGTCTGGGGCCCAGGTTGATCCATGCCTTGGATGTGCAGCTGGGGTTAGTGCCCTTGAATAAGTCCATGGATCTCCATGGTAAATTGCTCAAGAAGTTGGGATGGAACCCCTACAAGTATGGTTAGTACCCACTTAGAAACTGGTTGGTATAGTAGCCCTTTGCTGGTTATAATCCCCTGTAGTTTGTAGTAACATCCCAGCAGCCAAAGCAGCGCCCAGGTTGCTGATGCTTGAGCCAGGCATTCAAAACGCGCTCTTCGATGCTGTGGCGGAGTTGTACATGCACCTGGTAGGTGCCATGGCACAGAAGTTCCTTCGGGGACCGTGGCATTGCTTCTCCACAGGAGGATCACAGGCTGAGCAATCCAGAGCCAATGGTGAAACCAATTTTACTGAGGCAATCAAAAGTTTAAAAGTCACTTTTGGATGGAAAAAATCGCAATCATCAAAGGATTGGCAATGATGAGCATTCACAGGCACTACTCATCATTCAAGCATTGAGTTTTCTTGTGAGTCGTGGATCCGTGGACCCAACCCGTTGGAGCCATCCTTCAGCCGAGCCTGGCCCAGATGTGGACCGAGCTTCTGGAGCTTATGACGGTGGACCTGAAGTGCTGGATCAGAGGCGCCATGGTTGGATGGAAAAGTGAAGCCGTGGCTGGAAGGCCTGGGAAATGTGAGACACTGGACCCTAGGAACGCCTCTGAAAGATAGATAGATAGATAGATAGATAGATAGATAGATAGATAGATAGATAGATAGATAGAGATGAGATACTCCAAACGACCCAACAAACGTTGAGATTTCACTTCAATAATATGCCGCGAGCTGAGTGAGGAGGGTTGATACAAAACCTTGGGGTGCTCTTAAGCTGCTGGCTGTTCAATTTCTGAGGCTAAACATGCACCAATATCTGAAACATGTTGTGTTCATGGCAGGCCCTTGCATTGTTGGCTTTTCAGATTTGCCAAGGTCAGAAATATGGTGATGACCATGCCATGTGTGATCCCCGAGAAGTTACCAACATCTCTCAAGCGTTGGTTGTTTTGTCGTTGATTGCATGCACTCACGTAACAGCCAATCCGAATCGGCGCTGGCCATAAGAAAAATACACAGAAAACGTGAGAAAGCGCTGCTGCAAGTGTCCCTTTTTGCCGTTTCTTTTTTTTTGGGAGCCATATCAGCCATATCGTTGTGCAGGAGGGGCACCAAAGCAGAAGCCAGCTGCTTAGTATGGTTTCTCTTGGACAGGAATCAAAGAGTGGGGCCATTTTCATGGTCTTGGGGCTGCCTTGGCATTCAAGTAAAAACCGCGCACTGTGTCTTGGGTTGAAACGCTTTTCGAATCATCCAGAGTTCTTGTTCTTCTCGAGGCAATTAGCTTCCAAGTTCACGCACCAAGGTTCGTTTGGTTCGTCGCGAGGCATGCTGGCGCCATTCAAAACTGTTGCTTCCAAGGGTCTTGACACAGGATATTGATCAAAACTGCAAACAGCACCAGTTTGACTGCTCAGTTGCTTGTCCGCATGCTCCCAATAAGTACCGGGTCAGTGATTCACATTCATACAACTCCTCGAGCCATCAAAAATTGCTGAAGAAAGAGCTAAATTGAGTATAAAAGTGTTGAAGGACTTGAAGGATCTAGTCCATTGGCCTAGTGTCCATGATGGATAGTACCCCTGGGGTTATAGAAGAAGATGATTCACTGCTGCCGTTTGTGACCAGATTTGTTCAACGGCAGGTGCTTTTCGAGGATCCAATCACTGGAGCAGAAACTGTGGCTCAGCTCCTGGTTGGCCCAGGGTCAGAATGTCCATTCCCTTGGATTCTTGCAGGTTTTTCCATTGTTATCTCTGATCTTTGGTTGATAAAATAACCAACAATAACCAACAATAACTAACAATAGTTGTGGGTCAAGGGTTTTGACCCACAGCCATATTACCCTTGGTTTATGACCTTTTTGGGTCTGCAGGTCGCAATGATTACCATGTTTCTAGAGATTATGCCTTTAGAAATTGCAGAGTGTATCTGTTGAAAACCGACCTTGTTTGGCAAAGCCTCATGTGTGAAGCTGCAGCTCGTTGATGTGGTGATGTTGTTTGTTCTGGTCCTGGCCGTAGTCGCCCCTGCCCTTTGTTGCTTGGCTTTCTTCAGTTTGTGCCTTGGTCATACCCAAGCCTCCCACTTGCTGATTGCACATGTAGGACAAGGATCCCATGGGACTTCTTCATTTTTCAGCAATCAAAATGAACCTGTGGTCAGTTCATCAACACTACCTATACTAACCAGGTGTCTATATAAATACCACCTATAACATCTACCAACCATAGCCACTAGAAACATTGGAAACATTGGAAACCACCAATTTCACACATGGTTTCCACCAACCATAGCCACATGACTTGGACGATCCCATGGGTTTCCACCTGAATCCCCGGTGGGGACCCGGCCCCGTTGGGGTGGCCCCACATCGAGGCACATGTGGAGCTGCGACTGGACCGTGGCATGACTTGGGAACGAGCCAACGAGGCGCGACGGGGTGAAGCAGTTGATCCATCGCTCGGCATTTTTTGTGCGGTGAGTCACTGGTGACAAGGTGAGGTTTATTCTGTATGATGTTTATTCATGTATAGGACTATGTAGCTTGGATCAATCCGGACTGGGATGCAAGTCTGTAGCTTTGATCAATCCGGAGTGGGATGTAAATCAAAGCATGTGGTCTTGAGAAATCACCCGCCACATGTTGGAATCGAACCATGTGATCTTGATAAATCAAACCACTCGTTGGGAGATTTGTTGTGGGTGGTTTTTGAGCAACTGGATCCACTGCGCCACCATGCGCTGCGGAGGTCTTGGAGAGCAAAGGCAATGGCCGCGACATCGAGGGCTTCTACTGGTGCACCGGGGGGGATCAACAACTGGACACCCGAACTTGGAGATCCAAATCATCATTTTGGTGCAACTCCATAAGTTTGGCCAATCAAAAATCCATAGATATTAATAGATTGGTTGTTTTTCCATCTTTTTGTAGTCAGCGGTTGGGTCTTGTAAATCTATAAGATTTGAACAGAGACGAGAGGTGTTTCATAGCAGCTGAAACTTTTCAGATGATGATGATCATGGTGATGGTGGTGATGAAGATGAAGATGTTTATTATGATAGTTTGTGCTGGTTCATGACTATCACTATTGTGATGATGATGTTGGTTATTCATTTAGTGTGCAATTATTCTACCTGTGACCAGCTATCATCAGCCAAGTCATCAACCATTGTTGCCAGCTATCAACATCTATCAACCCCATGCGTGCGTTGTTGGTTGATCAATCAGATCCTGCCAAGGTGCACAGATGGTCCAAATCCCGTGGTGTTGGCTGTGCCGCGACCACGTTTCCGGGGAGTTCGGGCTGGAGCAACGGGCGCTATGTCGGACGATGACGACAGCGATGTGGATTTGGACCTTCATTGGCCGCAGGGACCACCAGCAGATCATGATGCTGACCAGCAGGTGAGGGGTGCCTGGTGTTGCTCCAGGTTTCAGGATGAGTATAGCCATTGTAGGCTTAAGAAAGCCACCAGTATAGATGATCCCCTGGTTTTGGGATGATTCCCCATATAGAAATCAGGGAGATGGGTTTGACAGCCAGTCATTTGCTACTGTTGTTGTACCAGGCAGACATGCTGTGGTTCTATTCAAGCCCAGATGTGCAAGATGGTTTGTGATGATTCATCACTCATGTTTCAGTTGGTATAGGTCTAGTTGGTAGACTACTGATTGTATACAGTATACTAGTACTATGCGGATGATCATTTCTCGGACTAGAAACCAACTTGGGGACTCAATCTATGACAAATTTGGGCACATGTTGACTCTTCCCACCCCAACTAGTTCTCAAATGTTGAGAGCTTTGCACTTATTTGGGGACCCAACCAGCCAGCTCTCCACTTTGATGGACCCAGCAATCCTGCGCATCGTGGTGCTTTGCCCTGGAGGTGTCCAGTGCGACTCTCCGCAGGGGTGACCACTTCCTGAAGACCGATTCTTCTGAACTTCGAACTGTGGAGTCTAGGTGGGAGCGGGCTCTTGATGGCTATTTGGTCACAAAATCTTTGCAGGTCAAACGATAGCTTGCACAGCATGAAGGTTATTAGGAAGGTCACACAGCCCAACCTAGACCTGAGAAGCGCAACGCAAAACATCTCATCCTCGTTGGTTGTGGTATGCCATTTTCAACATTTTTCAACTGTTACCGAATCAAACAGTTGATGAAAATGATTGTCAATTACAACGTGACCATGTGAGTTGCTGCTCGCTGCACGCGCAGTCACCAGGTGGCGCGAGTTGCATGGGGCATCAACGCGGGATGAAGGTCGATGGCAGGAGGAGCACGTGTTAACTGGCTCCATTTTGAGCACTTGGGCAGTGCTGGGAACGGCCATTCAAGCTGAGAGGAGCACCAGGCCTGGGCTGGGACAAGTTGCTCATAGCTTCAAGATGCATCTTTAGAAGCTCAGATTTGGGACTTGGGGAATCTTGGGGACCTGGATTTTGTAATGCTTGAAGTTGGAATTCTTTCAAAATCCTCAATTCTTTGTTGGCCACGGAGGCATGTTTGATTCACTTGTGAATCAGTCTCGCTGTGTTTCAGGTTGAAGGTTCAGAAGATCCCGTTGGTCAGAGCCAAATTGGCGGATGGCGGAGCTATCGTTGGGGTCAAGGTCCACCAGGATCGTTTGCAGGAAGTGCGATATGTGTTGTCTGCCTTGCACGAAGAGAGAAGCAGCAAAGGAAGAAAGGACGCTGCTGAAGGGCTCGGACATGCTGAATCAAGGTGTTCCAAAAATTTGACCACCAAAGTTTTGGATTCTCCAATTGTTACAACTTTGAAATTTAATTGGAATCCAACATGTGTTGAGTACCAGATGGGGAGCACCAGAGTGTTGAATACCAGGATGCCAATGACCTGGACGTGCGGAAGCTGAGTGCTCAACTGGAGGCCTTCCTTCGGACACAGCCGGATCAGCGCGCGCAGTGGTCCGGCTGGGCTGGGGCGCATCAAGCCTTGGTGGCGGAGGGTCTGAGTGAAGGTGCTGCAGGCATGCTGTTGGCACAAGAAGCTTTCGAAGATTTGGATCGCAATGGAAAGGTCGATATCCATGATGGATATGTACAGCTGAGAGACAAGCCCAAAGGCAGTGGTTGGTACATCCCGCCACCCAAGAAACCCAAAGCCCGGGGCCGTGGCCGTGGCCGCGGTCGGCGGAGCTAGTCGACCGGGTGTGTTGTAGCGGGTGCTTTTGGTGGAATGTGGAGTGGTTTCCAGGGGTTGGCAAGTGCTACTACCAACTACCAAGTACCAGCTAGTGGTTAGATGTCAATCACAGCCTCAACCAATCACAGCCTCAACCACTGGTAGTTGGTATAGTGGCACTTGCCCATGGAGTCACAGAGCCAAAAGTTCAACTGTTGCCTGTCCAAAAGCACCTTCCCTTCGCAGTGCAAAGTCGCTTCGCTTCAATTCGCGATCAGGATTGCTCCCTGCCGCTATGTGGGAAGGTATTTGCAATGTAATTGTTCATCCTATGCGTTGCCTCATGCCAAAGATGCAGTAATTTTGGCGTGAGCATTTCGTTCCCATGATGACAATCGCATCTAACGGGACGGGAATGCAGTGCATATGTGTTTCAAGCTTTTTGTTGGACCTGACATCCGAAGGGCATATCCAGGAGATTCCAAAAGTAGCTACTGCGGTTGCGCACTTCCCCAAAGGTTTGCTCTTCTGTGAAGACCCCCATTTGCCAGCAAGTTGTTCAAAGCTGGAAAGAATGATGTATTGAAACTTACGCTTACCATGGTGGGCACCATGAAATTGTCTCAGTCTTTGTGAAACACATGCCAGTCATAGATGCTTCCAAAACAGCCTGTTTACCGAAAGATGCTGGTGGAGCAAACCTGTGAAACTCCAGGTTTTCTGGATTGAAAAAAGCAAAATGCAGCCGCTCCCAAAAAGGACGATCTTGAAATGATCCCGACCATCTCATCATCGTACCCTGGTGGTGAAAGACGCATCGTGCTTGATTTTGGGAATGGATACACCTTTTTCATCAGGTTGCCTATAGTTCCCAGAGCTTTGATATATCCAGATGAAGGCCTTTCACCCGTGAGTTTAGTTAACTGTGAGTGACAATGACTAACATGAGCAACCATTTATAACCATCAATCATCATCAAATTCTATCATGAACTTATCACATGTTATCATCAATCATGTCCGACAACTTGTTGGCGTGATTCACAGCCAAACATCCTCTCTGCTGGCAGCCGTACAGTCTCTCCGTGGGCCGATGTGTTCAGGAATGGTCAAGCATGGAAGCATACAGACAGGAACCAGGATTACAACAGGACACAGACACCACCAACTTGTGAACTTTTTTGGCTTGTTTAGAGCAATCATTTTGAATCGTCCGCAGGTGTAGAAACTTGAAGTTGTTGCAAGTGGTTATCCCAGCAAGGATTCAGCCACCTTTTGACGCCCTTGGTGTGTTTTGTCCTTCCGAATGGGTGATGAAGCTCGGGTTGAAAAGCGACCTAGGGAGGTCGATGGCGATGCAGCAACTGCGGAGGAAGTCTTGAAGAGAACTAGAACACAGGAGCAAGAGCTGGATGATTTGTCTCTTGATTGGCATTTATTCGCATCTTAGAACATCAAAATCATCAGATTTGCCAGTTTTGTAATCACATATTCAATTGCTGTATTTGGGGACTCTTTTTTGCCAGTCCTTAATTGTTTTGTTCTTGTATGGTTGTGTGTGGTTGCCCTGTCCTACAACATCCGTTTGAGAACAATTTTGTTGGCAACGGGGCGTGGGTGCTCTTGCCATCATGGTTGTGGATCATCAACAAGTCTGGCTACCGTTTGGCAAATTAAAAACAAACAAACAAGACATGTTTGATCCAATAGGTGCAGTCAGTATTAGTTAATGTTGGTTGATGTTAATTATCCATTTAGCGAGTTCATGCAATCTTATTTTTCTTTTGATTTTGTTTGACCCTTCTGTCTCTTTGCCTGAGCAACTGCATCTTACCCAGCTGTTTTCCCTCGGCTTGAAGCATCAGCAATTCGATGTGCTGCAGTCTTCCACAGGAAGTCTTGCCTTGGTAATCAAGTGCAACAAGAAACCGCAATGTTCGCTTCTGCTAGAACTTTGAGTCGTTTATCACGGGCTCTTACTGATTTCACATCATTGCTCAAAGCTAGTGGCCAAAGCAACTCGTTTTGCTGAAAAGAAGTCAATCTCAAGGTCCAGTCAAGTTGACTTCAGCCCTTTGACTTCTAAATCGCTACCTCTTGCCATTATTGAAGTATTGTGACATTTCCACTTGCAGAGAAAGGCATCCGGATTTACTGGATTGACCATGATTGACCTACATGATCAGATCCACATGATGATGATCAGGATGGGGGTGATGATGATGATGATGATGATGATGATGATGATGATGATGATGATGATGGTGATGGTGATGGTGATGGTGATGGTGATGGTGATGGTGGTGATGGTGATGCTGATGCTGGTGGTGGTGATGGTGATGGTGATGGTGATGGTGATGATGATGCTGATGCTGATGCTGATGGTGATGGTGGTGATGGTGATGGTGATGGTGATGGTGATGGTGATGATGATGATGATGATGATGATGATGATGATGGTGGTGGTGGTGGTGGTGGTGATGATGATGTCCATGATCATCCCACTTGGACAGTGATTAGGTCCTCTCCTACCCTTCCAGAAATGATCATACAGTGTCGATCAGCGTCGTATCGTTTCAGGTTTGAGGAAGGGTTCTTCGACGAACCCTCTGAGACTCCAGAGGAATCTGCTCGAAAAGAGTTTGTGTCGGGGTTCTCTGACAAGGGATTCCGAGTGGATGAGGAGGAGCTACTGGACCTCCTCAACGCATTCAAAGAGAAGGTCCCCAGCTGGGGCGTTGCCGTCGAACGACGTTGCATGGGTTTGTTCTTGGGATGCATCGCCAGATCAACCAGGTCCTGTCGAATTGCCTTCGTAGCCCAGGAAGGTTTGAAGCTCATCGGTCAGGTGCTGAAGGAAGCAGTTGCGCGACTGGAAGCCAATGAGAACCGAGAGGAAGCGGGGATGTTGACCTTAGCTTGTCTCGCGTGTTTGAAGGCTCTACCACTTGGCAGGGCATCCTTATGGGAACACCGACATGCCATTGGTACCTTGACCGCTTTGCGCGCAGATGGGGTCTGAAGGTATCACAGCGGTCAGCAGCAAAAGGAACGAAAATGGTTCTTGACCCATTAATTAGTGGTCAGTACCACTCAAAGTACCATCTAACTTACAATAAGTTTCGCAAACCTTTTGAGGCTTAGCCGTTGATCCTTTTTGGCTGTGGGCCAACAACCAAATGGGGGACAATCACCAACAACAAAGCGAAGACAATGGATAATAATCTATAATAGGGGAACTAGGGGGTACACGGTTTTGACCCACAGCCAAGCCGAGTTGCCGAGGTAAGCCCTTCGATGAGTTGCACAAATGGTGCGCCAAGGAACGTTCGGCACTGGCAGCGGAGCTGCGAGCACCGACCCTGGAGCTGTGTCGTCGCTGGCGACGGCAGCCGAAACCTGCAGCACAGGAGGGGCCGTTGTGGGGTCAGGTGGCTGCCTTTGTTGGTTGGTTACTCATGGATCCTACTGATAATGATTAACCACAGTAACCATAATTTTGTTGGATCCTACTGGCTAATTATGGTCAATCATGCTCTAACATGATGATGATTACAGCGAATCATGTTTATTAACTGGCTATAACCAGCTGTTTGAGAACAGATAATGATGCTTAATGACTGGCGGGTTATTGATGGTCGCTTCATCCAGGTAAGTTCAGCGGAAGAGCACCCACGACTTAGTCACTGCGGTTATAACACACTGGGATGATCCATTAAGTATGATCCTTTGATTGCATCAAGTTGGCATCAGTGAAGTGCCAAACCGCCCTTAGTTTCTTACATTGGATAATTGACCAGTCTTGACACATATGTTTCGTCATCGGTTGACGGTGGTACAACCAACCATCCCTTACTGATTGCTAGGAAGGAGCAGCCAGCAGTTTTTTGTGTTCACCCTAAGGATATAACATCTACTCTGGTAAACTTGGCTGGAAGATATAAATCATTATAAATCACCAGTTTTGATATAGGTCAACCTCCCAGACTTGGTGGATTTTCCACGCTTCCCCAGGTGGGTTCCAGACCTGCGCCCAGATCCATAACAGGAGCAGAGCCCAGAAGACAAAGCCATGCGCCGTCGCGTGGTTGATCTCATCTCGCAGGGCTTGTCAGGCAGGGACAGAGTTTTCCACAGCTGTAGAGTTGTCACGAAGAGTGAGAGTTTGTGAAGGGATGTGGTGTCATGGTGTTCAAGGAGGATGAAATCGAACGGATTTGTTTTTTCTTCATTAAATTGATCATCGTCATCTTTATTCCAAGATATTTCAAACAAACATCATGATATCTTTTTTAAACACATAATATTTATATATATATATATATGTATAAATTATAAATACATATATACTTCCCCCCAAAAACAGAAACATTATAATCAATCTCTTTGAAGCACAGATTATGATAGATGTCTTTATCACAAAATCTCTTTGAAGATCAGATGTCATCCTCCTTTCATCCTTTCCTACGAGGTCTCGGTGCCGCGTCGCCCATCTCTCCGGGGAAGTCTCCAGCGCCCATCCCACCGTCTCCAGCGCAGCTGCCGAACAATCTGGTCGCCGTGGAGGTCCACCGGGGATCCACCGGGGTCCACTGCGGGTCCACCTGGGGTCCAACCGGGGTCCATCCGGGGTCCAGTCGCCAGCTTTCATGAGCTTGGATGATGCTTCAGCAATGATTCAACCAACTCAATGGCAATTGTAGAATTCAGGTCAACCAATTCAACCAATTCAACTATTCAACCAATTCAATGATGATTCAAGATGATTAAGGGCTAAACAAAGACGAGTGGCAAGTGGCAATTCAATGCTGTATTCAACCAGTGGAGTTCAGAATGGTTCAACACTAAGTTTAACAACGGTTAATGACCAATGATATTCGCCAAGGATAAAGTTGGACAATGGTTGATGATTCAGTGGATCGCTTTGTTGGATGTCAAATGCATTGATTAATTGATTGGTTTAATGATGATGCACAAAGGCTGTAAATGGTTCATATCCTGCACTATAGTTCATAACGGTTCATCACCAATGGGTTTTGACACTAGCATGGTGACCTACACCAGCTATGGGGGCTCTTCAAGATTTCAAGGTCTCCAGCACCATCCAGGGGATTACCACCTGCCAAGTTTGGCGATTTATACTTGAGAATGGTTGACATAGTGTTTCATGAAGTCATAAAGAATGATGACGAACAATGCACACTTGTTGTTGAGATTGGTTGTATCGGTTGGCTGATACATATTAATACTGCCATATGTGATCATATGAATTAATTAATTATATTCACAATGATCAATGTCACCTTGAATACTGACCAGCAATCACTACTTTTGGTGGTCAGTCACCAGATGCTACCAAAATGTACTATCATTATCATAATCCCCAACCAACCGGTGAGTAGAAGTCTTAGTAATAGTCACAATGATCAGAATGCAGCTCCACATGGTCATGTACTTTATCCCAATAAATCAGCCATTGATCAGTGAATATCAGCCATCCGCCAATATCAACAACCAGCTTCACCATCATATCAATCAAGCAATATCAAGCTAAGATCAGTCATCAACAATATGCATTCATAGCTTGGTTGTTGTGGCACCTTGCGGCTGAATCCCACCATCCACCAGCGCAGGTGGAGAATCTGCTGTGGGGCCGCTACGGCCGGCCCAAGGCTGCGGACTACCGGCACCACGCGCGGATGCTGCGCACCAACCTGTCGCATCCGCAGAACGCGGAGTTGCGCGCGCGAGTTCTCTCGGGGGAACTGAAACCGGAGGAGCGGTTCGGGTGCGGGTCCATGGGTGCCATGGGTTCCATGGGGTGATGGTGAAGCTCCATGGTTGAGTCATGTTTGTTCATGGTGAATGGAACTTGTTTGATGATATATTTGTCAACATGATGGTTACGTAACCTATGTATAATCAATGATGGTCGAATCATGGCGGTGAAGTGGAGCTGGGGTGACAAGCCGTCGAGGGCGGTTGTTGAGTGATGATGCGATGGTTGATTGATGATGAGCAGTTGATCAAAGCCAATTCAGCTCAAGACAGGCTCTCAGCCCTAACTTACTGACACAGAGTATCGCTCCACACATTCAGATTTGCGGCGCGGATGCCGAAGAACAAGCTCGGAGGAAACAAAGCCAAGCGAGCAAAGGCCAGCACCGAGAACAACAAGAAGGAGCTGGAGTTCAAGGAGGCTGGCCAAGAGTATGGTCAGATCACCCGAATGTTGGGCAATGGCCGCTGCGACGTTCAATGCGTCGATGGGGTGAAGAGGTTGTGCCACATTCGCGGCAAGATGAGGAAGAAGGTTTGGTGCAATCAGGGTGACATCGTTTTGGTATCGCTTCGTGACTTTCAGGACGAGAAGGGTGATATCATTGTGAAGTACACTGCTGAGGAGGCTCGAAGCCTGAAGAACTATGGCGAACTGCCCGAGAATGTGAAGATCAATGAGACGGACATCGGAGACGGCGACTCCAGCGATGATGGCGTGGAGTTCGACGAGGCTGCAGGTGTGGATGTAGACAACATCTAACTGCTGACGCCAAGGGAGGCCGCAGCCACCGCACAGGGCTGCCCAGTTATGGTTGGTTGGGCTGTGCTGGCTTCCAAATTTGAGTCTTTCTTGGTAGGTGCTTCCTTCAGTGGGCAGAGTGGGAGTCACTTTAGTGGCTCTGCAGTAGCCTAGAAGTGATGACCTGCAAGTCACAATACAAACGTGGCACCAGGTAAAGCTCACTGGGAGTCACGCTGGATCCTCGAAGTGACTCAATGAACCACTTCTGCGAGGTCCCAGCCAGTCAAACTGCGAACCATCGCACTGACACAACGCGCCAATCGAAGAAAAACATGGGCGGCTGAACACTTAATGGGTGGTACCACGTAGAGTCAATTCTGGAGTGAACACGGCATGCAATGAAGTGGAAGGTGAACTTTGTGATACTTGCGTGGGTTTCACCGAAACAGTACTTCCACTGGCCTTAGTTTGGGCACGGCCGGGCCATACCTTAGAAAAGATATATACCACAAGAAAGTCCATCTTCTCAGAATCAAAACAGGGAAGCAGGCAACTCTTTCATTCTTTTTATAGACACAAAAGTAGGGTTTCCCTATTTTGAAGTAGTCTTTCTCTTCAGCCCATGTTGCCCAATGAGATTCATCACCTGTGCCCAGGGAGGTCCGGGTCACTGCCTGAGGAGTTGATTTCCATGGATTCCAATGCCCTGGCACCGGAAGAAATGCGAAAGCGACGTCAAGAAGCTCAGGAGAAGGTGCCACGGCGCTGTCAGAGCTGCAGCTGCATGCGCAGCTGGATGGGTTGGGTCGGGGGGCGTGGAAGGCGTACGGGTTCGATGCGCTGATGCGGCGGTCTTTCACTGAGCCAACCCTGGGTTCAACAGCTATAGTCATGAGGTTTTTATGTCGAAGAAGTGACACTTGCCGCTAAAACCATGCAATCATTGTCATTAACATAGCCACTAATTACATGCCACTACCATTTTTATCAACCAGTATTGACTGTTAAGCATGATTGATCATTGCGAATCACGTTTTTTATTTCATTACTAATCATGATGACAGATCACCATTCATGATCAACCATCATTTCCCACCACCCATCATAGCACGAGCCATGCCTTATAGCCATGGCTGCATGGCAGGCCATGAGGGAGTCCGTCGTGGAGGAGCTGGTCCCGTTGCGTGGAGATGGCGTGATGGACAACGATCATTTCTTCGATCGGGGAGCAGATCTCAACACGGCACCTGCTGTGTGGGTGAGCCCTTCCAAGGAGAAGGCCCGGGAAGAGAAGGAGAAGAAGGACCGGCACCGGCGGATGTTTGGATTCGCAGTTTCTGTTGGATGTTTGGTTCTGTTTTTGGGGGGATTTGATGGTGAACACCTAGATTTACAAGTTGATTTACCATAGGTTTACTACAAGTTGAACTTACTTTTAAAAGAAAATCTATAGGCCATCAAAACATAGAAATCAATGTTGGTCAGCAACGGATGTTTTGAAGGACAGAAATCGATGTTTGTCATGGTTAGTCCAGTGGTGTTTTCATCAATGGTCCTCCAGGGCGGGCGGTTCCCTAAAAAAACAAACAATTTTGCGATGGTGGGCACAACCATTTGACAATCAAGTCATTTGACAATCAAGTCCGCAAGTCGGGACGAGCACAGATGAGACCCATAGACCCACTGTGATGTTTCCTGTTTTTGCTGGACTCTCCACCGCAACCTGTGGGCCAGGAACAGGAAGCAGCGGCCTTGCCAATGCTTCCGCCTCCCACGCCCTTCACCATGGGTGCCCCGGCGCCGACCCCCAGCGTGGATGTGACGACCCCAGAGATCATGGCCACGCCCGGGCCGGAGGACGACGACGAAGACGAGTTGAGCGTTCTCCGGTTCCTATCAGCCGCGCCATAAGATGCGCAGACTGGAAATCACCTGGGAGAGAGGAGGAAAAATGGTGTTTCTCTCAATGTTAGATCAATGGGTTGGAGGCTCCCAATGGGCTGGAGGCTGCTACCCCCAAGTTGTGGTGTTTCTGTATGTTTAAGACATTTTGGGGGTGCTTTGGGGATACCAAATGAGCAACGTCAAAAACCTCCATGAAAGAGTTTACTATCCGTAAGTGAATCCCTGCAGCGCGGAAGCGTCGCGTAAAGTTTGCGTAAGCTGTGTTCATGCCATACGACGCGTAAGCTGCGCGCAAGTAGGATTTGCTTTCATCATTGACTTGGGCATTCTTCTGTTCAACGGCCGACGCGTAAGTTCCGCGTAAGTAAACCAAAACAAGATGAGGCCGCGTAAGCTAAAACTGTGGTCGCGTAAGTACTGCGGAAGCAACCGCGTAAGCGAAAACGGATTACAAGGCCATTACTACAGGGTTTTTGACACGGCTCAAATGGGACATTCTTTCAATCAATGTGGAGCGCCACTGGTTTAAGATTGAGCAACTGGTGGGGTGGTCGGAGAGCCAAGATACATCATTTCATGCATTTCTGCAGCTCTAGATGCTCAGAGGTATGCTTGGAGGTACCAGGTACAAGCTGTTGAAATGAAGGAATCTGGTAAACATGAGGACGCTTCAAAACTCTTGAGGCAATGTCACTTCCACTATTTTCCAGTTGAAGAGACCCCAAAGCTTTGGAAACGGCTTTGGAGTGGCCAGTGATTTGAATCAAGCCAGTTTTCGTGCGATTTTATTGTCAACGCCACCAACTTAGATTTCCACGACTCCAAGTTACTCCAAGTCACTTCAAGTCACTCCAAGTAGCTCAATCTCAAAGTACGCCACCCAGAGCTCCTGGCCATGCGCCATGGATGTGGCGCGGGGACCCATCCCCGCCCCCCCCCCCCCCCGCCGTTGTGCGGCGGGACATGCGGGCCATGCGGGTCATAGCTGGCAGCGGCAGGCGACCACGGTGACCAGCACCCTGGCAGCGTTGCTGCAGAGCCTGCGGCGAGCTACGCACAGCGAGCGGCAGAAACGGCTGCGCTCAGCCGCTGGAAGTTGAAGAGTTGGGGATTTGGATGTCGAACGAGGTCGGATGATGTGGATTGAGCTGATGTCTTAGCCTGGGGACTTGGTCATTTAGTCGAAATTTAGAAGATGTCGGTATTGGAAAGCTCTTGGGAATACGATCTGCTTGGTTTTTCTGAGATTCCTTTTGCTGTTTGAAGGCTTGTTTCACCTTGTGACAATCTCGTGACGGGGGGATGCTACCTGAGGGTTGCTAGACCTCACTTGAACCCCAGCTGGTTGATGCTGGTTGCTGAGGATCATTTCTGGGTCTTGGTTGGGGAATACTGTCCCTGACGTTCCCTTCACAACCATGTGGGCTCCCGGCCTAGATGGCGTGATCAACAGCCGGTGGTTGGTTGATATCCCATGAGTCGCACCCCTGTTTGCAAGTAGCCGCGAATGAACCCACATTTTTGCGAATTAACACACCATGAAGCAGTCCCTATGAAGCAACAATGGCTAGTAATAGTTAGTAGGACAAATTCTTTAATCATCAATTGTTATCCCATTATTACCCTGATATTGATCATGAATCATGATTAATTCTTAGTCATTAACCGCATTACCATCCATGTTGAACCCAGCTTAACCATTTGTTGATAACCATATAACCCTAGTGGTTCGAGTGGTTCGTTGCTACCATTTGTTGCTCAAGCCCTTGACTCAAGAGTTACCATTTGTTGTTATCACCATTTATCAATTCTTTGTTGAAACCATTACAATCATCCTATTCTTACCCTATTAACCATTCATCATTTCCCTATGAAATTTTATGAGCCATATGATGGTTTCTCAAACTAGTGTTACCCCTTGTAGTAATCATTTCTAGTAGCATGTACCCAACCAACTATTAATCACTAATCATTCCCCTATGAATTGATTATTATGCAATGGTTGTACTCACAAACCATTTGTAGCTATAACCCTAATATAAACCATTATTACCTTGTTGTTAGAACTATGTGGGTAAAAACCAATGATATTTATAACCATCAATAACCATTAATAACCATTAAGAATCATGCCTTCATACTTTGTAACCATTCATAACAACCAAAAACCATTGCAACTATTATTAAAAACATCAAACATAACCATTATTGATACCCATTAATGACCATTAATAGCCATCAATAATCATCAATAACCATCATCAATCACCATCAAAAACCCTGTTGTTTGTTGGTTCCGCCACTCGCCTAGGCCACCCTGGTGCAGCTTCGGATCATCTCCGTGGGGCTGCGACTGCGCCGGTCGGACTCGCGACCTGCCATGGTTCAGCGCATCGAGGCGCTGCCGGGAGGTGCACCGGTGCCGAGGAGTAGGAACCAACGGTCACCTGTAGGGATAAGCAGCACTAGGAACAAGAGTGGGAATGGTTATTGATGTTGATGATGGTGATGGTGTTGTTGATGATGGTGATGATTCTCATCATCATGATGGTTATGGTGAGGAAACAATGATATACAGTGCATGGTGGCGAAGATTCTGAGATTTTGACAGCGCCGAATAGAATGACATGATGGTTCCGATCACAAGAGCACAGCTGCATGGTTGTACAAGTTGTAGTTAGTCGATGCAGCTGGTGCAAACTTCGTACTGTGAACCGTGACCAACGTAATTTTCCAGACGTGGTTGAATGGAAAGATATTGTACGGAAGGACACCCCTAATTCATCCTTGCCACCAGGGTTTCCTGTAGATTGTCCAATCAATCTTCTGAAGTATACATGCAGGTTTATCAAAATCAAGAACCCACAAAAACGGTTGGCTTATTACTGTAAACGATTACTATTGGATGATTGGGGGATACCCCCAGCTATCAAGCAACAGCCACATCTGTGGTTTGCAAAAGGAAGAGGTCGACCACATCTCCTATCCACTGCTCCACATTCAGGAGGCCTTCGCCGAGGATGATCGCTTGGCGCAGCAACCGCTGGGAGACATCCTCACTCGACCGTTTCCAGAGAAGAAGAGCCAGCAATTCCAGCGGCTCATCGCTGACCGGTTGCTCAAAGTAGAGCTCAAAAGCCATCCTGGCAAGCTTGGGACTCCTGAGACAACTGTGTCATTGCTGCAAGTTTGAGACATCTTGAGACAAGCTGTTCTTCATCCGATGGGGACACACACGGATTGCTTTGGGGTTACATTGGATAGGACGGAATCCATGAATTTAGTAGAAATCATTAGGAATCAATAGAAATCAATAGAAATCAATAGGAATCAATAGAAATCAATAGAAATCAGTTGAAGTTTCAGACATTTTCCCCGTATCACCACGTTGCAGCCAGGCCTGTGTCGTTTGCTGCGGCTGAGTACCGAGGGCCGAAGAAATCAATAGAAATCAATAGAAATCAATAGAAATCAATAGAAATCAATAGAAATCAATAGAAATCAACAGAAATCAATAGAAATCAATAGAAATCAATAGGAATCAATAGAAATCAATAGAAATCAACAGAAATCAATAGAAATCAATAGAAATCAATAGGAATCAATAGAAATCAATAGAAATCAGTTGAAGTTTCAGACATTTTCCCCGTATCACCACGTTGCAGCCAGGCCTGTGTCGTTTGCTGCGGCTGAGTACCGAGGGCCGAAAGGCGAGGATGAGACCAGTTTGGATTGGTGGGACTGCCGCGGTTCCACCGAGCCATTTTTTGTGCGCTATTAATTGGTAGGTGATGGTAGGTGGGGTTTGGTTAGGTGTTTGGGTTTAACATGATTAGGTGGTTGGGTTTAAGTTGGTTAGGTGGTTCGGTTTAAGATAGTCAGACGGTGGGGTTTAACTTTTCGTTTTGTAGATGGGGTTTCGAACTGAATTCTATCAATTTGATGTCATGAGTTATGTTCGCATTTTTTGATTTTTTGCTGACATGAAGAGCAGCCCTGGAGTAGGCGAAACTGGCCAACGAGATCACCTCTGAGTTGTTGGATCGGCATCAGTTTCCAGGCGCGATTGGGAGGGGATGACAACAAATGCTGATTGAAAGCCTTGCGCATGGTTTGTCCATGAGTTGGTGGATATGACCAGCCCCAAGGATAGTGGAAACCGGTATTTTGCTGGCGTCCCTTTTTGGAATGTGCGAATGCTCATGTTGTGGATGCACCTGACCAGGCCATCCAGCTGAAGAGGAAGAAGTGACCCAAACCCCGGAAATCGCAGAGGATTTCAGGGCCCAGGATGAGAAGTCCAGGGACAGTCAGCAAGTGCCGAGCCCCATCGAGACAGCAACGGTTTTAATACCGACCGTCAGAAGCCAAGATGCAATCGAAGGACCGTTGCAAAGCAAGATTTCAAGTTGGTTGGACGGTTGGACGGCATTTTTCTGTCACAATGGGCCCTTGATGGGGTACCTGCAACCCCTGAAACTATTGATATCCGGAGGAAAGCCGAAGGGAAGCCAACAATGTTGGAGGTATGCTATGCTACATATGGATCCCCTTGCACGTTTAGGTCTTGGTCAGTGATGACGAGAGACGACGTATTCAAAAGGAAGAGAGAAGACTACAGCGCAGGCACGGCAGATTGTCACCTTGAAACACGTGGCCCAGCATGGCACCGCCATAGTTCAACGGATGGCACCTGGTTGGGCCTAGGCGTCGCTTGGCACAAATTCTTTCGGAGGACAGCGCTGTGAGAAAATGTCGTTCAGTCTGTGAATAGAAAAAATGAGTGGAACAAACATTTAAGATTTGTAGTGGCTAGAGCACCCACTGATCAAAATGGCGAAACGTGTATATATTTGGTTGGTGGTTAGTAACAATTAGTTGGCTGACCAATATTTTTCATAGGGGTTCCAACCACCCACCAGATATCATGAGTTTTTCCTGTTTTCCAAAGGCGTCACTTGGGTCAAGTCGCTCCTTCAGGAGCTTTCCTCTGTGGCGAAAGCTTGATTTGGAGTCTCATCTTGCAAGCAATTCAGGGCGTTTTGCCCGGGCCAGGACTCACCTGACTCACCAACAGAGGAAGTTCCTTGAGTTATGATTGGAGTGCCAATGGTTTACCACGTATAGTACGACATCTTATGACGTGGTTTATCTACGCTTCAATAAGCTCAGGAGAATGCAAAAGGCCTTGTGGTTTTGTATTCCGTTCTGTGCTGTATTGGATGTGCGATTCCGGAAGTGGTGGGCCAGTGGAGCCTATGTTTTGTGTCTCACAGATTAGTCAGATGATCTGATAGTGACCGCTTAGTTCGATCGTGTTCCAAAAACGTGCTGGAGTCTCTGATCAACAGAACAGCATTGCACGCTGACACTCCATAGTCGATGCCAGTCAGAGGATCTTGCATGTTCCTAATCCTACTGACATGCATCCGGGAAGCATGCATCATATGTGACACATGAAATTTTGCGGCATGACCCTTTTGCTTGCAAACTGTGTGTGTGTGTGTGCGCACGTTGTGCATGGCATTGGTCCACCGCTTTGGTATGCTTCATTTCACGGGTGAATCTCTGTGTATAAACATGTGCAACCAAGATATATATGGTTTGATGATGCCTCAATCCCCTCAACGAAGGGAGTGTGCTGCGTGTTCGAATAAACCAGTCCTGGAAGCGTGTCGACAAGCTGGAGTCAAAAGTAGAATGCTACAGAATCACGCAGCTGGAATCAACTCGACGATCGCAAACAGGGAAGAAACGATGCCACTCGGAAGCACCAGTTCATACCCATCGCTCACCCGACATTCAGGAATGCATTGGCATGATGCACAGTGCTTCTACCGGCAATCAGTTTTATCCTTTATTTACATCACGCCTGTGGCATCAGGCATGGCAACGAATGATTGCACGTCACAGACAAAAGTTTACAAAGTTCTGGCGGGGAAGAAACCCGTTCAAATCCGAGTCGACAGTTTTATGGGTTCTTTGGGAATGTACTGTCGACTGGTGGTACGCAGCCAAGTGATTCAGAAACCCAAGTTCTTGATTTGCAGTTTCATGGTACGTTCTTGTTTTTCCATTCAGTGGTAGAGCATTCTGCATTCTGGTGCTGTCGGTGTCTTTGGCTAGTGAAGCGGCAACTGTAGGTGTTTTGACTCTTTTGACTCCGTATTTGACTGCTATGTTGGATAAGAAAAACTAATCACAGTTTATGCATGCAAGGTCAGATATGTATCAACATCCCGAAAATATACATGTAAATATGTAATTACTGTATATCACCTAGTCACATCAGCCACCTCGAATACAGTACTTTGACCGAATCTCTATGACTAGCTGACTAGCATATCTTTTATTTAAAAAAAACAAAATTTCAAAACATTCCCTCTGACTAGGTAACCAGCATATATCTAAAAAAACTCATTTCAAAACAATCCCAACTTATTTTGCAAACATTCCTGGCCACTTATCATGCAACTAATCACCTCATCGAAGAGACAACTTTTCGGCGAGAGCCGCGGCTGCGGCCGCGCCATGGCGCACTTTGGGATGCCAAAGGCGTCGGGTTCCTCCACGGGATCTACGTCATCTATCAAGTGCCGCGGCGCGTCAACGTGGGTGAGATGGTCGTGACCGTTCCTTGTAGGTTGGGTGGTTTCAATGATGATGACCATTATCATTGGTTGGGTGGTTTCCGTTATCATTCGTGGTTGATTGAACCACATTATCAACTATTCTTTATCACCCAAAGAATGATATCTAAGAATGGTTGATGATGAGCACGGAAACCCTCAACCATAATAGGATGATGGTTTGTAGCGGTCCATTATTATTGTTTGGCCACCAGTCATTACTTGTTGGTGGATTTCATTGTATTCCAATCTTATGCCTGGGTATGATTCCCAAGTGGCTAGTATCTTCTGGATTGGTTGTGACCACCGGCCAGATTAGACACCAATTCTAACATGAGGATATCACTGGGTGGATAAACTAATAAAGCTTTGGCTGGTGTTGATTGCGTTTGTTGAAGTTGGTTGGGAGTGTTTGTTCGGTTGCTGCCAAAAGTTGGGTTGATACTTTGAAGGTCTTTTAAGTGGATCCTGGTATACAATTGACCATCTACATGGGACTGTCATCCACCGAGGTAATGGTAATGGTGGTGCCCCTTAAAGTGAATCTCATCTATACAGCGCAAGTTTTGCTTCATAATATCATCAGTATCTACCTTGGCTCACATATGTCCTTTGAGAAAAACACATGTTTTTGTCTCATTTCAGTTGCCCAATTTCAGCATCATTACAGTGACCGTCATTGAGCATCCTAAACATTCATTACCCAGTATGAGTCGTTCTTATAAGCATTATTGATGATAAACGGATACGTATTATTGATAAACCACAATTACCAACCAACTACATATATACTTGTTATATCTATTCTAAATCATTACAAAACATCACTGGCCATCATTTAACCATCATTTCGATCTATAAACCATTTGCATTTCAAAGCATCATCAAGCAACCAATTAACCATCATTGCCAACTGCACACACTCATTTGGTCACTCGGGTACTGATTCAGTCACTCGGGATGATCACCGACTGAGGCGAATCCAAAGAGAGCTCAAGGAGATCAGTGAATCTCCATCGCGTCACTGGACTGTGGGGAGAGAGGGTTCATTCAGCGGCTCCTGGGGTGATTGGTTGAGAAAACAGAGAGCTGTTGGCCTGTGAGCCATCAGGATTGGTTGTGAAACTGGTTTGTAGCTTGGTTGAGTTTGACACTTACAAATCAATGTCTGTGAAGTAGTCTGGTTTACAAACTTCGACATGCTTGGGATGATTGGTTGAAGTCAGGCCAAGTCAAACGACCCAGCGGGACTCCAAGAGGTGAAACATGAAGCGAACGGAAATCACTGGGAAACAAACCAAGCAGCACAGAACCCATCAAAACTCACTGGAAAAAACAGCAGTCGGTGGAGCTGAGACTTCCCTCACCAGGACTGCGGGACCCGCCAACGATGACCTCTTTGAGTGGATCGCCAGGGCGACCCAGTGTTGTTTGCATCGCTTGCCAGGCCCAATGGCTGATGTAGCGGAAAAAACAGCGGCTTAAGCATCCAATGGATAGTTTATTCCCAAATATGGTGAATGACTTGGCATGACTGGGATGATCTGGGGGGTTAACCCCAGCTGCCAAGAAACCACCATATTTATAGTGGGGATCCAGCTTGGCAGCTCCATCTCCCGGAGGATTATCATGACTTTTCCATGTGGAAATTTCCATATATGAATGCTTGAATCACCCAGCAGCCTCCCAGGGGATCATGACTTTCCCATGTGGGAATTTCCGGCATAAATCACCCGGAAAGAATGGGGATTTCACCCAGAGTTTTCACTTCTCACAGTTCTCCACCATGATGGATGATAATCACTGATTGGCATAAGACATTCCAAGAGCAATATCCAGAAACTGATGTTCAGCGGTTTCCGGTTTCATGCTCGTGGGCTGAGTTTGCCGTCCGTGGACCACCAGAAACGGATTTTGAAGGAGGCAACGTCAGATGTTGCAATGCTTGTTGTCGCAACTGTCATTGTTTCTTGCACAATTGCATCAATTCAAAGTTGTCAGTTTCCAAACTTCGACCGCGCATTATTGTGAATCACATCGCATTAATTAATCCATACTGGTTCATCATGGTTGCAGAACCTTGGTCGATGCTGATCAGCTAATCAACCATAATGACTCTCAGAGCCGGAGATGATGCGCATGGTGAAGGTATTTACACTGGGCGGATCGTGCTCCCTGTCGCGAACTCAGTGGTGCTGGCAGTTGCTGGATTCTGTCCGTGTTCGGGAACAGTAATGATGGGTGAATGACGATGGTCAATGATGCTTTTAAGAGTTAATGATGGGCAATGGTGGTTAGTAGTTTAGTAGCAATGGTTCCAATACCATCATTGACCATTAGCCATCATCAACCATGGACCTCTATGAACCATCCTTAATCATGATTGACCATTGTTATTAATGGTTCATGATGCTAAATGTCGGTTTATATGATGGTTAGTATAGCATTGGCGACAATGGTTTGTCATAGCGATGGCGGCCGCCCTTTAAGGTGAACTACCCCTTGGCCCCGCCGTCCATCACGCTGCTTACCCCAAGTGGTCGATGGGAGGCACCGGGCGCAGATGGTTGACAGGCGCTGACTGAAACCAGAATGAGACATCAGAGACATAGCAATTACTTGGAACAATTAGAATCAATTCGATATCAAGTGGAAGTTTTTGGATTGAATCATTAAGTGGATTTATTGGACATGAAAATCATATGGACTGATTTGCATTTTGGCAACTTGGGCTTATATGTTGGACACGGCCACTCCGCCTACCATGTTGGGGAAGCAGTTCCTGCCAGGTGGGGAAGAAGATTTGCCTCAGCAATACGAGCTGCTTGGCGTGATGTCAGTTTGACCAGCCTGCAGGTTGCACGCCTGCCAGCTCAGCAAACAAGTGAGATTTTGATATGGGGGTTTCTTAGGCTATAGGGGCACCCCTGAAAATGGCTGGTTTTTTTGCTACAAGTGATTGATCTTGGATGATTGGGGGCATAGCCCCGGCTGTAAAGAAATCACCACATGGGTGGGAGTTCAAATCTGTTGTACCACGTCTGGGGGTGATGAATATCTATTGCTATTTTGTTCACACAGAGTACAGGTTGACCCATACCTATATCAGCTATGGATCACTATGGTCGATTTCATCACTCTCATCCATCAACTGAGGATGCCTGTCCAACTGGATTGCGATATCACATGATTCAGATTGATTCAGTACAAACCCATACCCTATACCGATGTTGTCCAATGATAACCATGTCTTGTATATACTTGATATACATATATTTACATACATATACAACTAGTATTCCTATTTACTATCAGATCGATCACCAACTCAATCCAAGATTCTCATCTCGTCCAGCCGCCATCAGCTCACCACACCTAAGCACCCGTTGCGCTGCTTCACCGAGATTACCACGCTGAGCTGTGGCAACCTGCCTGGGGCATCCGCACCATGATGGAGGCGCCGCCGCCGTTGTGCCACGCTGTGCGAAGGGATCACCGGGGGACGCCGGGGCCACGGTCCCCGGGCCAGGCGCGGCGGAGTCATTTTCCAGTGGCAGGGGATGGAGCCATTGGTGCGGGGCCTCGGAGGGGAGGCGCCAGGGGAGGCGCCAGGCATAGCTGGGAAGAGCTGTGAAGAGCTGCGTTTTGGGGTAGGAAAACTGGTGAAACATATGGGAAAATGGTGGAAAAATGGTGAAACAGATGGGAAAGATGGTGGAAAAGGATGAAACATATATATGGTTGACAGTGTAGTGATTGATGGTGGTTGATCATGGTTAAAGATGATTGTTTGTAGTGGTTGAGAGCATTAAATCGCAGGTGATAAATGTTGATAACAGTTGATATGTCAATGTATACATGTAGTTTCACTTGATCAAATGTTACTAGCCACAAAGATTTTTGCAGAACAAGGGGTAGCTATTCTGATGTTGGTCCATGGACGAAGTCTGTAGAATCGTGACCTAGCACAGCGGATTCCACTGGAATAGCCCAGATGGTTTCTCAAAATAGGCGTACCCCTGAACCATCCAATTAAATAAACCAACCCCTTTGGAGGGTTTCCTATCTAAAAAACCTCCGAAATAGATAGATGGCATCATGCTATGGTTATGCTTGGATGTGCCCCCCGCGCAAGCAAGTGCTGTCACCATGGTTCAATTGGGGCTGGTTCACCCACAAAAGGTTTCAGCCTACTTTGGTATCCCAGGATACTGGGGCCCACACATCCAAGTAGCCTATTACTGAACCGTCACTAATATGCATGAACCAGAATAAACTGATAGACTATTAGTTTTATCACTATAGACACCTATCATTAACCATTAATATAATCATTATTGTTGTTTGATCATTCATGATTGAAATGAATTTACTCTCAACCAAGCATCATCGACCATCGTGATCAACGATTACTGTTCAACGATTATCCAGTTATTAACTGATTCAATAGTAATAATACTGTTTCCACATTAACATTATACGATTTTCAAAATTGAAACAGTACTGTTTGACAATAATGATTCAACTGCAAAATGTTTCAATCAGATATCATTCTGATTTTCATTATATCATGGAATCAAAATGTTTCCCCATTAACATTAGGATTTCCAACATCGATTCCTATCATCCACTGTCCTTGTGGTAGCGCGTCCCATCCACCAACCGGCAGGCGCCCTCGACTGGCCCAGCGACACGCGGAAGAAGTTGGCGCAGGCCCGGGCTGTGAGAAGATGGCGGCCAAACAGTTGGGGTATCCACAGGGTGGCACCGTGGTTGTGGATGCTTCATGAACCAACCTGGCTGGTTAACTAGCTGGTTTTAATGGTTAATGATAGGGGATAAGAACCAACAAGAATAGTGGATATACCAGCTATGGCTATGGCTATGAGTCAATATGAACCAACCAACGTTCATGGGGGATTTCCACCAACAACAATAGGTAAAACAATGGTTAATGATAGGGGAAGCAGGGGTACGGGGTTTTGACCCACTGCCACCAGTTGATGGTTAGTTGATGGTCACTTTATGGCTAGTTGAGGGTCAATCACAGTTCAGATTGATGAGCTAAGAATGGCTATGATCAAGCATGGTTCGTACTGGTGACGGTGGCAGACAATGGTTTGTTTTGGCTCACAACTGTTTTTTTTGCGGGCAATTCAATTTTCCACACCAATACCATCATAAGAATATCCATGCATATAATATGCATGAAAAGGGCACATAATTCTGTGTTAATGCTAGACTTAGAATTGTCATAATGGTTATCCATGCATGGTAAAATATATCTATGTGGAGGACGATCATCAAACACTGGAAAGCAATGGTTCGGAAATTGTTAATTATGCAGAAAGGCCAATGACCAACAACAACAACAACAACAACAACAACAACAACAACAACAACAACAACAACAACCAACGAAAACCTTGGTTTTTCCATCAGAGGTGATATGCCCGGAACGGGTGGAGGAGAAGCAGGCTTCCTTCCACGATCGTAGCTTCTGAAAGTTGAGGGTTCCAGGAATGGATTGTTGCCCTTTCCTGCAACCAAGATCTCCCAAGTCCTGAATGGTCATAACTTTCTGCATTTGGAAGAGGGGCCCCCAACAGGGTGATATCATGACTTGCTTGTTTGGTACTTCGCCAGTGGGGACTCATGTTGTTTGACAAACATGAATCTGCTTGAAACTCTTCCCCAAGAGATGTTCAGCCATGCTTGGTTTCATTGCAAAGCTCCATCGGTTTTCAGTCCCAATCGACTGCGAGCATCACCCGAAACCCAAATTTCAGCGATCGCAAAGCAGTGAATGGCAAGATCTGAAAGGCAACCAGAGATCTCCTGATTCAAAGACTATATCCAGCATAGATAGTAAAGGCTGTAATGGCTGTTCATGGCCATATAATTTCCTGGATGGATATAGCATGATATGGCCATAGAATGGCTTGATTTGCGCTGGAACTTCGCTGCGTAGGAGTCTCTGGAGTTCGTGACGCTGCCTGGAAGTTCTGGTTCCTGGTCCAAGAAGTCTTCAACTCAGCCAGCCTTCACAGTGATCCATGGGCACCGATGAAGTGCCGTGTTGATTGGACACGGCTGTTGACGCTGGCAGGAACAGGGAGCTGTTGCCAGAGCTCTCCCCTGAGGAAATGAAGGAGGCACACGATGAGCGCCCAGACACATTCAAAACATGATTGCAGATTCTTGAAGATTATTGGAGAGATTATTGGGTGATAATTGTTATTGGAGATTTTTTGGAGTTTGCTGCAACAAAGTTACCACTGTTGAGTGTCCATTGATCATTGGTAATCCAACTCTTCAGCGACCAAGTTACCACGGGTGTCGCTGCTGGCTTTGGCTCGAGCATAATTCGGTCCGCTCGCAATGCCATTTTGTCGATTTGTCTCTTGTCACTGTGGAGCTCAGTTGGCCAAGAAGGGCATGGTCAAACGTGCAAAAGGGACTGCAAACAGCCAAGATGTAACTCACCAAGAAACACGGTGGAACCCCATGGTTGGATTTATTAATAATTACTAGTGATTGCTTAGTTGCTATAGTGATTGCAAATATTGAAGTGATGGATCAAGTTCAGGTCAAGGCCAGAGAAAAAAACCTTTCTAGTTCTTGCGCATGAAACGCGGCACCCGTAGATTTGGGCTGCAAACGTCAAGGTGCATGGTATGCAAACAAGACCAACGGCTGTTTCCCAAGATGATATGGATAAACCATAGTTAATCATAGAAAATCCCATGGATATACTATTTTGGACGGTTGGTGGGTGAGGCAAACTCAATACATGATATTACCACAGTGCTGGTGTTAGGTCCATTTTTTCATGTTTGCTCCTGATAACAATGGATGTCAGAATGATAAAATAATGGATATAGATGTGGAGGTTTCTCAAAATAAGGGACCCAAAAAATGGTTAGTTTATTGCTATAAATGACTATTAAATGATGATTTAGGGGTACCCCTATTTTGAGAAACCACCATGTTACAATGGATAGATGTGCATATATGTCCTAGCCCAGATACTCCATGTGAAGTAGATTTACCTAAAAATTCCCTACATTTTGGTCATTTTATAAATAAATCTAGGGCAATATTTCAGCACCATGATGTCCCACTGGGTAGTGGTTGCACCTCCCGCATTTGCGACTCTGGCGCTCCAGGTTTGACACTCTGGGCGTGTGACGCCACCACAGTCGGCCATGCTTCGGGCGCTGTGCAACTCGGAGTTCATCGTGAGCTGGTGGAAGCTGGGGGAAGCTGGGGGAAGCTGGTGATCTTCACGGCTTTGGTGGCAAAACCTTGGGTGCCACAGTGCCCCATGATGTCCCATCATGTTATCCCATGATGTTATCCCATTCTGTCCTGTGGTGTCCCTCGAACCTCGGCAGCTGAGGTACTTTTGCCTTGCTCCTTGGAGGCACGGCTGTGAAAGCTAGCATGGTCAGCGACAGATTGGCTGGCACTTGACGAGCGCAACAGTTAAACCTACACATGGAAGTTCACTTGTTTTTTTTGTAGCCATGAGTTTGACATAGTTTGACCATAGATTTAATGTGGACGAAATGACACAGTCGGTGGAATATCCGCAAAACATTTGCAAAGTATATTCACAGAAAGATTAGCAGATTCATGCACGGTCTATTTGATCACTCCAGTTTGGGTACAACAATTGAGCAACAAGAGGAAGAACAATTGAACACGGCAATCAAGAACCAGGTCTAGCCAGGAAAGTTTAATCCAAAGCAAGACTTGGATGCGTCCTTGTTGGTACCCGTTATATAATCATCTAAAATCGATCAGTCTTTGCACTGTTTAGCTGCTAGATTTGATGGTGAAAAATATGATTGACAAACCAATCAACCATCAAGTCATGAAACCATCCAAAAACCACCCTGTTGGATGGTGGTTTTCACCATGAAGAAAGCATCACCGTGCCTTTGCTATGAGCTGTGACCCTGGCAGGTTCATGCAGAAACCTCACGGTGAACTCTTCCAAGGAGGTCACAGCGAACCTCACGGTGAACTATTCCCGGGGGGTCACAGAGACGAACCTCACGGCGAACGCTTCCCGGGAGGTTGCGGAGACGGAGGTGTGCGGTGCAGGGAGGGGTTCGCTTTGGAACATGTTCATGTTCTGATCACAGCATCGTGTTTACAACTCCACTTTTCGCATCTTCTCACTGCTCTTTGCTCCCTAGTGTTTGGATGTGTTTGGCAGAATGTCAATCAATCGAATCTCCGGTTCCTTGATGTTCACATGTCACACATGGCTCAAGTCTCAAGCAGCGCGTACTACGTTTTTTAGCCACGGACGTAAAATTCATTCGAAAACTCATGGTTTTAGGTTGAGGCCTTGTGGTGAATATCTCAGCCTTTTTCCCCTACGAGCCCAAAAGTCACCCAGAGCCTTGTTGACAAAGGATGACAAAGGACACATTCTTACAACATATATAAACCCTTAATTCCTAAGTCCTTGAAGGTCACATGTCGCATCCTGCAGGGCAAAACATATACCGCACACCACCATCCCCAAGTAGTTTGCATCGTTCCAATACATATATTGAAAGACTCTAAAGTTCTGAAAGACCCCAAAGGAAATGTCAAATCTCGAGTCGAAGCAAGGTAACCCTCCACATGCCTATGCGCCCAAAAAAAACATAAACAACTTAGTGACAGCTGGAGCAATCTCAACATGGTCGCATGTGAAGGCGGGTCAACCTTGAAGTAAACATGTGTTGCATTCTTCCGCACATTTACCGAGCCCCCTTCAAAAATCCAATATCCCAACCGCCCCAAGACCCGGAAGGTAAGAGGTGAAGCTGTTATGCATCTTTCCAACACCCAGAACGTGACCCAACATGCCTGTGTTCAAAAGTGATTAGACAATGGCCGCGTTCTAAAGTATTCTAAAGTGGTGCCGGTGCGGGTACCGTACAGGGATTACCAAGGGCCACCATAGATGGCCAATTGATCGATGGTTACTTGGTAGTTGATTGATGATTGCTTGTAGCTGACGTCATTTGACGTCCAATTGATGGTTAATTTAAGGTTTGTTAGTTGATCGCTCATTGATGTTCAAGGTATGGTTAGTTGAAGGTTAACTAATGTATGGCGGACATGTGGTTACTTGATGGTCGGCAAATGCTTGATATTGATGATTAATGTACGGTGAAATTATGGTTAGTTGCTGGTAAGTTGAAGGCTAATGATGGCTATTAGATTGATGACTATCGATGGTTAGATGTGGATTGTTATCGACGAAGGTCCATGTTCAATCGTGCTCAGCGATCTACGTGACCACATGACAACAACTTGAAATGATTGGACTGATTGGTCTATATAATCGAATAGTAGTTTTTATTGTATGAGCATATCCACGACATGGAAATCCTGATTCAGCGACCAGTAGAAGGTTTGTTGGCAGGTCTTTAAGACACACAAATATATATAGATATTACAAAACCAAACACTTGTGACATGAAACCCAATTTGACAGAGTCCCTCGGAAAAACCATTCAATGAGGAGCAATCGACGTCAACGCGAGGTTGCTTGCGTCACGATAGTAGCAGTGACTGATCGGTTACGGACTATCGCAGCCATCTCTGTTAAGCCGATAGCAACCTCAATCATGAGTTTTTAGGGTAAAAATAGCGTTTGGTTGTGATCATTCTTCCATTATCATCAATATCATCGGCACATGTGTTTGTGCCAATAGTGTGCTGGTTTGTGGTTTTAGATATATACGTTTCACTTTCCCTGGTGTTTGGAATGCTTGGTTGACCACTATTTTTCACAGTGATTGAAACCACCAACCGGGTTTACCAAAAAGCGACAAGAGGAAACCAGCAATCAGATAATTATTAGTCAACCATCATATAGCCATTATATAACATTATAACATTGTAACATTGTATTTACTATAGCATTATATAACCATTACATGATCAACCATTTTTAGCATGTAATTCATTTAGCATGGCTAAACATAGCTCCTTAATGACTATGTAAGTCACTATGCATCAGAGGTTTGCAACTGGACTGACTCCAGGAGGAAGCCACGGCCTTCGGCTTCTGCGCAGCTTATCTGCGACGCTGTGGGAATGGCCCCAGCCGTTCGGTTCACTTCAAAGCTGTAGTCCTACAGGGCAGGATCTCCATTCTATAAGGCCATGACATGTTGGTTGAGCTGTACTCTAAGGCCATGACATTTTGGTACCAAAGCTATAGTCCGAAAAAAAGGCATGTACCCAGTTCAAGGGGACGTTCATGGACAGCCACCGTCAACCAGTCGCGGCCCAGCTCAGGAGATGGAGTGCAACAAGGCGAATCCCCAGCAGCCTTGCACCTTCGATCAGAAATGCCCAGGTCTTGGTAGCTCGGTCGCGCTGTCCCAAGTGGGTGCCCTGACAGATGGTCCTGTCGTGATTTCCTGTCTAGTTGCTGCATTTTGAGCTGTGAAAAAACTCTGAAGGCTGGATTATGCTGGATTTCTGTTTATTTTTCTGAGGCAATGAGTTGTAATTGCACCAATGAAATTCGTTGTTTCTCTGCTTGCATACTAGATATTTCCGGACCCAATGCATCCTTGTGTAGTTGGTATATTTCCTATCATTACTATCGGTCATTATGATCCCCTATATCAACCATTCATTATAAGCATACCCCACTTAATTTGACCGTTCTCCATGTTTACTATCATTCTTACTGGTATGTACCCTGCCCAGTTCATGTATTGATTGATGTGGAAGTTTGGTCTCGTTCTCGTGCCGCAACGCTGTGCATTGCCCAAGGATGCAACGCTCTGGGATTCTCGCAACTTGGCAGCTGCGCAGGTGCCGATGTTCCGTCCATAAACAAGACCTCCACAGCCATGGTGCACTTCCCACTAACCTTTGAAAACAACATGTAATTCATTAGTTCCCATTTATCTCATGTGTTTAAAGAATAAAGCCATTTGGACTGCAGCACCCTAGATGGTGAGCAATCCAATTGCAAGCCATTGAGAAGCGATTCCAACCCACTGAAGCTGATTGGAAGTGTGCTCGAGATGCCATGGTAAGTGGATTGCCAGCCAAGGCAATGTCGCTACTGCGGCTTCGGCGCGTATGTGCTTCGTCTCAACTCGATGAGCCATCAGGTCTTTTAACATCTTTTAACAAGCCAGTCGAGAAAGAAAAGACAATCACAATTGGTGGGTTACAAATAATTACATAGTATTGCATAGTGCTATCGTAATGGTTGATGATAGTTGACAAGTGATGGTACATGACATTTGATGTCCGATTACTATAGTGGTCATATATGATGATTCTATAGTAATTATAGTCATCACATATCGGCATATTGGTAATTCATGGCTCGCAATCAAGCAATGATGCTCATTTGGGCAGTTGGCTTCAGTTGCGGCCATTTCGGTGTTGGCGCTAGTAGTGTTATGTATATACTATTTGGGTTCAGAACCTACGATCACCACAAGATCACAACACAGGATTCTGGTGATTCTTGGGATGTAAAGACCCAGGGGTACAGCTGAATCTGAAGCCAGCAATATCAAGAAACCGCCACTTCTACCGTTGCGGTTGCAACTTCTGTGTGGACGAACAGCCGGGCCCTTCGCAGCTACCGGGGAAACGGCTGGCCCCAGGCTAGCGTGCCCTGCCGCCATGGGCCGCGGCCTCCTCCGATTTCTACCTGTAGTCCTCTTGGAACTTTCGAATGTGGTCGCTTCGGCACAAGTTTCCGCTGAAGTTTGGGGCTGTGAAGGTTCAGGGAGACCACTATATGGTTCATTTGTGCTGCTGTTCAGGGATCTTTTTCATTTGCAGCCTTTTCTGAAGTTTTCATTGAGGAATACTTGAGCTGTGGAGGTTTCTTCCGCTTCCCGTATGTGCCATCCAAGGTAACACCTGCTTCAGAGAAGGTGGAGGAGCACTGCAGTGTGTTTGGGTGGATGCGCATCCATAGCGATTACATGGGGCTGGATTCAGGACCTGAGACCAACGTGATCTCCCAAAAACCTGGAGATCATTATTTTGAGCAACTTGGCGATGGAATTTCAATCTGTTCAGCTGCCAGAACTTGCGATGTGTCAGAGTCCTATGCCTGAGATGTGCCAGGAATCATATCTCTGCAAATGGCTTCCAAGAACAGCTTCAATGCTCGAAGCTGAATGGCATTGGTGGAGCAAACACCTACAGCTGCGTCACTGCCATGCGGCGGGAGACCCGTTTGAGGTGCGGAAAAGTTCACCTCAGCCCGTGATGGATTGACAGTTTTGGGATTGAAACGACCAGTTTTTGAATGGAAATGTTTGGGTTCGATGCCGACCTCTGAGCCCTGATCAGGACCGCCCACTTCCTTCAACAACTGACTTTCAGCGCAGATTGCAATTTTTTCGTGAAGAAAGTGTGGCGGATGTCACCTGAACCGGTGGCCACTTGCACGGTAAGATGTCCGATTGTGCGCGGGTGAGCCTCGCGATTGAGCCCATGTGACATGCCATGTGCTGTCACCAGGGCAGCCATGGTTTTCTTCATCCTCTTGCTGTGAAGGCTGGTGACCTTGCATGTTTATTTTGGAGCTGACCTCCATACCAACATGAACAAGGACCCTCCAATGCTATGTTTTCATACTGTTTTCAACAGAAGTCGTCCATTTTTTAAGGTCCATGGAAATGGTCCATGTTGGTTTTGGAAGCCAACGGCAGTTGCTTCTTTGCTCCTGCGGTCTCTATGAGTCCACTAATCTTCCAGGATTTGCAACCACCCTTGACCCATAAGGCTCTGCGAGTTCGTAGGCGCTGCCAAAGACTCGGCACTTAGGAGTAGCGGTGCTCGCTCGCAGTGCCTTTCGCACGTTGCTGCTTTTGAGGGTCATAGGATGGGACCTGCATGGGTCCAAAACTGGTGGAAAACGTTCAGTTGCCAGTTTGTTGGACCCGAATTCGAAGGCTTTCTCCGAGCTTTTTCAGACTCAGGTTGAACAGACCAGGGGTGACCAGGGGCGACCACGGGTGGCTCTCAAGCATTGCCATGTCAAATGTTTATCAAGGACAGCTTCAGTTCAACAGAAGTCTTTTGTAGAGACTCCCTGGCAGAGAATGAAACACATGCTTTGGATGCTCCTGTTTGATTTGGATGGTGCTGATTGACTAAGCCAATGTTTCCGTTAGTATCAAGAAGTACTTGAGGTGTTTCGCTCTCGGGAGTCAGTAGTGCAGCACGGAAACAGAGGAGGGGTTCCTTAGGCTGCTGCCATTTGTATAGAATATACAGGTTGTAGACACATGACATACACACACACACACATCTAGTCTGGTAGAAATGCTCTGGGCAAAGCAACCAGATGCATCCTGACTTTCCCCTATAGAAGCAGGACAAAAAGTGGAAATTCGAATGGAAGCTGTCATGATGCTCCATCGTGATCAGATGACACCTTGCTGCGTATCGAGTTGGAGCAGTAAGATTTGCCAAACTCGACAAGGCTTCCAAATCAGAGGTATGAAAAGCTTAGTCATACCATGTCATACCCTTGAACAAAAGTTATACCCTTGAATGCCTTGAATCCCCCTAAATGGTCCAGGGGATCCGAAGTCATCAAATCCTTGCCCCTTGGAACCTGTGAGCCCATTTTGAACCAGGATTTGCCTGAACCGCGTCCAAGGCTTTCCACTGTGCCTTGGCACCGTCCAACCTGGGTGGCTGGTGTTCTTCTTGGATGTTGGTACACCCACAATGGCTAGCAGGGTGGTATACCATGGTGCACCTGTGATGGCTGGTGGGTTTCCTTTACAGAAACTTGGTTTCGTTTGGCGGATGGTAGTAGGGACAAAGCAATCATGGATGGCCCCAAGCGGACCCTGTTGGCTTGTTCATGGACCTCTTTGGAGATACTCTTAAACATGTTTTAATACATATTTAGTTTCCCAATTTTGAACCTTAATTACAGATGACCTGAGCAGTAGAAAAATGGAACCAATCTCCTTACGTAGCCTCCTAGTTTTGCACCAATAGATTTCAGACACAAACAGACAACAAGGGTCTGAGCGAATGCCTTCCGGCCAACTCACCTGAAATGAGGCGGTCCTTAGCCACTGCTGTTGCCACAGACCATCTCAAGTGATGTGACGTCATTTTGAGCACATGCCACGAACAACTCTGTCTGTACTATGAACAACCCCAACCCCAAATGGCCAGTATAAACATTGGGATTTCAATTTTACCGGGGCCTCCAAGCCCCCAACTTCAAGGTTGAAAGCGGGGAGCTTCCTCCCGAGCAGAAGGAGTCACAGGTGGGGAGAGATTTCGTTGAGCTGTGAGCACCTCCCTGGATCCCCAAGCTGACTGCAGGGAGCATCAGCTCCAGCATTGGGGCGGCTTCGCTGCAGGTTCAGAACGAGACTTCCGAAGTGCAAGGCATGGCCCGTGACCTCCAAGAAACGGTGAAAGCTCATGTGGGGCAGTAGACTTTCAGCAGTTGAAGATCCCAAGAGCTGGACTATGGGATGTGAACAGCCTCGCTCGGGTGGGACATGATGGGACCCATGACTCAGGTCCTGGCAGCTCTTTCCTGTGACCCAATAAACAACCGACCTACTGAAACTTGTCATCGCCAGTGGTTCATGATCGAAACAGGCGCAAATACAGCGGAGATGATTCTGTTGGTCATTCACCCGCACATGAATTCTGGAATTGTGTTACAAATGAGTTGAGAATTCATTGAACATCAGGGGTTTGCCACCAATATTGAATCACCATTGACTTTCTTACTTATTCATAAAGTAGACGAGCATAGATTAACCGTGTTACATACATCTACATACTGTGTAACATATTATGAAATTATACTAAAGAAATCCAAAGAATGACTAATCATATTATCGACCATACTTTTCATCCATGAACCATTTATTAACTATCATTGTTTACCATCATCAGCCTTTAATTGACCTTTTTTTGTCCGTTTATCAACCATTTTGGTCCATCTATTAACCATCTACTAACGTTTCTTGTATCAATTTGTTGACCATCATCCTTTATTGACCATGTATTAACCATGCATTTATCAATTGGTCAACCATTTTTTGTCCATCTATGAACCATTTGCTATTTGGTTCAATGCATTTCTCATCCATTTGTCAACCATGTAGTATTCATTTATTTTCCATTTGTTAGCATTCATTCAACATTGGCTAACCATTGACAAATTCTGTAAATCCATTTACCAAACATTGATTAACGATTTCCCTACCATTTACCTACCATATACCCAGCATTTGTCACCATTTCCCTATCATTTCCCTACCATTTACCTACCATTTACAGTAACTACCATTTTTTAACATTTCCCTGCCATTTACGAACACATCCATCAGTGATCTCGAAATCTTTTTGGTGTGTTGCCTGGCCCAGGCCAAGAGCAACCTGTCGCCACTCCTGCAACGCACGTGCCCGCAGGATCAGGGAAGGGTTGCGCGGTGGACACAGCGGGGGGTCATTGGATTTGTGGTACTGGGTAGCTATGCTATGGATTGGATTAGCTAACTCACGAGCTCGATATCCACCTGGGGGTAGATAATGAAGAGCTGTGGATTATTCAGTTAGATGTTTGGTGGCTATGATTGGCCTTGTCTATAGCTATGGTGGTACCTTTATTAACCATCCAATTTCACAACCGTCATGAATGGGGACACTGCCAGTTTGGGGGGTACACCATGTTGGGACAAACCATGACAAAGCCATGTTTTGATCAGCTTTGATTGATAATTGCTAACAATGGTTATTAATTTGTGAACTTGCAACCAAGCAAAGAACATGCAAGAAGAACCAGATCATTTGTTCACATCCAATAAAGTTACTGAGGGATTGCAACCACACCACAATCAACACGTTCTAGCTGGAAATTATCACTGATGGCATAAACCTCCAACAGTTTTTTGGTGTGATAGACTGAAATTTGACAAGTTTTGTGTTATGAACCTATGCCTGGCATTACGTGTAGCCCATTGAGGCTAGGACTGTAACCATCCATGAGCGCGCAACCTCGGAAGCCCAGTTGCACAGGTCTGAGGTTGGAGCCATGATAACAACTAGCTATGGAGTAACCGCTATGGACCGGGTATGATGAAGTAGAGCTAAGTACCTGAAGAAGCTTTCAGCTATCATTTCAACGTATCAGTTGCGTAGTGGCTGGAAATCAGTTGCCACGTTTACGTTTCAGGAGCTCCCAAAGCTGCACCCCGCCGGCGTCGAGAAGGTCGTGCTCAAGCAGCGCGGCGGTTTCTATGGGGAAGCAATTCTACTGTTTCAGAGTGGTGAACGGATGGTCAACTGATGGGTGAATTGATGGTCAACCAGGGCAATTGATGGTTAGATGACGGTTAATTGATGGTTGATTGATGGGTGATTGATGGGTGATTAATGGGTGATTGATGGGTGATTGATGGGTGATTAATGGATGATTAATGGGTGATTGATGGGTGATAACGGTCAATTCATGGTAGATTCACCTCTGATATTGGCTCATTGATGGTTGGTTACGCGTAATTAATGTTTGACAATAGTTCACACTGGTTAGTGCGATTGTTGGCTGGTTGTTGATGATAAATTGACTGTGGCGGAATAGGATCAAGAGTTATGCTTAGATCCATCCTAATAAGCCAGCAATTTTTGGGACAAATCGCCCGCTATTTACGGTTTACCTTATTGGATCTACCATTGCTGTAATCCCTTTGGCAATTTGGATGGCCATCCCCTCTCGAGCACGCATACATTGCCACATGTTTCTGAGTTGTCCTGAAGTTGACCCGTGTGGCAGGTGATCCGCAACTGTTGCTACATGACAATACTCAATGAATTCGCCACTATGACTGGCTTGCTTAGAGCCACTGAATGTTTTAGCAAGGCATCTAAAAGCCACAGATGAGGAGGAATCCCAGGATGCCCCCGGTTGAAGTCTTTGCCGCATTGGCATGGTGGAGAATTTGGCACGATCAGTTCATTATTTGGATGGACATGAGGTTTGACAAGCACATCTCGTGGCTGAGAAGTCTAGATTTGCCACAAGCGGTTTCAATGTCAAACATTTCAGATCAACCAGTATACGCGCCAGAATTGATCATCAGTAGCCAATAGTGCTTATGTTCAACGACCGTTTTTTCAATCATGAGTAAGCACATCATTGATCAGCATACTGCATATTATGTTTGCGGTCATGTAATCCGTTAACAATCAATCCACCACCATTTGATTATCATTCAGACTAATTGTTGACAAACAATACATTTGTCTCATTGATCACCAAGCCATCCTTAATTAACCAGCTAAAACAACGGTTCAATAGCCAAAACTATGGTTTCACCAGCTTGTCAACCAGCTTCAACCCTGGTTAAACCAGCTTAAACCCTAGTTAAACCAGCTTAAACCATGGTTAAACCAGCTTCAGCCCTAGTTAAACCAGCTTAAACCATGGTTAAACCAGCTTCAGCCCTAGTTAAACCAGCTTGAACCATGGTTAAACCAGCTTCAACCCTAGTTGAACCAGCTTAAACCATGGTTAAACCAGCTTCAGCCCTAGTTAAACCAGCTTAAACCATGGTTAAACCAGCTTAAACCCTAGTTAAACCAGCTTAAACCATGGTTAAACCAGCTTCAGCCCTAGTTAAACCAGCTTGAACCATGGTTAAACCAGCTTCAACCCTAGTTGAACCAGCTTAAACCATGGTTAAACCAGCTTCAGCCCTAGTTAAACCAGCTTAAACCATGGTTAAACCAGCTTCAACCCTAGTTGAACCAGCTTAAACCATGGTTAAACCAGCTTCAGCCCTAGTTAAACCAGCTTAAACCATGGTTAAACCAGCTTCAACCCTAGTTGAACCAGCTTAAACCATGGTTAAACCAGCTTAAACCATGGTTAAACCAGCTTCAACCCTAGTTGAACCAGCTTAAACCATGGTTTAACCATCCAAAACCATGGTTTAACCATCTAAAACCATGGTTCAAGCAGCTTAAACCATGGCTTCACAAGCTAAAACCCTGGTTTCAGCTGCTTCTTCACCAGCTTCTCCGTCTCGGAGCGTGGCTCCAGGAGATCGTCAGCAACGTCGGCAGCAGAATCTGGTGGTGCAGCTGTTGAAGCCGCCCTCCACAGGGCTGGGAGCTCAGAGATGCAGCAGATGATGGCTAGATAACTATGGTTAGATATGGTTAGAGTGGTCAGAATGACTGGAGAATTGCTTAATTAATTGGAATGGTTAGATAGGCTTAGATATGCTTAGAAAGGGTCAATTTGATTATGATGAAGAATTGGTTTCAATGGTTGGATGGTTTACTAGTTGACATGGATAATAAGTTGTGGTTTCAATTGTAGCCTAACACATCGCTATTAGATCAATGATGAATAACGACTAATATATGGACGAATCGATGGTAAAGAGCTAAATTATGTTTTTTGACGGCTAATGATGTTTTAAGCAAACAGGCTCTTCTGATTTGATGGCCAATCATGAACAAATCCACTCGCTGAAGCAAATGTCTTCAAGCTGAGAAAAGCAGAAAAGGTGGCAAATTTTGTTGGAAGAAAGGTATCAAATGCAGGAGGTTTGATGCATGATGGTTACACATGTATACACATCTGATTAATTTCATGTGCATAGATAGATAGATAGATAGATAGATAGATAGATAGATAGATAGATAGATGAATAGATAGATAGATAAATAGACAAATAGATAAATAGATAGATAGGTAGGTAGATAGGTAGATAGGTAGATAGGTAGATAGATATAGATAGACAGATAGATAGATAGATAGATATAGATAGACAGATAGATAGACAGATAGA
>VSDK01009026.1:507586-522083 GCA_009767595.1 Symbiodinium kawagutii | reverse complement strand
AGCGTCGTGCAGATGTAACGATGCGAAACTGTGCGGGTCACACCCCTGTGACTCGTCAGGACTCATTCAGCTGGGGCTGCTGGCTTTGCAGCGGATGCGGTTGTCAATATTCATGGCTAGATCAGCATCCCCAATTATTTCTTATGCTTGGGTGTTTGGGATGATAAGGCTATTGATGATAATGGGATTGATAATGGTGTTTGACAATGGCATTTCCTATTCTTGTGTTTGATCATGCTATTGATACTGATTAATGGTGTTGCTTCATACTCATGACTGGCTAGTGCTGAGTCTGCCAAGATATGCCGAGATAAGCATCTTTGATTTGGCAGATCTTTCCAATAGAACTGATCATTGCTGTTGTGAAGGGAAAACTGAAGCTGGTACTGGGAGGTCCAGCCATCAGCAAACCACATTTGATGCGAAACCACAGCTATTTCATTTAAAACATTGGATGGAAGTTTGTCAACTTAATTATTTTTATCTTTAACAGTTGTCATTGTTATCACAACTAATAAACCAGCAGTTTTGGATGGTGGCTCGTCAAAATCTCCTGCCATTTCTGAACTTTGGGGGGGTAGTTGTAGCTTTGTGGGCCTGCCATGAGTTTCCACTTCCCCAGGTGATGTTTGCTGTTGGCGGTGCTCTCAAGGCCTGCATTGGTGCCATCCCCAAAGGGTGGCGTGTTGTCCAACCTTCCTGCCCTGGCAGGCTGCCAAGATCGATGCGAGTGAGCAGTATCTCGAAGCAGTGCGAGTGCTGTTGGATGAAGGCCAGGCGGCTGGGCTGATTGTACAGTTCTGTAGCTGATGAAGGCAAGGCAGCAAGGATTCCTGTTGATAGGAAACTACAGAAGCACAAGAATCTGAGAATCAGCTGCAGTTCCCATGGCTACAAATGTTTACATGCCCAAAATAATCAGCAAGGATCAGCAACCCACATAGTATTCGCGAGTTTCTCCGTTCTTTTAGTGAGCTTGGTAATTGTTTGCCGAAAGCATATATGCATGCATGCAACAACTACCGCAACATATTAGCTTGACATGCTCACCAACAACTGGTCCGACAGGTGTCATGTGACTCAGTGTACCAACATGACTCTGACATCATGAGATATCAGAATCATGTGCTAGTAACATATGGCACATATATGGAGTATGGTGCCATATCATTGAATCTCTTGTAAGCTGCCAGTTTTGGCACAACTCTGCTTTGGGGCTTTCTATTTTTGTGCCTAGCCTGTGGCTTGAGTCCTGTCTGCAATCCTGTTCACCCTGGGGAACATGGACCACGTGGACACCTGATGTATAGTCAACTACCCAACATGACCCAACACTATAAATTGGTCGAAAGGGCATCGTCAACTATTGACCAGCGGATAATAAGTCATGGAAGATCCATATTCATAAATGAACCACAGCCAGTTTACCATTTGCTCATATAACCATTATTCCTGGTCACTTTAGATCAACTCTGACAGGCGCTCCAGTGAATGGCGTCACGGCCTATGGTTTGTCAGCTCTCATGCTGGCAAGTACCTCAGGCACGGCGCTTCTGTTGCACCCGGCGGAATCAAGCCATGCTTAGCATCCAAAGATGTGACCTGGTTAGGGGCAAATGTTATTTTGTTGATGGGAAAATCGACTTGGGTAACCCCTGTTTTAACCATCAAGTATAGGGGTGTCCTGGAAATTTTCCCATCAACCATTTCTGGGATAGGGAAAATTCTAGTTTCGTTTCTGTGAGTATGCATATGGGGTTGGCCTAGTTTGTGGACTGCGCTGATTCCTTCCATCATTGCATGGCTACTGACATCACAGTCAACAGGGTGAGCCAAAGTCCAGCGCAGGATTGGTAGCCAGTTGCATAACCATGCATCATGTGGCCCACGTTTGCAAAAGAATGGCCCGATAGATGCGTTTTGATTTTTTTGAAGGATGTTCTGTGTTCTTGCCCGAGAAGCACCATCCACCGCACTCATTTGAGTAGCGTCAAACGCTCGGTTTGGCTGTTCAGTACTATGGGTTCTACTGCCTAGTGATTAATCCGCCAGCAATGTCGTTCTTGCTGGAAATCATGCTATTATCACTGGCCTTTTCTCAACCACCGCCAATCCCGTACAAAGCCAAACAGAATAGTGATGGGGAAAATGGACTTCCAACGACCATGACCAACCATTAGGATTGATAATCCCCTATGAATTCTATGAATAATTGAGTTAAACTCATCAAAATCTTATCCGTCATTAATTCAACAGCTAGTAATCAACCATCATTGCAGATTGTTTCCATTACCAACCATGATATCAACTGATGTGAACTGTTATTCCCAACTATCATTCACCACCAAACACAATTGTTAAGCATTTTTACTGATAACCATTATATATTCACCAATACTGATCACTAGAACCAATTATTAGTCAATTAACTTCAGGTTTTGATGTTTTTTTCTGATTTGCTATAACCAGGTCCAGTACTAACCCTATGATTAAATCATATGCATCGATCATATGAACCAAATAATAAGCACGATTATCGAATCATATCAATCAAACATTATCCACTCTTAACCATGATTAACCAATCATTATCCACTTTTAACCAATGATTAATCACTTTTAACCAGTGCTAACCACTAGTATACAACCAATATGAATTAGTTAATTAATGAATGAATGAATTAATTACAATTAATCACTATCAACCGAAGATTTCTGACCCAATCGACCCATCTCCCAGGGCGACTTGACATGGTGGAACTGCTGCTGCAGCGTGCTGCAGATGTCAACCTGGCTACAGAGCCTTGGTGCCGAGCCGGGCTGGTCCGTGGTCCACGGTTGCGGGGACCCAAAGGGGGACCCCACCGTTGGCCAATGGAGTCATGAAAATGGTTTCAATCTGATGGTTGTTGGTTGATTATGGTTATTGGTTGACTATGGTTATTGGTTGACTATGATTGTTGGTTGACTATGGTTGATCATGGATTGGTGATAGCTATAGGTGCTTCTCAAGCCATAGGGTACCCCCAAAATGGATGAAGTATATTCCTTCAAATGGTTTGTAAAATGGATGACAACTGGGGGTACCTCTATTTTGAGAAATGACCATATGTTTCAATGTGGGTTTCTCCAGTTCATCATGGTGTACACCCAAGTCACTGTTGGTTTCCCTATTAACAATGGTTCTGAACTTGGATGGTTAGTAGGTACCGCCATTGATGGAGAACCCTATATTCTGTACGCTTAAAAGAATTGTGTAGTATGATTGACGAGTTTTGCTGGTTAATAATGGTTTGTGATGGTACGTTCTTGAATTCTGATCAAAATGGTTAGTGATGGCTATTTGCAAAACTGATGAGCGATTGTTTCACCATGTAGTCTAAACTTGATGCTTGGCAACGGGACTGCCCACACCTGTACCAAGGGTCAATGATGCATGAGTCAGTAGATCAACAGACCACTATCAAGAAATCAATATCTATTCATTCATTGGTTCGTTCGTTCGTTCGTCCATCCATCCATCCATCCATTCATTCCTTCTTTCTTTCTTTACTAGCAGCCACTGTTCAGGGGCAACCAAACAACGGAATTTCGCAGTGCACCGAGGACATTGGCTTGACAGCCCTGGTCATGGCGGCCGATAAAGGCCCTGGCAACGACGATGGAACCAACTTTGACCTGCCGTGTGGACCATCCTGAAGCCTGAATCATGGCCGGTTAACTTTACTAATCCCGACATATCCCGACTTTCAAAGTTGTGTCATCAAGGTACTTTCAAGCTGTTTCAAGTTGTTTCTGAAGTGACTTCCAAGTTGTGTACCGACTTCAGTGGTCCGATCTAATGACGATGTTTCATGCTGTTCCTGGGGACCATTGTGCGACATGTATGACATGCCGACATTTGAGCACCACCAGGCCACGTTGGGACGGTGAGACTTTTGTTGGAAAGGATGGCCGATGCCAACTGTCGACATGGGAATCTTGGCCGTGCAAGTGACGGGCCGATCCTTGCACCACAAGCAGACAATGCGGTGCAGACTTAGAGTGATTTAGTGATTCATGATGCATTAGTGCAAGGTTCAGGCTGAAGTGATGTCGGCGTTCATGCAATTGTGCATGTGATTGTTGCATGACTTGCAAGCAAAGGAATGGCAAAACTCCGCTCATGTCTGCAGCAGCGCAGGCGTAACTCGAACTGCATACTGAATTTCTGTGAGCAATTAGGCGCAACTGCCATGACAAGAGAAAATGCAATTGAGAAAGATACTCAGCAACGCCGTGGGCTGAAGTGCCATATATCATCAGGGTTTCTCAACGAGTACTGGATGAATTGGTTGATCGCACAATCTACCGAAACCCAGGCTATCAGTGTCAATGACAGGATGGCTTTCGTCAAAGTGAATAATCGAGTTTTTCAGACCAGGGCATCAAAGGATCATCCTCAGGTCACAAAAAAGTCACTGCCTGAAAATTGCAGTCACGCTGGAAGACATGTCATGCTGACATTCCACGGACTTCCCACATCTCGAGGTATACCAAGGTGGTCGAGGAGCTCTTAAGGCATTCCGCTGACGTCAACGCTCAAGCTGAGAACGGCTACTCTGTGCTTTTGTACCTGGCAACGCAATGGAACGCATTCGTGTCACAAGGTGGTGGACACCCGAACCGCTCGAACCTGGCAGTTTTCAGCACTCAAAAAACATACTAAAACCATCATTCTTGGGGCATCTCGACAGTTGACGGCATCCATGTATCTCCGATTGGTCTTCCCCGACGCAGTGCGATCCTTCTAATCGCTGAAGCAGCTACAGATGCAAGTTTGGGGGGCCAGTGGTTTGATTGGATGTGGCACTGGTAATTGTGGCGACAACTGATCTGTCAATTACTCATGAAGTGGTCGGTGAATAAGTTGTTTAAATAATTGTTCATGTTGTGCAATCAATTGTTAGAAATGAAAAACACAATTGTATAGTGAGAGCCTGGCCAACCTACAACCAGCAACCCAGCAACCAATGGTTGCATGGTGAATGGTCACATCCTGGTTGCTGGCTGTATAGTCCCTATCCAGCCTGTGGCACCCTGCAGCCGGCTGAGGTATGCAGTTGAGACGCAGCTGAAGGAGACTGTTGGAGGGGATGATTGTTAGAATTGTTAGGAATCAAGTAACAAAGGGGGATGAATAACCAGTAGCAATCTCAACACAAGGAGTAAGTTTAGCATATATGAGCAACCACTTTTATTTGCCCAATTCATTCCAAGTGAGGGGCTTGCTCTATTTTTTTCTTCGCATCCATAGTCAGCTGGTGAACGAGATGGGTCCGCCCATCCGAACGAGATTTGTTTGATGTATAATTTGATGTCAATTACTTGTCTACTTGATGATATTTGATGATACTTGATGTACAATTGAACGAGATACCCTAAAATGACGTTATCCAGTCTTAATTGGTTTTAAACTGAACGAGGCCGGGTCCGCCCTTCAAAGTACCGCAAAAGGATCTTGTACGAATAAAAGCAGCCGCTCATATGTAATTACTGCAACAGTGGCATCAACAAAAACTCAAGGTATCAGGAGCCAGTCACAGACGACATTACAAAATCTTTGTTTGATGGGATCGGACTCCGGAGTCAAACAAACAGCGCCGCTAAAAATATGTTTTTTTCCCCTACTAGGTACTGGTTTGATTTATTTTCTATTTGCGAGTCAGAACTGACATCAGCTCGGATTTGTTCCATCCTGGTTTGGCTTTGCGCCAGTTTCTTTGCGAAATCAGGACGGTCTCGTGTGTCCAATTGAGGGTTCCTTGCAGAAGCCTGGATTGGAGGCCAGGCCTGGGATGGTAACAACTTACCAACATGTGAAAAGTGAAAACCGAGATGAATCTACAGTCAATAATGGTGAGGGGGTATCAACATAGTTAATTGCTTGATCTTGGTGAATAAGTGTGAATAAGTTCGTTGATGCTGATGATCATTGCCAATGACCACTCATCAATCCCATGTTTTTTGCTTTGATGCAATTCGTGCACCGTGTTTCATCGTTGAGTTTCGCCTCAGGAGACTGTCCGGATCCTGTTGGCTGCAGTGCCTTGCCACCGTGAAAACGGGCCTGAAGCAGGGTATGGATGTGTAGCGCGTTGCGAGTATTGGAAAAGTTTAGGGTCGGTCACCGGTTTGTTGGCCTTGTTTATTTGGCGTTTGTGTCCCATAATTAGTGTATGTTTGCTTTGATGCAGCAAGCCACATCTTCAACCATGCCTAACCCAGCATAATAATGTTCCACAACATGCGGTGCTTTGTTCTTGTCAGCTACATTTGATCCATATTGTTTCAATCAAAATGGTGGTTGGCAACAGGCCGCCGACGTGAGCCTCGCGAGTGCTGGCAGGAGGGGTGCTCACAGCCAATCATGATTAACCGCCATGATCAATTCCACGTTTTACCATTGGTGGTAGCTATCACATTTGTTGCCACAATAGATGCTGAACCCAAATCAACATGAAAAAAACGCAATAGTGCTTTATTGCTGCTAGATTCTTGACCATATATGCTTGTGCTAGTTGTCACTAATCATTACTTTCCATTGTTCTACTTGCCAATGACATGATTCCAGTTGGTAATGTTGAAACTAATAGGTAGTGCTATACTGTCGATACTTGTGAAGGTTGTCATTAATCGATTTGTTCCAACATGTTGAATGCTTTCATGACTATCGCCGGTAGCACTTAGTGCAGCACATACATTTGCTCATTGATGTCAATTGCGAGTGGTTCATTAACGAATTAGATTAGATACTAGTTGGTTCATCAACTAGAGCCATTAGTTGGTTGCTTGCTCACCTAATCTTTCAACATCATTTCCCTCCTGGTTGAAATGATTCTGGCAAATGACCGTCCAAGATGGTTTGATAACTGTGCATGATTGTGAGCTATATTCATCATGAAACTATTGTTAGAAAGTGTTCATGACTTTGACAATGTACATGGAAGCGAAGCCAAACACACCCTCAAGGATACTCACTAAGTATCACAAAGTACTTTATGTCCATACTGTGTCGGATTCTGGCTGAAGCAATGGTTTGTTCTTTTCCTTTGGGGTGGGGGTTACATACCAGATTGATTTGCATCGAATGATTAATCATATAGTAGATATCAGATATCCAATTTATTTGAGAGACAAAGCATTTTCATTTGCATCTACCACACCAAAGGTCACACGGAAAGAGATGTTTCCGAGCCCCAATCAATGGTTGATGTTGGTTGATGCTGGAATGGCACGGCTGCTGCCGCTTAAGAATGGTTGGCAACGGGGAGAAATGTTGCTACCAGTGCTTGATACCCAACATTACTCACCAGCATCACATATAGTGAGTAGCTAATACCCTAGTGAATGACTGATGGTTGATTACTTGTCGCCACTGCCAGCAGCCGCTGATTTTGATGCTTGTTCATTCCACAACTTCTTGAGCTGTTTCGTGGATGATGTGGAGAGTCGTTGAACCCAAGTTGAAAGTGAAATAAAGACAAATAAAGTACTGAACGTCCAAACACATAAACGATGCAATCCTACTTATCAATGGTGTTCTTGAAAACTATCAACCGCGATCTATCAATCAGTACCATTTCAACCATCATTCACCATCAGTTCCTGTGGAAACCCCTGCTACTTGGTATCAATTTCCGAGCTTCGATCGTGAGGACGGTCTTGGATGCGGCAAGTGGAAATGCTGACCTCGTTTCGTTGCTGCTCGAGACTAGCTGGCAGCGGATCTCTGGATGTACAAAAAAGATCTATACATATTAGGGAAATAAGAAATGTCAAAGATCTAAGCAATTCTAGAAAATAATAGTGATACCTCTTGGCTTCTGGAAAGATCTAACGGGGTCGTGTGATAAACCTTGGCAAAGCAACCTAATCAATTTAACCATGGAAGTGTATGCTGCTTGCTCTTGTTTGTGAGGGACTCAACTTGTCCCCACCTTCCGCGAACTTTGCTTCTTGCCTCTCCCACAGACTCAGGAGAGGCAGAGCAATCAACAGTCACAAAGTGAGATCCTTAGCGGATCAAGGGCCAGGAGTTACAACACCCTGAGATGGACCCCCTTTGTGGATGTATCTCAGTTTCTGCAGCTTTAGGGAAGTTGATGCAACTTTATGGTACTTAATGATAGTTTTAGATATGTTTATTGTTAAGTACTGACAGCCCACATGTTTCAAAACCCTGAGACAGCTGCAGCCCTGAGACCCGTGGGCAGTTGATTCTTTGAGCCGCCGCTAGCCTGAGGCCAAAATCAGCAGATATGGCTGGAGACTCAAAACCCAGCAGCGTGCCCTGCGGATGTCATTTTTGATGGCTGTGTTCATACCAGGCAAGTTGTGCTTATCAAAAAATGGTATGGCTTATCATTGTCATGGCCTGAAAACAGCCATCAAAAATGCCTTATCATTGTCATGGCCTATTCTTGTTGGTCTTGTGTATTTGTTCTGTCTTCTTCGCACTATAAAATGCACTCTTGTTTTTTTTGGGGGGGGCCAGTATTGTTGCACAGACTGGTATTGGTTGTGGTGCCGCTGGTCCTGCAGATGTTTTTGTTGCAACCTGGACTTGGCCACAGATATCGGACGATGAAGGTATAACAAGAATGAGATCGTTTGGGTATGATGCATAGGATTTGGTTGAGACTAGACGAGGATTTGGTTGCAGGAAATACGGAAAGTGGTGAATTTGTGCCATCAATTATGATTTTGGCAAACCAATTTGTCAATATACCATCAGAATTGGCCTACTCATCGTATTAGGTACAGTTATGGTGTGTGTTTTCTTGCCTTTGTTTTTCTGTAAACCAATTAGTTGCATGATCCTTGATTTGGACCATGCTTACTTTCTGTTGAAGTCATCAGATGCCTGGAAGCTGATCTGAACACAGCCATGTGAAGCCAAGCGTAGGTGAGCAATTCTTTGGGACGTAATGTTGGATCCACTATAATAAAGCGCTTGCAATAGCTGCAATTATTTCTCAGAATCGGATTTTTCAGCCCTTACTAAATTTAAATGAGCCCTTATTGATTTTACATTACAGAATTCTAACTTGCTCCAAAGCAGCTGCAATAATAGTGCAACATTCACCGTAGCTGCAAATGATTTTCAAAAACACCAAAATTATCGGATATCCCCTTACTAAATTGCAAACAAGAGCTAATTTAAATTGAGTATTGATCCAGAAAACCAGCTCACAACTAATAATTCTTTGTTGTCACCTGTGGTTTTCCTTTTTCCCTCATTATGTTTATTCTGGTTGAATGACTGGTTTCTAAGCTTTACAATCTCAACAATTTCACCTTGTTCAAAACTGCTGTTTCCTTTTTTTGAAATTACTTGAAGAAATTGCAAAAATCACGTCCGCAAAGGGTACCCGTTTGCAGGTCCTTTCATGTGCAATTATAAACTGGAATTGGCACTTGCAATAAGAAACAACATTTTTGGTTCATTGTATTTGTGTTCTTCCTTGTTGTTTTTGAATTGTGCTTAGATGGCTTTTGATTATGATTGATTGTTTTTCAAAAGCATAAGCAAACCTTGACAAACTGAAACACTTTAGGTATCAGATAACAGAGGTTCTCAATCAGAATCCAATGAAGATCCCATCAGAGCCTATCAGAAAAGAGAGGATCTGTCAAAACCTGATCAGAAGCTTTGGGGGAGAGTTAGGATCTTCGATATACAATGGCGAAGCAGACCCCCCAAAAAAGAAATTAGGCAGGGCCCTTAACTAGTGTGAAGGTAGCATTAAATGTGGAAATGGCATGGGCATGAATGCTGTTCACGAACATGTTGGTAGGAACAGCTCATGGAACGAATCTAACTTTGGAGCATTAAATTGGATCAATTGGGGATCGGATGAAACGGCAACTGTGTCGTGGGGGCCGAGGTGGTTCAAGCTCCAGCGTTTTGTCGCTGGCCTCAGCTGTGGATGAGTTTGGACACGGGTTTTGTTAGCCATGGTAGAAGGTACCCCCGACTGGTATCAATGGTGATATTGGGATACCAGTAAGTATATGATATGCACCGAAATGACTTTATTGGGATTCCACCATATTCCACCCACTGTCAGCATGCCACTGGCTAGTCACTGCCTGAAGCCTATTGATCATATTCGGATGGTGGAGGGGAAAAGAGCACCATCCTGGTGCTTGGCAGGTTACACCCAACTCCATTGATTGCCATCCAGGCTGCATCTTGCTGGTCCTGGTGTCGCTGACGGGACTGTTGACGGTCGAAAAAAGCGCGTTGTTGCAACTTTGGAATGCTGGTGTTGCAACTTGGAATTGGAGAGCCCATACCTAGACAGATCTTGAGGCCCACTAGCCCGAGCAAGAAAGGCCTTGTGCTGCTCTAAGCTGAACATCAAGGTCATTTTGTAGCTGTACTCAGGTGGTTTAGGACGTCCAATGCACAACATCCATACGTCTTGCGGCTCAAGACCACTCAGGAAGCTTGCGCTTCGACTGGAAATGCTGACTAGCAACATGTACATGTTCTCACCTTTTCCCACCGCCAACCCAACCAAAGCCCCACTAGTTTGTACCACCATATGCGCCTTAAAACTGGTTGGTGGTTTTAAACATTTTTCACAGTGGGTTGAATCCACCAACCAGAAAAGTCTTGTGGATTCTTTGTGTTTTTTGCAAGCATCAAGCATCGCTGAAGAGACTATAAGTTAAGACATTGCTGGCATTTGCTGCTGATTTGTAACACATGGATTGGCAATGGAGTCCATCATCGTGTGCCTGAGCCAAGTTTAGCAAACTTCTCGGCTTGGCAAAAGCTTCTGATGTGCCCCTCAAATCCTAGGTGATTTCACCAGAAATGACCGTGTTCATAGTGGACTTAAGGAATAACCAGATTTTGTTCCGATTTGTTTCCTTACCTTCACTGTTCCCGCAACGGTTCACCCCCTGCGGTCATTCCACCCGCGTCTTCACCGAGGACCGATGGCGTTACAAGCGACGGAACGGAGGTGGTGAAGACCGGGACCAAGTTTGGCTACGCCCATGACCTGCTGGAGCTGGGCGAGGATGCGCAGAGCGCGCGGGTTTGGGGGACAGCTGAGTGGGTCAAGGGTGAGGATCAGCGAGTGGTGAATGAATGGGTAAGTCATGTTAAGTCTATATAGTTGAGAACTAGGTGATTATAACCACTAGAAACCAGCAATGGATTGATCATCTAGGCATTGAACTAGTGGTGAATTAATGGTTAAGTCTAGGGGACTATAACCAACAATACTGGCTTGATGATGACTATTAATGATGATTAACTAATGATGTTTCATACGGTTGGTGAATGATGGTAATTGATGGTTGATCATAGTTGATCATGCTTACCAGGTTCCTCATGCTTAATCATGAACGGTAAGCAGTGGTTACACATGATGAATCATGGTTGATTGTAGTTTTTCATGGGTTCTGCCGGTGCAAATCCAGGTTTCGGTGGGCTCCGGGACTACGTGGTTCCGTTGGGAGCCAGGGTCCCTTTGACCAAAGTTGCGCAATTTGGTCAACTCAAAACATGACTGGGACAAGCTCAAACCAACAACCAGGTGTCCGGGAAAACCATGTTTAACCAGTGATAAACAAATCATTGGCATCCAGGAAAAATCATTGGTGATGATGATGAACCAGTGATGCCGATGATTTATTTATCATCATCACCTCTCGTGGTTAGGGTAAACCAAGACATAGTGTTAGTAATCCCGGGTCTACGATGTCTTTGTAGTGTTGGTAGTGAACCGACGTGAATCAACCACTAGTACTGGATGAAGTGTTGTTGAATAACAATGGTTCAATGGGCAATCATTCAATAATTTATATATTGTTGGTAAATCCCATTGAATCCCCGTTGCTGACTGACCATGAACTGTTCACTATCACTACTTTACATATGTCCAAACATTCTTAGCATCCTAATACTCACCATTATGTGTTAATACTTTCTTACACTAACCATTAAACTATTGAGCAATCCTTTCTTTCACCAACCATAAAATTGTTGATGAAAATGAATCCTAATCATAAATTCTACGAAGCATGACTAGACCAACCAACAACGAAACAATTATGATTCGTAGAATGCTTAGTATATAAACCTTGATTAGACCAGGAGTCAACCTTTCATTAACCATTCCAAAACCATGAAACCATGCATTAACCAAGCATTCCTCAGGAACCATTGGACCAGCCATCAACCATGAGCCAACCCGTCATCAAGCATGAAAGCATTAAGCATCAACCCTTGATCCTCAGGAGTTGGGCAGTGGTGCAGCTGCCAAGGCGCCAGCAGAGGGTGAGACTGGGCTGCCGAGCAGTCATAGACGGTTTACCGGTTTACCTATTAACCAACCGGTGGTTTCCAGCCTCAGTAATGATGAAGAATTAGCATGAATATTCCAAAATGATGGTCAATTCATGAATCATTGGATTTTATGTTGATACAACAACAGTCTCATAGTCGATATTGCTTCAAAAATATTGTGAAACGTGGAGGATAACAACCCAAAGCTCGCTCATCATGGGAATCATCAACAACCAATAGTCCATATCCATCATCAATGGTTAATGTCAGAATGATTCAGAATGATTAATGATGAAGAAGAGGGATAGTAGCCATCAATGGCCAAGACCAATGCTTCATACTGATTAACCATTTCTGATGATAGTGGTCTAACAGTGAAACAGTCGTCATTCATGGTTCAGTCATGCTGATAGTTGTGCTGCGCCTGCCACGATAGTCCGACCGATGTGCAGCGCAGATGCCTCCCTTAAAAGTTGTTGCATCATTTATTGTGCGCCATCAGAATGGAGAAGCTATTTAGAAACCAATGATAGTAGAGCGGGGACCAAAGTTCAATGTTCAAACCCAGAATGTGAGACAGCGTAGGCCAGTGAAGTTTCATGGTTTTCCGACAGCAAACAAATAGCACGCTAGGATACTAGCTGGCATTAGTTGGTTGGTTGTAGAACTGGACATTGGAAATACCAACACACCAACCAAAAGCACATCAACCAATCATCAAGTCATTAGCATGATCCTCAAGTCGTTCGCAAATACCGGCTGACAATAGTGAGTCAACCAACCAAAAAACAGTCAGCAATAGCCCGTCTATTGCCAACAGCAACCAACAATAATTGATGATCCAAAAGAAGGGACGGCAAAACCAACAACCGCGGGGACAATACCGACACCAACTCCAACTAAGTGCCTAAACAAAGAACCAATTTATGCCAAGCGTATCTTACATCCAGGGACCTTACCTTGCCAACTCACCAACTCAGTTAGGGTCCGAGTCGTCACGTCAGGTCTATGTTTGCCGACAACTCAGCACCGGAAAAGAACTGGCCGTGAAGGTGCGCGAGCGCTCAGTTGGTTGGTGGTAACGGTCAGGCACTTTGGAAAAGAACACCTAGTAGGGTCAAAACATTGCAATTCATCAAAACATCAACATATCAGTAGATAGTTGGTTCTGATATGTTCTGATGATTGGTTGATTCCTTGAACTCGCATGATATCTTTCCGAAACGAGTGCGCGGTCTTCAGGGATGATTTAGGATGATCCCGATGCATCATGGCCAGGTGATCAATTTGGGCAAGTTGAGGCTCATGAATGACTTTGAAGGTCACCTGGTGCTGCCGGCATGTTTGATCGCCATGAATGGATCGATGAACAAATGGTTTCATTCACTACTTGTAGTGAAGAACAAATGAGGTTCAGTAATGGCTTGCAGTGGCAGATACTTAGGGTAACAAGTTGTTGATTTGTTGATGTTGGCCAACAAACCAAGTTCATCACGGCCAATGACCTTTGCATATCCTTGTTTGATTGGTGAATTTGACCATTTTGTTGGATGTAAATAGATATGACCTAGGACACTGGGTGTTGATATACCATCGCCCCCATAATGTTTTGGCTCAAGGCTCAAGGGATAAAAGGTCCGCTGCTCGGGTTTGTGCTGCCATACTTTTGTGCATGGTAGCGGAGCTCTTGGTGTGGTTGGCTGCCTGGACCTTGGTGTTGTTGGATCTGATCCTCCATCCACTTAGCCTGGGGGCATTGTCAGCTGGTTCGGCTGGCTTGCTCTGGCTTTGTTGGAAGAGAAGGACAGCTGTGGGCTCTGAGGTAAAGTGGGCAAGGTTGGTGACTAAGCTGCGGAGGATCCGCAGGCAACAAAGGTACTTTGCCTCTCTTGGACACCATCTCAGGACCCACGTGAATTCGAATCTGTTGAAGCGGTTGAAGGAGTGATGGCGACCGGCAATGGACAAGGTGTGATGACGGCACAGCAGCTCATCGATACGGTGCAGAGGTTGGAACAACAGATGACGCTCTCCAACCAGAGGGAGCAAGCGTTGCAGCAGAGGCTGGACGAGGTCACCACGCAGTTGCAGCAGACAGTGCAGCAGCAGGCACAGCAAGCACAGCAGCCGCAGGGGCAGCAGCAAGCG
>VSDK01009026.1:484783-502568 GCA_009767595.1 Symbiodinium kawagutii | reverse complement strand
AACTACACCTTGGGCTGTCCAGGGAGCACTGCAATCCAAACATGAATGCCGATAAGGTCGCATTCAGCAGAGTGCAGAACTCTGGTGCAGAATCCGTTGCAACAGACCGATGAGGGAAAGGCTCGAGTTGAGAGGGCCAAGAAAAGAAAGGAAGGAGCATCAAAGGAAGGTGCCCCAATTCTGGAAGACGTTCCAGATGACAAGGAGGAGATGCATGCTCCTGATGCGGTAGGGGTTCCAGGTGAGCGAGTTGAACCTTTGGTTCAGCCGGCTCGCGGAGAAACCCGCCGAGCAGAAGGAGAAGGGAATGCATCCCAAAAGAAGAAATCTAAGAAGGAAGAGAAGGATATCCGAGAAGCAAATGTGAAAAGGATCTATGAGGAGATCGACAAGTACGCAAAGGAAGGATCAGGAGATTCATCGAGTTCAAGGCCGACAAAGAGAAAGACCGAAGCTAAGGTGGAAAGCGCACCATCTGGCTCAGGAGGGGCAGGTGCAGAGAGCACCGCCATGGAGAGCTTGGAGTTGGTGGAAGCCACCATAGCCAACTTGGAGTTGGCTAGCTTCTTGCAGGAGAATCTCTTTGAAGGAGCCAGCTTTACCGAGTGCAGAAAGCTGGGCCAGGACTTACTCCACTTGGGAGTAACGAAGAGCGACGTTGCGGAGATCTACAATCCCAAAAGGTTCACTGGAAGGGCCAATAGATTTGGTCTTCAACCTGGTTTTGCCATTGACATGGAACTGACAAAGAACTCTGAAGGAGATCACTGGGACTTGTCAAGGAAGAAAGACCAGGAAGAGCTGGAGAAGTTGATTGACGAAGAGAAACCTGAGTTCCTCATAGGCTCACCCCCTTGCGAGGCGTTGTCGCCGTTGCAAAACCTTTCCAAAGGAAAGAGAAGTGAAGAGGAACACAAAGCGATCTTGGAGAGAGGCCGGTTGCATTTGAGAGTGGCAACAAAGAGCTATTGGAAGCAGTTGGAAGAAGGAAGGCATTTCCTTCATGAGCACCCCAAGCCGGCATCGTCTTGGAGCTGGTTGATGACCCGCGTACCTATTTGGTACAGGGGCCAATGTGCAAGTGGCACATGAGAGGAGAAGACGGCCAAGGAAAAGGCTATGTGAGAAAGGAAACATGCTACCTCACAAGTTCAGCAGAACTTGCTCGCATTTTGAGTGGAAAGTGCGAAGGGAATCATAGACATGTACAGCTGATCAACGGTAGAGCTAAAATGGCTCAGGTGTATCCACCTGCAATGGTGGCGGCTATCCTGAAAGCTATCAGGAAGGAGCTGCAACTTGCAGGAGAATTCAACGAGCTGAAGGTTGAAGGAGTTGGACCTGTCCCGGATTCAGTTTCGAATGAAACCGAGGCCTGGTGGGAGAATCCACCGGAATCAGCAGTGGAGGCGGAGTACCAGGACAGTGTCACTGGTGCACCGCTCAAGGCTGAGAAGGTCTTGGAGGCGAGGAAGGAAGAGCTTGCTTGGGTCCACAAGCAAAAGATATACGAAAAGGCTCCACTGAGTGAATGTTGGTCAGCCACCAACAAAGCACCCATTCAGTTGAAGTGGGTGGACCGTAATAAGGGCGATTCCTTGAAAGAGAATTACAGATCTCGGCTGGTTGTGAGAGAGATCAAAAGAAAGGGACAAGCTTTGCCAGATCACGAGCTGCATTCGAGTATGCCTCCTCTAGAGGCTTTGAAAGTGTTATGCAGCCTGTTCGTGACCAAGAGGAGAAGTCCCAATGGAAAGCGGTTGAAACTGCGGCTGTTGGACATCAGCCGTGCCCATTTCTATGGGGAAAGCAGAAGAGCAGTTTACTGCAATCTGCCAGAAGGAGACGAAGAGGAAGGAAAATGTGCAAAGCTGGTCAGAACCATGTACGGCACACAGGACGCGAGTTCGGTGTGGCAGGACACGTACAGTGCCTTGTTGAAGCAACATGGAATGGTTCAAGGTAAAGCGTGGCCAGGAATTTTCTACGATCCAGAAACAGACGCGAGATTTCTGGTGCATGGAGACGACTTCCTGATTCTTGGAGATCAGGAAGCGCAAGCAAAGGTTGAGAAAGTTCTTGCAAAGAAGTTTGAGTTTCGGGAGGATGGTTGTATTGGACCCGAAGATGGTACAACAATGACCGTCCTGAACAGAATCCTGGAATACGACAAAGCAACAGGAACTCTTCGATACGAAGCAGATCCTAGGCACGCTGAACTCATTGTCAAACAATTGGGTTTGGATGGACCTGGGACGAAACCTGCAGTTACACCTGGTGAAAAGCAAAAGGGTGAAGATGCGTTGAAAGAATATCCATCGTTGGACCCGGAGAAAGCGAAGATGTACAGGTCGGTGGTCATGAGGGCTGCCTACCTGAGTTTAGATCGAGGAGATCTATGTGAAACAGTGAAAACACTGGCGAGGTCAATGTCGAGTCCGAATGAGGATGCGTGGAATCGGCTGAAGAGAATGGGCCGATACCTTAAGGGTGTTCCACGTGTCGTGCAAGAGTTCAAGGAGCAGAAGAACTACGACAAGATAAGGATTTTCTGTGACAGCGACCACGCTGGATGTGTGCGAACGAGGAAGAGCACAACGGGACTTGCCATGATGGCAGGTCAACACACTTTGAAAACATCGTCAACATTACAGTCTACAGTTTCGCTATCCTCTGGAGAGAGCGAATACTACGCAATCATTAAAGCAGCAAGTGCGGTACTGGGAATTCGCGAGTTGTATGCGGAATGGAATGTGAAGGTGAAATGCACAATCCTTTCGGATTCCAGTGCAGCAAGAGGAATGGTAAGCAGAAGGGGCCTCGGCAAGACGAGGCACATACAAACCCGCTACTTGTGGGTACAACAGAAGCTGAAGAACAACGAGTTTGAGTTGCTGTCGGTAAGCACCGACAAGAACATAGCTGACTTATGTACAAAACCAGTTTCACGCGAAGTCTGCCAGAAACACATGGCAGCACTTAGTCAGACTTTTGCAATAGGCAAGAGTAAGGCGGCGAAGGAAGTTCAAGCTTTGTGGTAAGACACCACGCAGCTTAGGAGGGGTGTTGATATACCATCGCCCCCATAATGTTTTGGCTCAAGGCTCAAGGGATAAAAGGTCCGCTGCTCGGGTTTGTGCTGCCATACTTTTGTGCACTGGGACCATGGCCGACAGTACCCCCATTTCGCATGCATCCAATTGGTCACCAAACCATATAGATATTTTACTTATCATGTTGGAATTTGGTGAGTCACCACAAACATAGAGAAAAGCCACCATGATTAAGTAGTGATGTGCCAAGAAGGAAGCTAGAATTGTACAGCATTACTGCAATTGTGAATGAGCATGGTTTACAATGGTTGGTAAGGCCATTTCTGGTACGGAGCTGGCAGATGCAGCTGGTTGGGCAGCAGTGCGGCGATGAAAGGGTGCCAATATGCTTGGTGTTCCATGACCAATGCGTACCATCAGTTCCCATCAAAGTCGCTGTTTGTTTTGAATGTAAGTAAATGTAGATTTAGCTGGCAGGTGGTTGGGAGGGAGAGGCTTGGAGCCAGGGTAATCCCTTTGAAGGGGGAGCTAAGGAGCTACCAGGAATGGTGTAACCATCATGGTATATTTGTGAACCCTCGAAGAGAGTCATCCATGTGGCGGCCAAAACGTGGGTGCGGTCAGAAGGTTGAAACTGTGATCATCTAGCATGAATCAGGATCCTCACATGATCTATCCCGATATCCAAATTGAGTTTGCATCTCGGGATGCATTGACTATTGATATGGTCGTCTAGTGGTATCTATTGATATATATATATATATGTTGAATCTCAAGACAACGACCTGGTGACTTGGGGTCATATTTTTCGGATCCATTTTGGCTCAAGATACTGCGTAGGGACTCGCCAACAGTTTCCAACCGTTCGCGGTCTCGATCCAATGCCTGCGAGAGCTGAGGCGCAGCTTCGAGCCGTCATGAACTTCCACTGTTTGCTGAACATTTCTACCATAGCAAGACCTTGCTGCTACCATTTCCATGTAATGACAGGAACCTACAAAAGCCCATTGGTACAGAAGATTTTCAATCGATTCCACAGGTTCAGCCCAATACGGAAAGTGCTCGCAGGATCAAAGTCAGAGCGGCAATGTCTTGCTCTACGTTTCTTGGCTGTTGGAAATGAGGTGCGCCTCGTAACGATGCGTATGGCGTATGTGATCCAAAAATTTTCAAGAAAACTCATTACCAACCAAGTTGTTCTGATGCAGAATTGTACTGTTTGGGGCTTTTTTAGTGGCAGTGTGACTTGAGGTTGGTCAATGAACATGCATCAAGGCATCTGAACGCATCTGAATCCTCTAAGGGTGCTTTCCTGTAGAATTATTGCAGCAACCTAGTCTGGGACACTCGATGCTCAATAAGTGACATCATCCCTTAAAATTGTGCCCAAAATAAGCTTGATTATTCTCGAATCTGACAAGACTGTGAGCCCCTAAATCCAGAAGTCCAGCAAAAATCATGCCTCCGGTAGCACCAGGAAGGCCCACAACTTCAGGGTGCTGAGATGGGTAACCGAGGTCATGGTGGGCATCTATGTTTTTCTGTTGGTGATGGTGGCCAAGATTGCCCACAGTCGGAAGAAGCGCGTTGCAGCCGATCAGGGGGAGGCCAAGGGCTGGTGGCCAGTGGGTTGCTGTTGAGGATGCAGCTGACTACAACCCACGTTGGGAAACTTTTTTTCCCGGGGGGGAACCAGGGCCCCTCATTTATGAACGACCCCATTGTTTTGAGGGTTATGATTTAATCGCACACTGTGGTTTACCTTCAGATCTTTGAACCTGTATCAGCAAAGGGTTTTTTTTCCCTACAATCCAAAGGAATATTTCAAAGCACCGCCTTTCAGGATCTGTCAAACGGCAAACCAAATCACTCAATCATATTAAATATGTTTTGGACTGTTTTTGTTGATACCAAATTACGTTTTGGTATACTACATTCGTATCCCAACCGTAAACGGGGCAAATCAACCAGGATGTCAGTGGCGCTGCCCAAGCAGTAACCGCACAGCGGTTTGATGATCATCGTTGATCCTATCGCAGATATTTGGTAGCACCTTTGATGAAACCCAACATCTGTAGACGTCTTCCATCAGTTCAAGTTCAGTGCTCATCTGTTGGCTGGTGACGATGTGCAGTGAGCAGATGATGGTAGACGTACTCACCAACAACAGGATAAGATCTAACCAAATCACCGTGAGTTTCTGTGGTATTTTAATTTTAGTTTCATTTATATTCCCACCATTGTTATTGGTTGTTCCATCACCATTTTCGGTTCGTTGTGTATGTTTCTTGATAGGTGCGTTTTTGTTTCACCACTTGAATGTGTGTGAGTGTCCTGTAGATGTTTCTGTCAGCGGCTTCTGGGAATTGCACCCCTGTTCCTATCATTGATGATATTCAAATCCACCACAACCAGGGTGGAAAACTGCTTTACACATGACCTCGTATAGCTGTTGGATGTGGTTTTCTTGCTTCTTAGTACAGTACTATCCCTTTAATCAAGCCAGGCAGCTGGTAGCAGCACCAGGTGAAAGCGCATTTCGGTGGCTCCTTCGGTGCCTTCACGCTCTTTCTGACCACTTTCTCCACAGTCTATTCAGGTCCCTTGGATAGCCATCTCTGTGGCTTCGAAGTTGAGAGCTGTGGGAAGAAACCCATGGCGAAACGGGGACACAGTTTAAGGCATATCAATTGGCCACTTCATTCTTTCAACTGGCTGAAGCCAAGAATGGAACTGGTTGTGACCAACCTGGAAGCCATGATTCTGCGAAACTGGCTGAAGCAGTTGGGTCTACCCTGGGATGGTTCGCATTGTCGGAGATTTGCAAAATTGGATTAGTTGTTTATGGACGGCTACTGCGAGGAGGGACAACCAACTATTTAAGAAATACTGAGCGAACATCACATTAGATGCTAATATCCCCACTTTTTGCCAGGATGAATTATCTTATCATCCATGACCGGTAATAAAGTTATCCCATGTCACAGCAATTCCTTGAAGTTGACAACACGACCCGGACTTGGCGCGGTGCTCAGGTTACACGGTGACAGGCATCCCCAACGAAGCCTTTTCCGACGGCTTCAAATCGGTGCGATGGATTGGAGCTACTTTGGTCATTGTTGCAGGGATGTTGCTGCTCTATCCCAGGCCCTTGAATATTGGGGGTCAATGCTGTTGCAACTGGACGCTTGAAGTTGGACGCCAAAATGGACATCGCAAAGATTTCACCAAGGAATAGGAATAGGTCATGAAATTGACCTCATGAACTATGACCAAAATCACCATAATACCATCAAAATCCTGAAGCTGTCCTTCGATCTTTCCAAACATCCATGGTCGATCACCTACAATCACCACAAACCTATATCTTTCCAGAAGTCCATTGAAATTATTTTCAACCATCCAGATTATATAGTAGTAATAACCCCCAGAATCATCAACCATCCATTTATGATCAATGGTTTATTTGGATGGTAGTGTCCATGCTGAGAATCATAAACCATGATGCATAAACCATTGCCATAATCCATGGACACTTTTTCACACATCACAAACCATGAATCATAAACCATGGCATGAATCATAAACATTCATAAACCATTACTGATCACTCCTTCGCTGTGAGACTTCGGCGTTTGGCGGTGGAGCGAAACTACGAAAGTCCCATGGACTTCATCACGGACAGTTTGGGGACGGTGCAGCACCGGGTCAACCGTATAGGGAGTACCTATGGAGTGCTCACCGGGGTGGTTGACAAGCTGATTGGTGGCGGTTGATGAGGGGATGAAACGTGGAGAATGGTTGATCTCAGGTTGAGGAGAGTTGATGATAGTTGGCGATGGTAGGTGATGGTTGATCCTTTGATGATCCGTTTCCACGGAACAGCCCTACTCGGGTATGCCAAACGATTAGTTTTGCAAAGTGCCAGCGCTTTCAGTGGGTGCTTTGGAGGAGGATTTTTTTCCCCAACAGCGTAAGCTTATGGGGTCTTCAGCCCAGTTAAGCTCCGGTGTGAGCCGGTGCAGCTTCCAGGCTCAGGTTCCGGAGGTTCCGGAAGGTTCCGGGGAGTTCCGGTGCAGTTGCCAGGCAAGGTTCCGGAGAGTTCCGGAAGGTTCCGGGGAGTTCCGTTGTGGACGGTAGGCGAGGTTCCGGAAGGTTCCGCAGGGTTTTGGAAGGTTCCAAGGAGTTTGCCAGGCAAAGGTTGCGGAAGGTTCCGGGAAGGTTCCGGGGAGTTCTGGTGCAAAGGTTCCAGAAGGTTCCGGAGGGATCTGGAAAGTTCCGAGTTCCAGTGCAGATGGTTCCGGAAGGTTCCGAAAATTCCGGAAGGTTTCGGGGAGTCCAGTGCAGATGGCAGGCCAGGTTTTGGAAGGTTGCAGGAGGGTTCCGGAAGGTTCCAGGATGTCCGGTGCAGATGGTAGGCCAGGTTCCGGAAGGTTCCAGAGGGTTCCGGTAAGTTCGTGCAGATGTAAGGCAAGGTTCCGGAAGGTTCCGGGAAGTTGCGGTGCAGCTTCCAGTCTCAGGTTCCGGAGGTTCCGAAATGTTGTGGGGAGTTCAGGCAAGGTGGTGGAAAGTTCAGGAACGTTCTGGAAGTAAAACATGAGATTGCGCAGAAGCAGCCTGGGCGATATTTACACAAACTCAATGCATGCTTCTTAGGCATGCCATCGTGATCATGCCTCAGATTTCTTTGTTACACACCAATATGCTGCAAAAAAATACGCGCGCAATTATTCAGATCTGTGGCTCTTGCTGTTGGGGATACCACCTTAGCTTATTTTACAGATAGGGAAAAGACAATTCAATAGACAATTGATTATCTTTAGTATGTTGACAAAACACAAAGGGTGGCAGGGAACCACCTGGTGCCCTGGCTTCGCCCTGTCAGCCTAGAGAATCCCACCAGTGTTTGAGGGGGCACCTCGTGAGGACCGCTATGGCACAAGGCGGCTGCGCCTCTTGTGCGCTTGCTGCGGGATCATCCCAATGGTCATTTACATCACCGCGCAGATGATTTCGTTCTCAGAGATGGTGGAAGGAATGACTCTGCAGCTCATCCCCAGGTCAGTTTCCATGTTTCTTGGAGGCGAAACAAATATGGAAACATGTTTCTGTTGTCCAGTCATGAGATGTTGGAACTTTGGGGCATCTAGAAGTGGTGCTTTCTCAAAATAGGGGACCCCGCAAATCAAGCTTATAGACGCCATTCACAGTAAGAAATCGAGGATTTGTTTGGTCCCCCATTTTAAGGAACCACAAACAAAAACCCCACAGGTTGTCCACACAGGTGACACAGGTGACCCAGGAAACCCAGGGAGCAAAGCAGCTCGATCGAGCGCCATTTTTGCACCTTCCCAAGCTTTATCCCGTCCACATCCACTCCCATCCACGTTAGCTGCTGTCTATGAACAAACCCCAGTGGTGGTCCGACCGCGTTTCTGGTGACACCCCCTCTCTATGTGATGAATCATCGGTGATCATCACTTTCACTTCTCAATAATATATAACTTTTGAATCAATGATGTGATGATAATGATAGCCTTGATTGAAAAATATGTTCAACCCGTGCTGCCATTGAGTCATCAACGAACCACCATTCATAGCCTGAAAGTGAACTGGCTCCTAAGGATAATTTTTTGCGTGCTGATTCTGACTCTGGAAGTTCTGGGTGGCATGAACAGCGTTGTGCTGACGGATGTTATCCAATGCATCGTGACTGGTGCAGCATGCTTAGTCCCTTGCAGTTTTGGTAGCTCCAATGATGTCTTGGAAGTTGCCTAGAACATAGGCAAATAAATTCCAGCCAACGGAATGATAGAGAACCGAACCATCGGCGGACAGATCCCTGACTTTATGCTAACGGGGTTGGGCTGCAGTAGCAGGCACAGTATACCGGAGCCATGATTCGGCCTCTGCCAATGCCACAATTAAGCTGACCCGGCGCGTTAAATTCTAGTGTGTTTCTTTGAAAACATCGAAAAGTTGTTTGTCGCCATTGTTGTCCAAGGTGATGATTGCCTCTTTCCTGGTGGTGGGCGTTGTCCTTGCTGCAGAATACGGCTCCATTCCAGAGATTGGCCCTGCAGATTGTCCGTACCTGGAAAGCGTCTCCGCAAATGTCACCAATCGTTTTTCGGTACCTGAGACAGGCTGCTCCGGCCCCAACTGCGTCGCAGCTGGCTGCATTGCTGCGGTGAAGCCAGAGTTCTACCACTTTCCAAGCCGATCTCAGTTTTGTGACGTCATTTTTTTCCTGATCAACATGCTGGCCGCGCCTCGCTTTTTAGTAAGTCTCACATTTGTCAGGTGAATTTTCTTGAGAAACTGGGGTTCCCAATTTTATACATGCGGCCGTGGGGCTCCCTTTTGGTTGTTAAGCTGTTCTGTGTGGCAGTGGCAACGTCGCTGCCCCAGGCGCCTCTGCAACCTCACATGGTCCAAAGGGCATACATCGCTTCAAGCGATGCAAACCTGCGAATAGTGATGGCAGCAATGTTAGTGGCGCCCTTTGTGGCTCAACCTCCAGGGATTCTGATTGGCTTAACGAAAAGTGCCTACAACCCTTCCTGGCCTTTGGTGGATCAGGAGGCGAATGCCTTCTCGGGTTTGACATCACAGTTGAAGATGACAGGATCCTTGGGGGTGGAGAAGTCTGGGTTCAACGTCCCTTCACTTGGATGTCACACATGGCGAGAATTCTCCTGGGACAGATCGACTTAATCTAACTTAGGATGATACTTAGGATGAATACTTATATTATATATTTTCTGACTAAAAAGTACAGATTTGTTCAACCAAACATGAATCAAAAGAAAGGTTCTGTTTGTAGATGCGACTCTTCGTCCGTATCTCCGACTGCAGACTGCAGGACCATTTCAGTACTTTCTCGTGACTCTGATGACGTGCTCATGTTTGGCTGCCATCATGTCCACTGCGGATAGCGCATTGATGGGAGCCTCCAGTATAGTATCCCTGGACATCTTCAAAAAAACTTTGTCCCCTTCTATGTCAAAGAAGAATTTGGTGCGAATTGGAGAAGTGAATTCCGTGCTTGTTTGTGGCCTTGCCTTTTTGCTAGCCATGTTCTTGAGCAAAGATCAGATGGGACGCATCCTTGTTTTCCAGAACGGCATGCTGATGCAACTGCTGCCAGCATTTGGCTTTGGCCTCTATTTCCAGGTCACAGAGCTTTCCGTTTCTGCTGGGATTCTGGCAGGTCTGATCTCTTTTGTGATACTGACCATCATAGGTAATGTCTCGGATATCAATGTCTTGGATGGATACGTCCCAGATGTCAATGTCTCGGTCTTTGTGAATTTCCTGGTGGTGATCCTGACATGCTTGGTTGCCCCTCGTTCAAAGACTGCCTCGCAATTGGACGTTGCAAAGATCAGCAACTCGATGGAAAGTTTAGAGCGCCATTTTCTTGCTGTTTGAAGGCGTGCCTTTCCATGCTGCACTTTCCCTGATTCAAGATCATAGATCCACTTATGTTACTTATGTTCAAGTTTTTGGCGTAAGATAGTGCCAGGGCTCGTAACTCATTTCCTGGGGTTGCCAACCAGCGCCAACCACTATCAACCACGATAATCCATCACTACCCATGACTTCTCAACTGTTCTTATCATTGTGCATGTTTGACCATCAGCCACTATTAACCATTCTTATGAGCCATTCTCAAGCATCACTATGAACAACGAGATTCTTACGTGGCCAATCCAAAGCCCACCAATGTGACGAGTGCGAGTTCCCAAGGATCCCCACCAGATCCCCACCCGTGTGAGTTGGCCACGTTGGCTGCCAGGATCTTTGATGTCGACCTCCCGCGAGCCTAAGCTGCTGTTGGTGGCCCTGATGGTTGGCATAGCCTTGATCTCTGCTCCCTGGTTCGGCCAGCCTGGCTCCGCAGAACCAATGATCTGGGGCGCTCCCAGGCGCGATGTCAATTTGTATCACCTGAAGAAGTGGCGAATCTACTACAGTTACTACAGAGTGTACATGATCGGCTAAATCTTCTGGGTTGCAGTGAGAAATCTGATCATCGATCATCTAGAGCTTGGACGATAGTTGATGATCAGTAGCATGCATTGTCTACAGGCATAGACAGTCAAACCATTGCACACAAGTTAACAATCACCTTTGTCAATCATCAATCAGCAACCAATAACAACTCCTCTAAACCAGGTTTCGCCACGGTTTCACGGTGAAATCGTTCCCCTCGTCCAGGTGGGCCATCATTCAGCTGCTGAGTTACGTGGCGATTTTCTGCCTCGGTTTGTTGGCCTCGTTCCTCTGGAAGCCGCCGGCGCCCGGGTCGCCCAGCGCATCGAATCTGGAGCCCAAGGTCATCGGGGGCCCGGGCCCCCCCCCACCACGGAGCCCAGCAGCAAGCTGTGAAGGTCCCCCGCGGCTTGCGCTGCCGCGCCATGTGTAAAGTCGAGCAGTTGGCAGTGCACAAACTCTGGTGATCTCATGGTGATCTCTAGTGTTTCTCTGTTTCGAAATGAACTCCGAAGGTTTCGAACAATGCCTCTCGAATTTAATGCTCTGCCAAATGATGCGGAGTATCGAGCAAAGAAGTTGGCAGCGCTTCTATTGCCTCAAAAGCAGGCGAGATGTGGTCGCGCCAGCAGATTTTAGAGTTTTATTGTCAAGAGAGTTGGGCCATTTTGCTGGGATTCAAGTATAGTGATCCATGTTGATAAACTCTTTGTATTTGATGGTGAATCACAAGCTATCGATGCTGAAACTGGGGAGGTTATCAATATGGATCTAGCATTTGGTGTTTGAAAAAGCAGCTGACCCAACTCTCCAAAACCCAATCCTGGCAACATTTATCCAAAGTCCGCAGGGCTCGAAAATTGTGATCCCACAGGTCTGTAAGGCATCTGCTGACTGCTGCAGAAATGGTGATTGATTAAATGCATGCATCAAACAAGAAGAAACATAAGACACATGAACAGCCAATTTTGACCTTACATTTCAAATTCTTATCGACACTGTACAGCATATAATTCGCATGTTTATGTGCTGAGTCAACATGGCAGGTGCGTTTACTAGATATCATTCCCATGTGGTTCCCGGTCTTTGCAGAGTTTCTTACACCCGAGATTCAGTGAAGCATAGCATCACACAGACATTGGATGCAATTACCATCCACAGACTATATATTGACATCTATACAGAATGTATGCATATGAAGCAACTCATTGTGTATCATTGTTTACAGATAGTATATGTTTTAAATATGTGCAGATATACACCTTAATATCACACATGATAGCTCCCTATGCAGGTCTATGCACACTGTACGTATCTCAATGCATCACTTTGCAGCTCAGAGTTCCGCTCAGAGCCAGGTCAAGATGAATCGTGAGGTGCAGATCCTGCAGGGTCTATCGAACCCGAGGACCTGCAATTCTGGCCATGCATGGAGCGAACAGAATCTATGAGATAAACAAGTAATAAACAAGTTAAATTGACTATGATCAAGAATCAGTCCATCAACCATGATCATACATGACATTATTATTAGCGATATTGAGGTTAAATAGATAAGGATGGGTGCATCGAAACATCCGAGGGCTCACATGTGTACCAGCAGCTAGGGAGATCATCGTTTGGTGGTTCCGTTGATGGATTCCGCAGAAGGCCACTGCCACTGCGTCAGGATTGTGAACCTTCATGCGGTGCACAGAACAAAGCAATGGGCTTTCTTAGCAACTTGGATGCCTGATGGGAATTTGGGGCTTGGATCATCTTGGATCTCACATGATTTCACCAACAATTATCTTTTGGATATGGCTCAGGGTTCATGCGTGTCAGAGATGAATGCAGGGAAACCATAGGAAACCCATCTTGTCAACAATCAATTTTTGCGCATGCAGAAATGCATTCGGAGCCTCAAACTTCAGCAATTCATCACACGGTGGTGGATGGTTTTCAGTTTCTGGTGGTAGGCAGCACGGATCAGGATCCAGTAAAGAGTTCTGTCAAATTAGATTTCTAAGGGAAGGATGGGCATTCACGAAACCGCTGGAATTCAACCAATACACATTTATTCTAATCATGGTTCGCAATTTTCAATTAGCATCAACGGACAAACTATGACCCAACCATCAATGAGGCATCATTGCTACTAACCACTTTCCCATCAATCAACCATTGCCAACCCTTTAAACCATCCAATAACCAACCATGAACCAACCATTAACCATCAACTAACCGCGAAACCATCCAACCACCAAACATGAAACCATTCATTAACCAACCATGAAATCATCCATCAACCAACCATGAAACCATCCATTCACCAACCATGAAACCATCCAACCACCAAACATGAAATCATCCATTAACCAACCATGAAACCATCCAACCACCAAACATGAAACCATTCATTAACCAACCATGAAATCACCCATCACCCAACCATGAAACCATCCATTCACCAACCATGAAACCATCCATCAACCAACCATGAAACCATCCATCAACCACCATGAAACCATCCATTCACCAACCATGAAACCATCCAACCACCAAACATGAAACCATTCATTAACCAACCATGAAATCATCCATCAACCAACCATGAAACCATCCATTCACCAACCATGAAACCATCCATCAACCAACCATGAAACCATCCATTCACCAACCATGAAACCATCCGTCAACCAACCATGAAACCATCCATCAACCAACCATGAAACCATCCATTCACCAACCATGAAACCATCCATCAACCAACCATGAAACCATCCATTCACCAACCATGAAACCATCCATTCACCAACCATGAAACCATCCATCAACCAACCATGAAACCATCCATTCACCAACCATGAAACCATCCGTCAACCAACCATGAAACCATCCATCAACCAACCATGAAACCATCCGTTCACCAACCATGAAACCATCCATCAACCAACCATGAAACCATCCATTCACCAACCATGAAACCATCCATCAACCAACCATGAAACCCGCCATTAAACGCCATCAAGGCCGCCACCAGGCTGCAGCTTCTGCTGCAGTGAGCTCGCTCGTTCAGGTCATGGAGCTCGTGAGGGGCGGAGAGCTCTTCGATGTCATTGTGAGCAACAAGACACTGGGATCCAGCTCGGGTTTGAGGCAATGACTTGGGATCCAATGAAACCCAATGAAATCCAAGGGTTTGAGGCAATGGTGTTAATGTTGATTCATAGCTAATCATAGCTAATGGTTGATTCATAGCTAATGGTTGATTCATAGGATGCAATGGTTGAGATAGCAATCAATGGATCTCCATTGATCCAAGGGTTTGGGGCAATTGTTATCAACAAGCCAATGGTGAAGGTGAAGATGATTGGGAAAATGAAACTTGAAAGTGATGGGCTTTTCAATAGTAGTGAATGATGAATGTCAATAAATTTTGATGAATATGTTTGAATCTTAATGAATATACCAATAAATTCTTTGGAACATCGATAAATATTCATCAATGTTGATTAGTGAATAATTGAAAACAGAGAAAAAATGAATGATATGATCGCTGGTGGCTGATCGAGATGATTGGAAATGAGGGTTCGAAATGATTGTGAACAATCGGTTTATGATGAAACACAAATTATCAAATCATGAACCATTTGTTGTCAAATTGAGGCTAACAATCATAAATTTATGATGACTGATGGTTAATGATGGTTGATATCATGGCGGCTAGTGGTTGCTGGCTGATAGCTCATCAATCCGTGGGGCATACTTGGCGACCATCAATTGTTTCTTTCTCCTTGATGGGTCAGGTGGTTTGGTGTTGTTGGTCTTTACCGTTCACAATTCGCAAATGATTCATAATCAACAATCACTATTGAAATTCCTAGCAATTGTAGACGGTGTTGGTTGCTTTCCCCAAGTGTCATCCATCGATTCGGCTGTGGGTCAAAACCCCATACCCCTGGTTTCCCTAGCATTAACCATTGTTTTCAAATTTTGTTGCTTACTATCTACCATTATTGGTTGGTCAATATTGACCCATAGCCATATATAGCTGGTATATCCCTTACATCCCCTACTATTGTTGGTTGTTATCCCCTATTTTTAATTATTAACCATTGGTTGGTTGGTCAACTGCTAAGTATAACTACTATGGTATATATTGCCAGCACAAATTGCTGGTCACAGAAGCCTCAGCATCGCGGAACCGAGGACCCTGAATGAGGTGGAAGCAAAGTACATCTTCCGACAGCTCCTGGAAGGTGGCAGGGTCGACGTTGGGAGAAGACGTGGCGAGTTGGGTCAATATTAACCAGCAGTGATGGAGGATAAGAACCCACAATAATAGGGGAGTACAGTGGTTAATCATGGTGCATCAGGGGTACATGGTTTTGACAAAAGAAATGGTGAACTGACCCAACCACTAGTCACTATAGTAATGGTGCCTATGTTTAACCATTGACCATCATTAATACCCATGGTGTACCATCAAGAATAGGGGAATATAATTGTTAACGATGGTACACCAGGGGTGCAGGATGACCCACAGCTGGCTGTGGATTCCGGACCGTTCCGGTGCTGTTTGGTTCGTCCAAGTCAATGGTCCCCAAGTTGCTGGGAAGTGGCTTCCCTGGGAATCCTTGCCATGAATTGGATGGTGATTGTCTGTACCACGATTTATGGACAAGCCCACTACTTGGACGAAAGAAGATCGAACTGTTTGACTCTTTTCCCGAAGCTAAAAGGATTCACGTGATTGTAGTTCTTCTTGTGTTGTCATCCAGTGTATCACCAGGCGAAAGTCTGTGAGGACCTTGTCATTGCCCTTCTTGTAAGAATCACAGAGCAGGCAGCCTTGAAACAACTCATCCCCATTTATATTTGATGGAAAATCCTTGGGGGACCCCCTATAAGTGATGGCTACTACATCCAGGTTTCCTGCAAGATTCCTCACCCTGATCCTAAGCAACATACCTTGGATCATGACAACTCTTCATCAAAGCGTCACCTCATGGTTCAGCCGTAGTTGACATGTCTAATGTTCCCAGAAATGTTTTGCTGCTTTATTTTCCGGGAAAATCGACCTGGCAAACCCTTCCCATCGGTGGTTAAAAACACGGCCTTTCATGCTTTCCCAAGTCAATTTTCCCATCAGCTGCCGTCAAATGTGAGGCGTTGGGTACATGCACAGCAAGAATGTGATCCACCGAGATCTGAAGCACCTTGGAAGCTGACAGCAGATCAAACCAACTCCCTGCCCAGCGGTCGAATGATGTCGTGGAAAGTGTTTTGTCCATGTTGATTCATGATGGTGAGTTGATGGTTGGTTGATGGTGAGTTGATGGTTGGTTGATGGTTGGTTGATGGTTAATCAATGATGATCAACACTTCAAGGATAATCTTTGGACAAACACAGGGCTTTTGCTGTGCAAAGACGAAGATTTCAACCACGGCAGTGCATCAACTTGCCTGTGGCAAGTGTTTCTTCGGATTATGTGACTAAGAGGCGGCTTTCCCTGCTGTCGATTTGTCACGCATGGTTATTGGCACTTGATGATAGCGATTCCACAATGATTGGTAAGTTATCATTTTGAAACCTGCTCACTTTGCATTGTTGCTTGTTGCAGGTGATTTCGTACTTGTTGATCGTTTGGCTGGTCGTTTTCAACTGAATTTGATTTCAGCCTGAGATCAACTAGTATTTGAAGTAGTTGATGATAATGATTCCTTGCGATTGTGGCCTATGATCGTTGAAGGTTAGTGATATCCAAGATGAAAAGTGTCACGGTTTGTTGACAGTAGACTTGTTGATAGCTGGCCGTGCGTCAGCATCACCAAAATGAACAGCTTCCGGTTCTCGAGTGCAACATAGTGCAACATATTTGTGAGAACCGTCTCCAGATCGTTGTACCGCAATTGTGAGTTACAACATGGTGATGTTGGCACGCATATTCCAAACAAATCGTTTGCATCAAACGGGTCCTGGGAGTAGCCAATCTCAGTCATCGCCGACACCCGGCAGTTCTACCCAGCTGAGTGTGAAAAATCAGGGGTTGTTAACCATGGGCAGTATGGGTCATACTATTCGGGCTCGCAATATATTTACACCAACCCATTCTTAACTTATTAGTTTTCTGAAGTATGACACAGTTGAACCTCAATTGACCCAACGATTTCCCACATCCAGCTACCATTTGCTACCATAAACCATGGCATTTTCCAAAGCTCGGTGGCCACGGGCTTCCAGGGATCAGATCCCCCGGCGGGGAACCTCCCCCGAGGCCCGAGAATATTCTCATCGCTTCGAGCCGTGAGTTGCCACCGCCTTTGTGACTTGGTGAAGCTGCCACGGGGGTCGCTGGTTTTTGGTCGAGAAACCATTGGGAACCAGTTGAAACTATGGGAAAACCGTGGAAAAACCATGGGAAACCACGGGAAACCATGGGAAGATGCTTTACCACAACCTCCAGTGATGTAGCCATCCCAGAAATTGGTTTGATGGAAATTTGGATAGCTCAGTATGACCGAAGATCCCGGGGTGGTTGGTGGCATGGTCGTTCATCGCCACGCGGTGTGAACATCCGCAACTGCTCAGGACTGGTACTTTGAGGGAAGTGAAAATTGCAGATTTTGGGCTGTCCAAGATCATCAACGAGGCCCAAAGTCAGGATGACGATGGTTGAGATCTAACCGGCAGAGGTCTGTAACCAACAGCACTGAGTAGTAATTAGCAGTAGCTGTAGCAGCAGGGACTG
>VSDK01009026.1:459531-484773 GCA_009767595.1 Symbiodinium kawagutii | reverse complement strand
AATGGAAGCTGATGATGATGATGATGATGATGATGATGATGATGATGATGATGATGATGATGATGATCCGTTTTGATGAGTGGAGACAAGCAACAAACCATGGGGGGAGCTCGGATGATGTGCCCTGCCGCACTTACGCCGGGCGCCACGCTTGCTCTCGGTCTCCAGGGCTCTTCCTTCGCGAAGACCTTCGTGGGCACGCCGCAGTATTGGGCACCTGAGGTGCTCAATGTGCAAAGAGGAGGAGGCAGCTACACCCAGGCAGCAGATTACTGGAGGCCAGGGAAGGGGGTTGCAGGATCGGCCACCCAGGTGCAGGCTGCTGCACAAGCTGGTGAAGTTGTTGAATGGTGGCTGGATATTGAGGTGGTTGCTACAGTTGCACCTATGCACCGGGGCTGATGGTTAGTTTTCTCGCAGTTTAGCGATTTGGGGCGCTGAGGATAACTGTGTGAACAGTTGGTGTTGTGATGTGTTGCGGGTATTCAATCTCTGAACTAATGTAACGGGTAGATGCTGAAGATGTGTGAATGGTCCGGCAGATGATGGCGAGGGAGAGGAGATCGAAGGATTGTCAATCAGCGGAAATCCTGGGAAGTATCATGATGTTGTTGAAATTAATCATGAGCCCTGGCACAGTATAAACATGTTCTTGATTTTGATCTGTCACATGTTCTCGATATGTTCCGAGAAGCCGCTGTTACTCTGACAGCTACAATTCATGCGGAACCCTGATGGCTGGTGGGTTGACCTCCTGAATTTAGCTACGTAATCTGCTCAATTTGTGCGTTACTGATGAATGCCTATTGAATTGGACATATTGAGCAAACTACGTATGGCTGATGAATACCATATTTCTATTAGCCTAGGACCTTTGAACTGGTCCGCTCACAATTGTTGATGATGAATGATAAGTTTGTTCTGAAGATTGGCTAAGAATGGTTCATGGTGATGGTTGGTAGTGATTGACAACTAGATAAGCGCGGCTGACAACAATAGCAATGTAGAATCGTTTTTACTGGTTTTTGTTCGGTCAACCCCTATCATTATCTAAAACCTTTCAAAGTGGTAAGCCTCTAAGTGAGTGGCTGATAATATTGTAATGATGATGATGATGATTAACACCCTCTACTGGTTAACCAACTATTGATCATCAACCGAATTGATATTTCAAAGGTCACACTCAACCTCAACTTTTAAATCAGTTGATACTGGTAAACCCCTATTAGATGATACTGGTCCACCTAATTGTGCCAAACTAGTCAAGCCATTAGATGATACTGGTTTACCATTGTTAATCCCTATCCTATGACAACCTCACCTGGTAGTCGCTTTGCCCTCGCCTCAGTTTGGGTGCCGTGCTCTTCGTGATGCTGGGCGGTCGCTATCCCTTCGATGGCAAAGCCATGCCTTTGGAGGACCCGGTGATGAGCGCGCAACCAACCGGTTGATCAACTATTCTTGGTGAGTCATTCCTAAAGTCATGGCAAGTTTTCAGCGAGGTTAGGGACTGCTGAAGATCATTCTTGGTATTTGTTTGTTGAGTATTGGTTGATACTTATTCATTTGTTGCTTGTTAGGATATGTCAATCTTGCTTAATGATTGTCGTAATTTGTTACTGTAATTATGATACTTAGTAATAAAACTCAGAAAGTTATGATGCTAAGTGAGAAAGCTAATTAACCCAATTGGCCAATATGATGGTTATTTGCTACGATGGCTCCCAATGATGGTTACCCATTGGTCAATCTACTGGTTGTTTTTTATGCTAAGCTGTCCGGGTTGAATAATTGGTGACCATGAATTTATGGTGGTTTACCCACCTTGAATTATGGTGTTTCACCCACCTCACCCGGGTTTTACCCACCATCAATAACCATGAATTTACTGGAGGTTTGCCCATCTTTAATATTTGGCAACAGGTTGGGGTTGATTAAATGGTGTTATCAATCATGGTTTATAGATATAATGGTGCTTTGCACACCTTAAAATATTGATAACAAGTGGTTGATTACTACAATGGATAGTACTGCAACAACAGTGATAATCTACTGGTTTGCTCATGGTCAGCAGACAGTGTGACAAATCATAGTTGTCCTAAATTGTTCGTAGCTGTTAATACCCCATTGGTATTTCTCAATGGGTTTGATCATGTTTAGTATGTGTACATGATGGCAATGAATGGTTCATAGTTTTTATTACAGCGATCAATGATGCTAGCGCATGGTAAAAGGATCATGCCGGCAGCCTCCTGGAGTCGAAGAGTGCTGTTAGCTGCGACCCAATCTGGTTGATCTCTCGGTACCCCAGTGATGGTCGGCTATACATATTGTACAGCTGAACAACCTTTGTGGTTGTTTATTCTCGTAGTTTATTGATCCATGGCAGTTGAACATTCTCGCTGGTTGATTGTTCTGGGTGGTTCGTTTGCTGGTTAAACATTTTTTTAGTTCCACCTCTACAGTCACTGCAGCGACACCCATGACTCTTATAGCGACACCCATGACTTTTACACCACTTCAAAGTTACACCACAAAGTACAGCACTTTTTTGCAGCACAAGCGATTGCCAGGAGCAGATTCGGACGGCCAGCTATAGCCACTGATCAGCAGGGAGATCTTCAGAAGGTATCATCCCAGGTAAGACTGGTGGCTCCCAGTGCAACGGTTGCACCCATAGGTGCCAGGTAATTAGCAAACATCCTAACAAGCAAAACATGGGCTTCGTCGTTCAGTTGGAAGGTGCCATCTAAACTTTGAAGGCACCGTTGATGGGCAGCCCTATGGCTGTGTTCAGTTGGCCAGCTGGCAAGGAATGTCATGACAAGCAACGTTTGAAATGGGATGGTTGATGCATTATAGTCCTTTTGGTGCTTGTCTCATTAATATTAAGGATGAAACAATATTCTCAACTAGTCATAGATTGTGGTTGATAGTTGACTACTGCCAGGAGTATCAACCAGTGTGAACCACTATCAACCACAATACAACATTATCAACCATTATCAATGACATCAAATCATCGTTAAACCCATACTCATCCATTACTAACCATTATTGAACCATTATTGCCAACCAACCAACCATGAATGGCTACCGGTGAACATGTAGACCCTCCCAAGTGCAGTGAGGTATGACCTCTGCTGCATGGCAGCGCGTGTCCGAGGAAGCCAAGGCATCAGGGGGTCGGGGAAATCCCAAGTGGTTGGTTCATGATCGTTGATAGCGAAACAACAACAACAACAACAACAACAACAACAACAACAACAACAACAGCAACAACAACGACGACAACGACAACGACAACGACAACGACAACGACAACAACAACAACAACAACAACAACAACCACAACCACAACCACAACCACAGCAACAACAAGCAAAAATACATGGGTGGCTTATGGTGGTTTATGATTTGTCTATAGTGGTTTTGTGTTTTGTTCAAGGTTGTCTTATGGTGGCTTACGGCTGGTTTTATGCGTGGTTTTGGTGGGTTTATGATGGTTTATGGTTGGTTTATGATGGTTTATGTTGGTTTACTTCTTGATAATGACCAACAACCAACAATGATAGGTGTATATACCAACAATAATCGCTACAGTACTGTGGTTGGTTACAATTCACAGTTCATGCAGCAGTGCACCAGGCATTATAATCATCATTTGCATTTATCAAGTCATATTTTGCATCTCCACCCTATTCTCCAGTACGAACCGTTATCGTACAACCATCCACCAACAATGACTAACCATTCACCCTCAATGATCAGCCATTATATCATTGTGAACCATGCATGATTGACCCTTGAAAGTCATTATGGATCCAACATTCATCAACCATATAATCAACCACACAATCATCCACCAACCACATGAACAAGCCATCAACTAACCATATGAACCATCCATCAACTAACCATATGAACCATCAGCAACCAACCACAACCACATGAACCATCCATCTACCAACCACACCATCCATGACCCAAGCATTTCAACCCATCCACCGGACAGCCAGGACATGGTCCGGGGCTTGCTGAAGGTGAACCCGGCAGAACGCCTCAAACTGGAGGTGACGCCCTCGAGGGACGTTGACGGTTCTATGCTGGAGGAATGCTGGTGGTTTCTGATGGCTTATGGTTGGTTTATGTGCATAGAAATGCCAGCAATGACCAACCAGTAAGCCATCATAGAAATACCAGGATTTTGTTTTTTTAATAGCCAACAGTACCAACAGGAATACTAGACATTTGGTGGTTTTTTACTGACCAACAGTGATTAATGACCAACAATAGAAGATCATAAATAGCCAACAGTGATTCAACAACTACCAGCTGGTGGTTTTCATTTTGTGAGTTTGGATGGTGTTTGTTTGGCTGTGAATCTTCAACAGCTAATGCTGGTCAACAACCAACCAAACTACCAGTTGGTGGTTTCGATGATGTGTTTTATCCCAAAATATTTGGGATGATTGGCTGGTTGAAACCACCAACCAGAACAAATGTTGATCAACATATTGACAACTGTTGAAAGAAATGGATCGTTCATAAGGGTCAATAATGACTCAGTGGCAAACTAGTGGCTAAGAATGATTTGCTATAAGACTTAACAATGATTGACAATGGTCAAGAAGTGGTCGTGGATGTCCCTTGTTCTGTGTAGATTCACAATATCCACCAGGATGATTTGCACTCCTGAACATTCAGATTGATTTTATAAGAATTTCCCAAATTCACAACGGGTTGGTTCTGGGAAAATCTGCGTTGGAAACCCTGCTGCTTTGACCACCAAGTGGAGCAGGTTTTCTCAGGTCGATTTGGCCATGACAGCAATCCAGTGACACAAATTGACGGCCCCTTCGTAGAGATTTTATTTGAGTTGTTTGTCAAGCTTCAAGGCTTGCCTCAAAACCATTATTCGTTTCACCCTATTAGCCATTGCGAAGTGCTATCATACAATGATCCACCAACAGCAACCATTGGCAAGCTCCTTTCAAGATTTTTCCCAAACATGTTTCTTAGAAAGGAAGAACCTACTGTAACCGTGCAACCCATTGATATTTTCGAACTGCGAACTAGACCGCTGCTCCAGGACTGTTTGGTACACCCGTGGCTGGCAGGCCGGAGCCCCTGGGTTGGGAGAACCCGGTGCTAGGGTCAAGAAGTAATAGTTATACCGAGCGTTGTACAGGGTTGTACAATTGCGCAATTTGACATGGGTTATACATATATACCAGTTATACATGGGTTATGCAAGTATACTTGGGATCAATAAGTAAGCCAGAATAAGAGCGTTTTATATGAATGAGGATCAATCAAACTTCATGAACTTGATGATGGTTTATCAGTGGGAGGGGGAAGCAATCAACATTGTGTCCATGCAAAACCAGGGCCTCTGAAATCCTGTTGTACAAAAGCTTGCTTTGCCAACCATGACTAAAAACATGCCCCGCGTGGGTCATCCGGAGGCATACAGTCCATCTCAGACGTGGCTGTAGACAGTGTTACAGCATCTGATTCAAATCCTAATCATTCCTGGTCAACTCCATCATCAAGCATCATTATTCATCATCAAGCATCAATAAATGATTTTAAACGTCATCAGGGAATCATCTCCATCAACATCCATCAAGCTCCATAAACATCCATCAACATCCATCAACATCCATCAAGCTCCATAAACATCAATCAACATCCATCAACCTCCGTCAACCCCCATCAACCTTCACCATCAACAATCAAACGTTGAGTCTCGGAAGCGACTTCCGGCGCGAAGGTCGAATTCCTGGAGTTCCCTCAGAGGAGCCCACGCTGCATGTCGTGCCAAGCACAACTCTTCCCATTCGGGAAACCTGAAATCAAAGCCATGGGTGGGTAAACTGGTTGATTTGGGTAAACTCTGGTTGAAAGCCATAGTTTACTTCTAATAGATGGGTAAACTATGGTTGAAAAGTATACAGTACACAATATTTCAATGGGATTTGAATGGGTAAACCACCTATGGTGATCTATCCCTAGTGCTCCAAGTACCTTCTTAGAAGGTGTTTGGACCAAAAACCAACCCCAAGTGCAGTCTCACAAGGTATTTGGAGCAGTAGGGTATGGTTAGCTTTTTCCACTTCCAGGTTATATTTCCAGAATGTAGCCTCCTAAAAGATACGTAAAAGTACTGGTAATATGTGCCTTTGATCAGCTCTGAGGGGCTCTTGCTGTCATCCCTCCGTGCTGACATCGTGTTGATCTAAGTTAAAAGAGATGACCAATCCATAAGATGGATCTTACACTGACACCGTTTGGCAATCCCTCCATTGTTGTCAAGAGTTCTTTTGGGTATGACCAAAAGGTCCAAGAGCAATCGTTTGGTGCGAATGTTTCTATTGTTGTTTAATGCGAGGTATGACTCAAACAAAGTATTTCACATGAACTGACATGTACATGTTCTAACATTGTAAGTGAGTAAACATGTTCTTCCACATGTACAACCACATACCTTGGAAGTATATTGACAACATAACCTGATATATTCTAAATTACACAGTACCCTGGATCATTCCAGGATGTATACGGATATAGCTATTGATTTGCATGTGGGTCACACAGACGGTATAGATAGATATTGATTTTGAAAACATGTTGACACACATGAAAGTCTATCCGAACAGAGAAGCATCAGCAAAGACATAGCTGCAGCATGCTACAACTCTATGATGTCTAATGTGAACCCAGATATAACAGTGGTAGATGTGGACGCAAGCAGTATCATGCATATGGATGCATAGATCAATCCAATATTTTCGGCACACATGAGCCCAAATGTAGAACACGTGTGAAACCTGCTTGTGTCATGCAAAATCCATCAACATCACTATGCAGGTATGAATGCACATTGTCAATCTGGATATGATGAAACACATCACAAGTACAAGCAGTACACACCGGCATATAACCAGTGAACTCATATACTGTACTTTTCAGAAGTCCGCAGACTACCGGCAGAAATGTACAGTGGCATGTTCACCCAACATAATCTATCCCAACTATCCCCCTCAATTTGTAAGCGTGGTTTCTTTTGGTACAGATCTTAGCTCTCTGGCTGACCGTGAATTGGCAGCTACTTGTACTATCCAGGGGTTAATGTTTACGGACGAGTAAGTGATCATCAATGGATCATTCTCAGCCATCATAGCCACCCCCAACCAACTGTGGACCATCATTAACCACCCTTGTTGGATATCTATGCGTATCCTTCATCAATTGACGATGCTTCACTACAGACATGAAACCATCATTTGCCATCATCCAATGCCTGCAGAGGAGGCAAGGGCCACCGTGACAGAGGCCAGCAGCCATAGCTGTTGGAATGTAGTGCTTCCTGGTGGATGGTTCACCATGGGATAAGAATGGGGAAGAATGATACTGTAGTGATCTGTGATGGTATGTGATGGTCAATGGTCAATCATAATATAGTGATTCATCACGGCTATCGTACCTGGTAGTTCATGATTCAATGCCGGCCAATCATCGAGTGTACCGCAATAAATGATGGCAATGGCTCATTTGTCCAACCAGGGGTGCAGCGGTATTGGTCATGCTTCTCTCAATGAACATCCACAAAGTACCAGGTAGTGACTACGTCCAGTCACAAGTCCAGCATCCACGAACTATTTTGATCCATCATGAGATTCGTTGCTACACGACCTGCTTGGCAGGTCTCCTCAGGCAAACCAGCTGCAACAGTCCCTGTGGCCTCTTGCTCAGTCGGCGGCAAGACAGCTGCAGCTCCTTGCAAACGAATCTTCATTGCTTGCCGCGTCGTTGCCACCATTGACAATCATTAGCCATCATTGACGCAGTATTACCATCACTATAGCCATCACTGGCCTGGGTGGCCTCAAGGGTTGCCTGGTCTCCCAGATTTCGCGCCATGGCGAAGCATTGCTACGGCTTCAATCTAACCGGTCCTGTAGCTGGGATCGAGCCAGCTCCCATTGCCCACCGAAGCCAGTGAGGACCATAGCTTCATGCATCATACCAGCCCTTTCATAGTGGGGGGTAGCTACCAATAAGATGGGTAGCTACCAATAATAAAGTATCCTATACAATGGTCCATGAGTGGTCGTTAAACATGGGTATATCATATGGTCAACCCTCCTCAAATAGCTTGAAAACACATAGTTCCTTGACCCATCCCCAGCACCGCCGAGGTCGAACATCCTTCCACCAGCGATCTCTCTGCACGATCCGATCCAGCCTCAGCACCGCGAACAACGACCGGCACTGCTGGAGGAATGCAGTCCTGAATGATGGTCAACCATTGGCCATGAACCCTCTAATTAAGGACTAAAGATGTTTAGTCCTTAATTCAGTCCTCATGAACACCTTTTAGCCTGTAATAACCTCTATTGACCCCGATTATTCGTAGCTAATGCTTAATCCGAAATCGAATGGTCAACTCTTGCAGAAAGAATCTTTTACTCAAGGTTGACTCATGGTTGATGAATGCTTGAGTAATGGTATATCAATGGTGAACCAACGGCTATTTCCAGGGGTCAACTAAGGCTTAATCCGCGTGGTCAACTATTGCTTCATGAATGTCTAATCCATGGTTAGCACTTTGGATGATTCATCATGAACCCAGGGTGAACTGATGGTGAACCAATCGTTGACACACTCATAGCGACATACAGGGACACCTTGCCATTTGACAGCTTAAGATTGGACCCAGCTGCTACCCTTAATGTACCCATTGTGCTACACATTGTAGAGATTACTGGTGGCATTACCAACCAACGAACTACGTAGAGACAAGCAGCTGTTAGTGTAACCAACCAATCATTTGCTGAGGGAGTAAGCACAAGGCAACAGTCAATAGTTGGTTACAAGGAAATATTTCCAGTCATGGCCAGGTTTATTCAATCCTTGCTGCTTAAATAATGTTGATACATGCTGCATTGACGGGATTGAATGGGTGAAATCCGGTCTTTCACAACATGTTTAGCACGTATGTTTGATGGCCATCTTCAGCTGCGATTTTCGAGACACTGAGAAGATGCAGCGCTGCAAAGGGTCCCGCAATGTACTTCTTGTGGTGACATGGGGAATCTCCACTCAGATTCTTCCAGCTTTTGCTCCCTGGGGGGTTCTCTTCCCAGCAGACCTCCCAGCTTCACGAAGACATCTTGTCTGGAGCCTTTCTGGGATTGCCACGGCCGTGAGTACATCTGCCGAAGCAGTTGACTCATCTGGACCCACCTTTCGAACCTTGCGAGCACCGCCAGAGATTCCGGTGGCCACAGCGGTGATTTTGCTACGGACGACGCAGGAGGCCGCATTGGATTGGGGTGGGCCCTTCGCCAAGCCTGGTCTTTATCAAACAAACTTCAACAAGAAGCGCAGCGAAGGAGCAGGGGTCAGGGGGCCAGGGTGGATCGATGTCAAAGGTTTGCACAGTTGGTCATGCTGCGCATGTTCGTGCATGTTCGAAAGGGAAGGTTCAGTGTCTTGAGTATACTGAAATTCTGCGGTGGGAAGAGCACAATTGCCCCTTGAAGATGTTCTTCCCTTGGAATGTTGGTGTTGCATGGTGTTGCATGTTGTTGCATCAATCTCCTAGTTCAAAGTTTAATTAGTGCAGTTTGTTACATTTGTTTTTTCCACAGGGTACAGTAACACTTCCACCAGAGCAGTCACGTCGACAAAAAGTGCGCAACGCAACCGCTTCAGGATTCCCTGCTTTCAAGGAGCGCTATGCCAACTACGATTTGTCTGGGCTTTTGAATCAGACACAATTGCTGGCCAAAGATCCACGCACCAATCGATTGTATTTTTCTTTTTTGAATGAAGTTCAGTTTCGAACTCTCCAAGATGGTATCAAGAGGAGAGGAGAACAAGAGCGATTTGGTTTCAATGTTGGGACGCGCCTCTACCGGAAGATCCTGAAGGGTGATACGGTGGGACCCCGCATCGTTCAAGGCGACACGTATGATCCCAACGCGCCGGTGAACATGTCCTCGCCTCTCTCTGGAGAGTGGCGGCCCTTGAGCCCGGCATTGCCCAAAGGAGCGTCGGCCAGTGATCTGGCCGAGGGCACCCAACGTCTGCTGGACTACCTTCGTAAGCAAGGATACTGCAAGGCTGGGCTGGGAGGCGGATCTAGTCATCAGCAGCCTTCATGAGCCGCCACCATTAGCCATGACTATCCATGACTGTAAGCTGATACAACCTGCAATCAACGGCCATCAACCTTCCACAAATAATAAGTAACCAACTGGTCCTGGGCTGTCAAGGCTAGGATCCGGCCGAAAGCAGTGTGACAAAGAATCACTGATGAACACCTATGATTCGTATGATCATCTCATTAAGCACGGTGGGTGTCCTGTCGGAGTGTTGTGTCAGTGAGAACGAGAGGATGAAACTCACAATTTGACATGCGTTTCTGAGGACTTTCAACTCTCCGGCCTGGAACTTGACAAGGATGGACAGCGCTTGCGATTTGAATCCTTTGTTCTGCAGCCGATCAATCTGGAAACGACATCGACCCTGATGCGAAATCGGGGCTTCCCGCCACGCTACGATCAGAGGATTCTGGAGGCCTATTTTGCTGACCGGGGTTATGACAGTGAATTCACCGATGAACTCAGCAGCGGAGAGGGGAAAGGTGGCAAAGCCTCAATTTCGGGTGTCCGCACGAAATGGGTGCTGTCGCCCGACCCTGATGTTGGCCTTGACTGATCAAGCTGACGCAGGTGCTGTCAGATCTGCTTGTGACAACATGTGTTGAGAATCTTTTTCATTAGCAAAACTTTGTACAGGCACCATATGGACTCGGAGAAGGTGAAGAAAAAGGGGGTTCAATTCTTTTTTTGCATTCACACGCTATCAAGACTTGGAAATGCCCACGTTTCCCAAACTCAGTGATTTGTCGACCCAGGAAAGTGGTGGAAGCAGACAAAAAATGGAAGCCACTGGAAGCCGCGGTACCAAGGCAGACTCCTGGAAGGATGGCACCACACCACACGGGTGACCAAGTATACCAAATCTATCCAAATCTAAGGTTTTGCCACTCAGCACGGGCTACAAACCTGTATGGGGAAATCATAATGGGGAATTCATCGGAGAAAACCGCCACTAGTTGTTGGAAACCTTGCCAGTAGCACATTAATTATTTAGCTAGGTTTGGGAGGCACTTGATACGGCGAGTAGGCAACCTGCGTAGCACTCAATTTTTTGGTCAAGCAGCCTGGACATTTGGTCACCGAGCTGAAGAATAGTAGAAGCCAGCGTGCTGCAGAGCAAGTCTTAAGCAATCTTTCCCAAGAACGGTTGATGAGAATATCAGCCTGGGAGACCCCTATAATTGAATATAATTTGTGGTTAAAACAAGGGTTTCCAGTAGATTTCCCATCAACCAAACCAGTGCATCTTTCAACCTGCAGCAGGGAAAGGTGTTCTCTTGAATTGATGCGTCGTATGATTCTCCATACCAGACTTTGTGACTCTTGAACCTTCTGACTTTGCAATCATTATCCACTGTCAACCATTATGAGTCATAATGTTTAGCATGCAGTCAACGTTAGCATCATTTTCCATAGTCATTCAGAATGGTTTGCCCTAAAAATGGAAAGGATCGCGGTCAAGTAGGCAGTTCATTGGCGTTGGTGTCTCGCAGGCTTTGCCCGTAGTTGGGTAAGCAGAAAGCTACGGCGAATAGATCGAGCACGAATGGCTTGACAAACGCATAAACATTTCTTAAAACATAACAATGCAATATTTGACTAGTCAATTGACTAATTGGTAAATCATTACACAAGAAATCCGATGACACAAACATAGACATCAAAGGAATGATCATTGCAGGTAGGAGAAGCACTCCATGTTTGGGCATATCCAACGTGTGAACGCAGCTGCGATCCCATTGGCCCCGTCCAGGCCTCTTCAGAGGAATCCCCTCAAGATCAACGAGGAGCAAACGATAAGCAGGTGCAGCCGGTGGCGCAGCCAGTGTCAGGTGGCCAGTTCCAGCAGGTAACTGCGATCAGTGAGCAGCTTCCATTTCCGGCATCCAAAAGGTGACTGTGTTTGTTGATTATCCTTGGAGATCTACAGAGGTCAATGGTGGCCTGATACTGGCTGCCTTTACATGCACAGTGGCAATCATTCAGCATGGGATTCGCGAACAGGGTACATTGGTGAACTCATGGGTCGGTTGATAGATTGACCAGACCAAACAGACAATACTACAGCTACAAACAGTTGCAGAATGTCGGGAGGCTGGCGCGTTGAAGGATATTGATAGATATTGTATTCAGCATATTGGTGGATGATCCAAATCGATGGTGGAATCCGTTTTTGCCAAAGATATGTCACCGACCTGGTTTTCACCACTCAATTGAATGCGGTTCAGAACAGGCTCGTTACCCCAAAAAAGTGGCTGTGGTGCGTACTACAAACAGCTGCTGTTCTCTAGTTTCACCTGGCCGTGAAAAATCGGGTCCAGATGTAGTCTTTTGGTATCGCAGTTAAGGGTTTGCCTCAGGTTCCCATCGTGTTCGCCGGGGATGAGAAGGATGAAGATCAGGAGCCCTTGCGATTTCAGCTCTGCACCACTCCATGGCTGATGCGGTCCTCCACTGGTGCTTGCTATGGGGACTTTGGGAATGTGAAACATTGTGAAACCGGTAATTATTTGGCTGTACTTGGGGAATAAACATGAATCATCCCAGCATATCCAAGCCACTGTCATTGAATTTGGGGCATCTAACCAACATCCAGATCCTTCACACCTTTGTTGCTTCATCAATATTACACTCTGGTAAACCAAGCTGGAAACGGAGACTCTGCCATTCATAGCTGGTTTACCTGTAAACAAATTGTGATTTTTGTCTTCTGAGTTAGTGACTACCAGAGGGTAGTCGTTGGTCATTTCTGTGGTCATCAACGTTGAAAGAGATGCGAATCTTCCCTTGCAACGCTCGGCTTCATAGGGCGATCATGAAAACTGATTCCAGAAAGTGGTGGGTGGGAATACCTACAGCCCGGCAACTCATTGACAGTTCGCTGGCTGGAAAATCATGACCATGAGTTGTCACAACCATCCTTAACCCTTGACCACTAGTACCAGCAGCATTGAGTAGCCACCATATGGCAATCATGATTCAATGTCGGTAGGGAGCGTATTGGCTAGTAATGCTGGGCCACCACAATCATTGAGGGTCAAATCCATGGTTTCCGTCCAACATAGATTTCCCGATGGAGTTTCTGAAGCAGTGGGAATCAGCATGGATCAGCATCTTACTTGTGAGGACAGACCACTATTGAACACTGATTGGTGCGGATTCTTTCTCCAAGAAATCCCTTTGGAAGTTGGACCATGTTGGACCTGGATACATCCAGCATTGATGATTCAGCAAGCAACCCTTAGCTGAGGGTGATAAGGATGGCATTCACAATTAACCAATGATTGATGATAGTTGCGTACTGGTTTGCAACCCCTACTGGGATATTTCCCAGGAATTGAGAGTAGCTCATTTGTGGGAAACTTGCTAGTTTTGTTGCCACCATGACTGCTGTTGGTGTTATTCAAATTTACGAACCATCACTAATCATAGTTGACAGCTACTTAACTGCTAAAAGCATTGTGTGTTAGCATATCCAATCTGGTATGTTTGTTGTGAACGTTTATTGGCCATTATCAGTGATAAACACCTGTTATCAACTATCACTACTATGAACCTGCCTATCAAGCACACTAAGGCTTTCCTCTAAGCCGCCCTTACTTAAGCAAGATAAGCCCATATCAGCTCAATCATAATAAGCAGTGGTCAACCATCACCAAACCATCATCAATCTTCGTATCCATTCACCTTTCCGTAGCCATGCACCAATCAATCACCAAGTGCTAATCGTCACCAACCATAAACCAACATGATCCAACCACCAACGGTTGATCCCTACAGGAACTGATCTTCTGCTTGAATGAGCTACTGAAGCTCCAGGCCGCCCTTGCGGCAGCGGGGTGCTTCAAGGTGGTTGAAACCATGGGCTTGATCCTGCTTGAAGCCATAGTTGATGATGGATTTTTGGCTTTGTTGGTCATGCTTGATGATGACGAGGATGATGATGATGATGATGATGATGATGATGATGACGACGATGACGATGACGATGACGATGATGGTGGTGGTGATGATGATGCTGATGCTGGTGGTGGTGGTGGTGGTGGTGGTGGTGCTGGTGCTGGTGGTGGTGGTGGTGGTGGTGGTGGTGGTGTTGATGGTGATGATGAATTGCAGCTGTTCAGAATCGTTCTTGATGGCCAACCATCATCAATAATCATCAATAATAATAATGATGAAACATGATTTAAAGTAGAGTTTAAGATGCGACAGAAGGTGAAAACAACATGGCTGTGTAAAAAGGTGGTGTCCCCAAAGCTCATGATTTTCTTTAGTGACCATAGTTGGGGATGGGCGAAGGGTTCTATATAATCAGGTCGCTCCACAACAAGCAATCACAGCCCGAATATCGCGACTCTTGGCAACAAAGTAGGTACTGTAGTTACACAATCTCTATTCCTGACTGATGATTGGTTCCCAGACTGCACATTCATAGAAGAATCACAATTGACCATCAAATAAACCGATGATTGCCATTGGTTTTATCAGATATGGATTGCTACAAATGGTAAACACTATCACCGTCGACATTTGCATCAGCCCCAAGCATTGACACTTTGTTGATGTAGCTACGAAGATCATCATTGTCTCGTTACTCAATGGTCAATCCAATTGTTACGTCCTGATCCACCATAAATTATACTATTGTTGGTATAATACAGTTACAAATTATCCATGTGTTAGATGCTACTTGTATAGCCATTTGTCGATGCTATGGCCGTGCTATTGTTGGTATATCTCCTATTCTTGATGGTTACTATCTTATATGATTAATTGCCAACCATTGATGCAGCCACTCATGGTCAGATGTTGGCACAATAACGGCAATTTGATCCAAGTGCTATGACATCACCCCAGTCGCTCAGAGGGTGTTTTCTCAGGTGTCCATCGCCAGTTCACTGGAAGTGGCCTGTTTGGCCTTTCGCCATGCGGACAGCCGGGTGCTGGGCTGCGAAGGGCGCATGACTTATCCAACCTGTCCCAACCTCTCAGCAACTTATCCCAACCTCTCAACAACCTATTCCAACCTCTTCACTAGTTTTCCCCATTTTAGTGGGGTTTGATGTATGATGAAATTCTTTTCCCACCATGGCAGATGAAGTTTCGTTCAAACAAGCTGCTTGGATTTTGATATGAAATGTGTCCTTGTTGCACGGGAAGAAATTGGTGCTTAAGACTTCATGCCTCAGAAATCTAGATGTTGGGGAACCACATGGAACCACCATTCTTCCTGTGTTTGTCCCTTGGAAACCCCTGGGAACAAACGCCAATCCGAGAGGATCGGGACTTGTCCGACAACATTCGACGAGCGTTCAACGAGGCGGGTTTGCCATTGGAGTAAGGATGTCACGTTGCCAATGATTCACCAACCTGGACCCGCGGCCCCACGAATCAAAGGTGAAGTATTGATCCTAAGATTCCGGAGCGCCATGGAGTGCCACTGCTGTACTATGTCGACTCTCACTATTGATCCGTCAAAGCGATGATTATGTGGGCAGGATACCTCTCTTCGGTTCAGAGTCCGGCAACACCTAGATTGTGCGATTTTTTTGTAGTCCGAGTATTGTCCATCCATACATTTGGGTATTCCCAAAATGATCCATTATCATTTGTGCACATCTCATGGGTGCCCAAAAATGATAATTCCATGTGATTGGTATTTACAATGACACATCTACAGACATATCATATATACAATTGATTCCACGTACTATTGCATAGTGTCTTGTTTTATTTGCAAGCTCACTAGCCATCATGAGGCACCATCAGCACCACGCGCACCATCAACTGCTCTCCGCCATGGTCACTCAGCATGACCAACAATCATAATTCACATTCATTCACCATCAAATCACCATCCAACACCCATCAACCATTAACAAGTCATAACACGTTATCATTGTCACATATTGTCACCATCAAATCACCATCAACCCTTACATTCTTAACAGCTTAACATATACCCAACGGGCTGCAGATACCCAACTCTGATTCGCTTCCCAGGCGAACAAGCTCTCATCCAAAGCTGCCACTGTGGTGTCCAACTATGCTCAGGTTGCACAGCAGGTGCCGGGTCCTTGTGAGGTCAGGTGGTGATGTTGAAATCGGAAGCGGCGTTCATGGTTGGAATGGAAGAGCTGGTGTATAGCGAGTAATATGATGTGAATTGATGTGATATGGTGTACCAGTGATTGCTGGTTGATGGTATTTTGAGATAATTCTGGGGGTTCTCCATATGCAAAAGCCCGTTTTGTTTGAGGAAGGACGGCTACTTCTGAGAACAAGCCAAGGGCAGCGGGCAGCCGTGGCAGGTGAGTCGAAACATTTTGCCTGACTTGAAGTTGGCGATCCAGGAGCGAGTTTTTGCACACACTGGGTCAAGTGATGTCAAGTCAATCAGAATCAGCATGGTGACGCGGTCCCAAAATTACAATGCTTTACAGTTTACAGTGGTCAAAACTACCCAAGGACCGCCTGAGACCTCAAATGCATTCAATAGGTACCAAACATCTATAACCAACTCCACAACCAAAGATGAAGGCCCTTGAGTTTTGCTGAGCTTTGCAAATGGTTGTGAAACTTCAGCTGTGGCAGGAAAAGGAACCCAATTTAGCCGTGAGCTTGTAGTGATCTCAGCTGAAATTGCCTGGAGGAAATTCTCTCAGGAATTGTTCGAAGCCATGTTTGATAAATTGTTGCGGGTGTTCCACCAGCTGATTTTTGATGAAAATCATCCATCAGGCATTGTCAGCTGTGCAAGTACCTCTTGAGATCTCCTAAGAAAACTCGTCGAGCACTAGTCATTTGAATAAATGACTATTTTTTTAATTTTATCTCTTTCAAAGTATGTTTTCAAAAGTGCTCAAACGGCGCATTTTTTTGGGCTCAAGGGAAGTTCTTCTAGTTTATTCACCTCGTACATAAGCAGAGTTGTCCATACTGATGCATTCAAAGCGATGGCAGCGGAGAGTTGTGTGGCCAAGTCACACTTTCATGGGGCCAAGGTTGGGAATCGTCAAAGACTGGGTGGCCAACATGAAGAAGGCGTCACAACCGGCGTCGGCGCGGGAGGGGCGGAGCGTGTCACTGAAGCTGCTAACTGCAACACCCGCGCGCAGCAATGTCCTTGTTGCTTATCAGAAGGGCTGGTTGAACCTACCGGATGCCATAGACTAGGGCTGTTTCATAGCTCGTGTAGTGATGAATCTCTCAAAACCAATGTCTAGCAAATCTGCTGATTGCATCTGATTGCCCCATGTTAAGCATTGGAGTGTGATTCCAATAATCATGTGATTTCCATGTAGTGTAAGCTAATTTACAGCAATTATCAGAACAATCATACATTATACGACACAATCATCATCATGACCTTCCCTATCATGCAATCACCTGCTTTGATCATGGCTCATATTTCAACACCTCAGTTGACTCAGCACCGTTATGAGGACGGCGAACAGATTCAGCACTTTTACTCTGATCTGCAAGAGGCAGAGAAGGGAACCTGAGCAGTAATGGGATGCCTGTCCCTGTTGGCTTCTTATGGAGGATTGGAGAATATCACAATCAGGATGGTCAGCAGCATGTAGTGTAACATGATGTAACAGGATGTAACGGGTAGAATCAATGCTGATTATGATTGACCCTGTATCACAATTTGTTGTGGTAACTGCTACACAGGTCATACATGCCACGAAAAAGAGCGAGGGCTGTCTACGCTCGTGTGACTGTATCGGCCTGGTCATATCATTTGGTTACCGGCGATCTGGATGGAGTCGCATGGCACTTCGATGGGAATGGTCGTTGCAAGTGGCTACTGTGGTAACCAACCCGTGGTCAATCAGGACATCATCAAGTCACTGTATCAACTCGTGGGAATGGTCATAATATGTCATAACACTTGGCTACTGCAACCGGATCCCGTCGTGGTGAGACCGTGGTCCGCATGGAGTCACCGAGTTGGCATTGATTGGATCACCCGATCAGCTCTTCATGTAGGCAGCATGAGTCTCTTGTGTGAGGCTATCACAGCATGCAAACGACGACATGATAATTTTGATAAGTTACAAAATGGCTGGACTATGTTGGCAACTTAAAACTGCTTTCAACAAGGTGTAATGATCATGAATTAAAGTAGCTCTTACAATTGGAATTCTTTGACCATGCCGTTTAAGCTTTTAATTTGTTGCAGTTATGTTTCGGGTGGTCATGTCATCTTTGTGGGACTATCATCATATTCTTGATATTCCATGTCTATGGAAACTTGGGCAAGACGATGCTGAACCCCAAGTTCAAGTACTGTATCATCAATAAAAGCATCAGCCTGACTGGTTACCTCAACATGATTTCGGGGCGGCTCATTGTTGGACAGCTCTATGACCGAAGTCATCTTCATCAATTGCAAGTTATTCCATTCATCTCATTGATGAAATTTATTGTGGGGAAAAGCTCGTAGTGTTACTATCCGACTCAAAATGTCTATGAGCAATCACTTGTCCTCTATTGCTTTCCGTTTGAATGGCCACTAGAATATCTTGCTGTATCCGATGATGTTACTGGGATTGACTCAACGACACCACTGATTTCCGACACTGAACATGTGCCACTGAATGGTGCATGTCTTATTTCTGTATGACTCGATAGTTGCTTTCTCTTGATTTATGTGTGTGTGTGTGTTTTCTCGCATGCTTAATGTTTGTGGTTATCCTTGTTGTATGCTTACAAGTGTTGTTGTCGTCTCCCTATCTATCAGGTTGCCACTCTAGTGTTCTCCTCGTATCCGTGTCACTGCGGTATTACACTCTGATGAACTAAAGTAGAAGTGGACAATCCACCATAGAGATAGATGAAATAGCTGGTTTAGTGAAGATTGGCTTCCAGCCAAGTTTGCCAGAGAGTATTCTCTTGCCAGCGACCATTCCCTTGAAAATCACCACAAATGACAACTCGGCTATGCTGTCAGAACGTCCATGACCTCATTCTGGGAGCCCAGCGAGCAAAGAGTCTGTCACCAAGCACTTGCAGCTGAACTGGGGCTCACCAAGGCTGTCAATCAGCGATGGTGGATAGTTGATCATGATGATAGTTGATCATGATTCACGATGGTAGTGACGGATGATGACAAATTTCAGGTGCCTGAATGATTAACAAGGGGTTGGTCAAAGGGTGATTCATGGTTCACAGCTGGTTTGTCAGCCCTATCCCAGCCACGTCCCAGTCATGTCAACTGGGCTGCTTGAAACGCGGTAGCTATTCACCACAAGTTGCTGTTCAAGCAGGTTTTGGGGGGTCCCAGCTTGGAACAGATCCTTCAAAGTATTCGGGACTATTGTTACTCGGGTCGTAGCTGGGACCCCTGGCCATCAATGATCATTGACCACAGGGAAACAAAGAGAGGGCTACATCTTTTTTGGAAGTACATCAGTGATGGGCACCAGATGGTGATCAATCATGGTTGGTTCCGAGATCGCTTTGGTTCGGTCCTCACACGAGGAGTAGGTTTAACCCAAGAATTGATATATCAAACTTAAGGATAAGCTAAGCCCATATTACTTGTGTACCACTGTAAATAGTGGCACTTCCGCCACGACTTGCAACCCCTTCCCAGTCACCATCCAGAAAGTTCAAATGTCCTGCATCTCTGTCCAGGTGGGGTGAGCATTGGCTTTGTTTGATACCCACTGTTTGACAAATCCATCTTCAAGCCTTGGGGACCCGCATGGACTTCATCAACTGTCCATTCTGCTTGATGGCATCAAATCCCTCAGCGTCCCTGCCACTTGCAACAGCTGGTGACTGATCTCTCAGGTGGTGCCGATCGACGGTTGGCAGAAAGCTTGCAAGAGCAGGCTGTGGCTTTGGGTGGTCCGCAGTGGGTCCGCAGTGGGGTTGGCTGAGTGAACATTCCCTTCGTCCATCTTCGCGGCCACTTGGCGCCAGCCTTGTCTCAGGTGGCAGACTTCGGCGGGTGGTGACCTCAGTGGTGAAAGCAGGTGGGCCAAAGTCCAACGGGGTACTTTCAAGCAATTTGGAGCTGTGAATAGTGGGCTCTGACAACGATCCAAAGGCGTTATCTGAGTTGGCTAGGGGTTCACATTAACCAACCAACAAAAATTGATAGGCAAGCATCCGAAGAAAGTTTGGTTATGTATTGGATGTTCACCGGGGGTGCTGACCCACAGAACCAGTTCAGCGGCCAAGTAGAGTCTGTTGTTTGGGGCATGTTGACCTCGTAGCAGAGTCAACTCCGCCAAGGCCTCAAGTTTTAGCACTGCCCGAGGGAGGCCGGGCAGTGGGCATCCCATGATGAGTGTCACGAGTCTCATCTCGTGGTGTGGAACTGGTGGTGATATTCCCTTCGTAGGTGGTAACAAGAGGACCCTCTTCAGGAAGGTGTGCTTGGAATTTGACTTCTTTGTTTTTGAATCAAGTTCTTATATGTTTTTCCTGGTGTTCTTCTCAGACGCTTTTTCCAGAACAAACCAAAGCAAGTCCTGCTGTGATCAAAAGGCATTTACCTAATGGCTTGGCTTGCATCGGGCCCACAGATGGGATCCGGCACAGTAGCGATTCGGCCTGCAGTTAGGCCAGCTCCCCGATTCCAATGGCCAGGGAAACTATATTTTTCGCTTTCCTCTGTTTAATTTCAGTGTTGGAACCATGGCTGCTTGACAAGAAGACAACGTAAAACAAGGTTACACTGACCCTACTGTCAAGACATGTGTTCCGAACCCCGGATCCATCACGACAGGACAAGCCCAGAGACCAAGGGCCACCACGGCAGAAGGCCAAACTGAACGCTGGATCGAGATCCAGACAAGGCTGTATATATCAAGGGTGATGAGGCCCTATGTTTGTATGATCTTTGATCAATGTGTGTATGTATGCTTGTAACTGCTTAACTATGGTTATATGAATGACTCACTAGGTTTGATTATTTATGATGCTCAACGGTTGAACTAGTGATTGATTTTTGATTTGCTTAATTCTGCTTAATCTTAGATTTATGTATATTTTTGGCGAATGATATGATCTATAGGTGTTTCTGTTCAGCAAAATGTGCCCGAAAGCTGGTGACCTGTCAGAGTTGTCAGGCATCTTGAGCTTTACACAGCAGCTTGAAGTCGGCAAAACCAACAGGAAAAAAACGCAACCTCCTAGTAGCAGTTTTGTTCCCTGCTACAAGGAGGGTCTGCATTTATGACTTGGGTACCCCCTATGACTGGTAGATAACATGATTGGAGGCGCAGCTTGTATTTCACTCAACACAGTCCAAGACTTGGTATTAAAAGCAGGTAATGGCCAACAATAATGATTAAACAGCTGCTAGTTCGTGGATTTATAGGGGAATCATGAGAAATCCTAGTTTTCTATGGTGAATTCTTTGGAAATCATGAGAATTTCTCTGGTTCACTGCGGTTGAAACACTTGGTCTAGGGGGGACAACCAACCTTTGTAGCTGGTTGACCAAGCTGTGGTGCCAGGCCCTGGTATCGACTTGGAGAAGGCTCCCTCCAACGTGGTGGCTGGAGGCCTGGGGGTGGCCACTGGGAGGTGCCATCCTTCGCCACGGATGCCTTGCAGCGTCAGGCAGTTCAGCTCCCGCGTCGTTGAAGCCGCGGACCCCAGAGGAGGAACGAGGCACGGCCCCACGGCACCAAGGGACACCGGGACCGGGGTCCGCTGGTGCCTCCGCCCAGGGAAGGACTCCAACTGCGCGGTGAGTTTGCCGTCAGCTGGCTGCACTGCGAGGGTGGCCATGGTGGTTCCCATGCTGGCCCTGCGTAAGCTTGGAAGCGAAGTGGTAAGATGTCACATAGTCAAGTCATTTATTCCCATAGATTCCCATATAGTGAAGTCAGTCTGATTTATTACTGTAGCCATGCTGGCTACACACACCATGGGACATCCCTGGATCCAGATGCTGAATTGGCTCAAGATGACTGACGGCTGGGCAATGGCAAGTCAACAATAAGCCGTTTACTATTGCATGATGGGAGCATGTTATTCCAACAATTATTGGTTTATCAGTATTGGTTTGTCCTCTTGCCGATGGCCAGCTGATGTTTGGTTGATTTTTCAGTGGTGGTTTAATGATTGCGGATGTGGGAACAGCCGGTACTTCAAATCGTAAGCCTGTGAATCCCATGTGGATGGGTACCAACCATCCACGAATGGCTATCAGTGAATATCGGCAGCTATGGGGGTGTTTTGGGTGTTTTGCATTATATTATGTTATGTTGCTTTATTATTTTGTGTGGCTTTCGATTGGGCTGTGCATTTATTGGGACGTTCATCAAAGGTGCAGGGTATTGACCCACAGCCATATTTAGAAGCTTTTCTGGTGGGAATTCCTAGTTTAACATCACACGCATGAAGTTCGGAGAGAGTACGGTCATAGACCGCTCACCTTTCATGGTTCCCATTGGAGATTGCGTTGGTGTCTCCCTTAACATTCTCTCACATCACTTGATTTCTCTTGAACCATTTGGCGGAAGAAATCACCTTTGTAGCTTTTGGGTGATCATTCTGTTAAATGAATCTACCCTCTTTGCTAGTGAAATCCTCATGACTCTAGTCGGCTGGTGTTGGGCTGGGTCCGTTTCGAATGGCTGCCGGCCAAAGGTTGTCAATGAACATGTGGACCAGGCTGGGTGGCTGACCTGGAAGAGACAATCCGCAGCCAAGATCGCTAGTTGAGCGTTTTCTTGAATAAGTGCAATATCTAGCAACTACATGGTTGCTAATTCTTAATATTTCACGATGGCGTTACCAACTCTTATACTGGTGTGCAACTACCTGCTTTAGAAATGTTGATCCAATGATCTTCACTCTGAAGCAAGGTATGTAGTGGCATGGAGTCGGAGATTAAGAAAGTGCACATGGGATTCGTGTTCACTCTGGAAACCCATCGAGTTGGACATCAGGAGTATCACACTTAACTGGGTCGCCAGTGGGGAAGCTATTGCTGTTGCGGGCACTGCCTCCTGATGGGTTCAGTGGGAACCCAGCCTCAGGCACTTGTTTGATCATTTGACAGCCGTGGAGGACAGTCCAGCGCTCAAGTGAGGAGAAAAAATCCAGCACTTCCCCATTTGCATCAGCCTAAGGTGCCAAGCATCCTGAACGGGCAGATTTCATCATGCTGCAATCAGGAGAGTGCCTGGGCTTCTGGGGGATTTCTGGTAGTAGAGACGACACACTCCCATGCCATGGTTCTGCCACTCTTGCTGGGAGTCAGCTAGAGGAGTCAACGATTCCACGCCCACAGCAGAAAACTACGAGGCGGGAAGATGGCTGATGGACAAGCCATCTCATAACCGGTGGGCGTCTATGGCTTGATATGCCCCAGATGGAAATGGACTTCATCATGGGTGGGGTCCAGATCAGTACAGCCCGGGGAGGGAAAGCAAAAGCTGTGTGTGGTCAGACTTGGTGTGGGAAAGATTGTTGTGAATAAACCCATTTTGAAAAACTATATGACCAGTCTTTTTTAACTCTTGTGACCACTACTCACTACTGAAGGATGGCGGATCAATCAGTCTTCATGACCGCACGATTCAAACTTCCTAGGGCTCCTGAATATCGAAAATGTTCAGAAGATCAGGCATCCACTCACCATCACCCACCATCACTGGCCATCGCACACTATCACTCACCCCGGAATGGTGTCACCTTGGAGACCACTGGGTCAAGTACGAGATCAGCAGAAGTTTGATATTCACTAAGTGTGGATTGACCGTAGCAGATATCACAAGCACTGCCATTCCCTGGGACCATCATGAGTGGTGTCCCTCGTTGGGGCACCCAGGTTGGCGCCCCCTTGGACCGTACCTTGGCCAGGCATGGAAACTGGACGTCTTGGACCTGCTCTTTATGGCCGCTAAGCATTGTCCCTGCTGGTGACAGCTCATGGGGAAAGCACAAGAGGCAGGCAGATGAGAAGTATGTAGAAAAAGCAAATACAAGGAAATCATAGAAATTCATAGAATCAACTGGAATCAACAAAAGACCCATGCATCAAGACACTAAAATCCGTAAAAATGGCAGAGATCCCACAGATATAATCAAATAGCATGTGATGTATATTATATATGCTTATTAGAAGTGCGTTTTTATGCATGTTTCTTTCATGTTCTATCAATATAATCTTCATTTAAACTTGTGTCCATTTCTATCATAGTTGATACTGAAAGTATATAGCCAATTGTTATTGGGAGGTCATATCTTCTAAGCCCTGGTTAACAGGTCATGTTGTTTAAGCCATTTTGTTATATACATATATATATATACCATGAATTTTTTCACATACTACTTATGTATATATATATACTGTATATATATATATGCAAATACTGTCAACCATACCGTCTTTACAAATTTATCATATATATTTTTATGTACCGTTTAAATCATACCATATTAACCAATCATATCATATCTACCATATATACCATACATTCCCAAACTTTGTGCATCCACTTGGTCGCATTTGATGCTGAGGCGCCGGGTGTCGGACGGAGCACTCTGCCAAAGCCGGAGCCCTTCCAGGACGAGACGTTTCGCGGATCTTTGGGAAGATGGGGTGTGACGAGTGGATGGAAATCAGTCTTTATATTTATATATATATATATATATATGCCCTCGGGGCCCCAGGTTCTCCGATCAGGTTAACAGGTCGGGTGGGTTGGGGTGGGGTGGGGTGGGGTGGGGCATGCTAACGTTCACTGGAGGTCTACGTTGAGGTGGATGTGACGTCGATGCTACGTTGAGGGTGGATTTGACGTTGATGCTACGTTGAGGTGGATGTGACGTTGATGCTCCGTTGAGGTGGATGTGACGTTGATGCTCCGTTGAGGTGGATGTGACGTTGATGCTCCGTTGAGGTGGATGTGACGTTGATGCTCCGTTGAGGTGGATGTGACGTTGATGCTACGTTGGGGTGGGGTGGGGTGGGGGGGGGTGGGGCATGTTAACGTTCGTTTGCACTTGCTTGCGGTGTTGATGCCACGTGGATGCTACGTGGATGCTACGTGGGGCATACGGGGGGGGGGTGGGGCCTGTTAACGGT
>VSDK01009026.1:385196-445791 GCA_009767595.1 Symbiodinium kawagutii | reverse complement strand
TTTTGGCATTCTATCTGACATAGCTTTTGGCATTCTATCTGGCATAGCTTTTGGCATTGTATCTGGCATAGCTTTTGGCATTCTATCTGCCATAGTTTCTGACGTTCTATCTGGCATAGCTTTTGGCATTCTATCTGACATAGCTTTTGGCAGGGGAGTTGAGGTCCGGCAGGGAACACTGGCCGTGGATGATCGTGGTTGAGGTCCGGCAGAGAACACTGGGCGTGGATGGTCGTGGTTGAGGTCCGGCAGGGAACACTGGCCGTGGATGATCGTGGTTGAGGTCCGGCAGGGAACGCTGGCCGTGGATGATCGTGGTTGAGGTCTGGCAGGGAACACTGGCCGTGGATGATCGTGGTTAAGGTCCGGCAGGGAACACTGGCCGTGGATGATCGTGGTTGAGGTCTGGCAGGGAACACTGGGCGTGCATGGTCGTAGTTGAGGTCCCGCAGGGAACACTGGGCTTGGATGGTCGGGGTTGAGGTCCGGCAGGGAACACTGCGCGTGGATGGTCGTGGTTGAGGTCCAGCAGGGAACACTCCGGAGTGATCATGGTAGTTGAGGTCCGGCGAGGCGGAGGAGAAGGGGAGGAGAGGAGAGGAGAGGAGAGGAGAGGAGACAGCTAACATAAAATCTAACAAACCTCACCTGGCAGGTGGGGAACCAGATTCAACCAGAGATTGCCTCATGAATGCAACATCAACCAGCACCAGCTCTTCGCAGTCTAAGATGGCCCTGAACGAGCTGCTCGGGGCGGAGGTTTCAATAGTTGAGCTGATCAGTCCTGCGCAGCCCCGGTTGGTGCAGCATCAGCGAGCACAAGCATCCACGGTCGAAAAGACGGCCGCAACGGTTGCGATAGCCGCAGGCCTTGGCATGCGTCAACTGTGTCGGTGATGTGAAACCAATGGTGGTCTGGTCGGTGATTTTAAACATGTGTGTTTTTTCCAAATTTGATCATTAGCAATTGGCTGGTTTACAAGCATATGTTTCATAGGAGTGGTTCAACCACCACCCTAGGTGCTATTTCCATGGCCAAAAAGTTGATTCGGTTGATTGAATCCCAGAGTTGATCAGCTTTCCAGCCTGGCCCCATACATAGTTGGTAGATCATGGCTTGGGATGGTTGGGGGTTGCCTCACATGGATATGCCCAGTGTTTTCCAACAACATGGTCGAATATGGATAGGATCCCCTGTTACTTTTCATGGTGATTCATCAATGAGTTGTTTCAGACCCAAAAGCAAAATTATGGTATAAAGGTTTTAAGTTTCCCCTCACTCTGTTGACATTTTGCTCAAGCGCCAAGATTGGCAGCCTATGTCAGTTCCATACCTGTGGCACAGATGCTGCATCGCAGGCTGACGTTGAGAGTGAGTCAGTGAGTGCAGATAGCGTCTCTGGGATCGCTTGTGTGCATGTTTGGCTCAAAAGTTGGATTCCAAGGAGCTTCATCCTTCTTAGCTTCACTAGGGTGCATCCTCAAGAATAGGCCGTTAATTGACATGACTGAATGTTTGATGGCAGTGGGTAACCCCGCAAACAACCATTGTTGCTGTTTGAAGGAAAGATGTTGAGCCTTTCCCCATAGAAAATATGAATGCGGGAAACCGGTGGAAGACGCGTCCGACCTATGACCTAGTCAGTTGTCCATAAATGGCATGTAGTGGTTAACAATGGACAGTAAAATCTGTAATTGGCAATTTTCAACAATGGATAGTGGTATAGTTGGTAAGGATCATCATCATTATCATCATCATCATCATCAACAACAACATCATCATCATCATCATCATCATCATCATCATCCGTGCAGAAAAGATACTGCCTGTATCTTGCTCATTGGGCAAACTCTTGTGATTGATTGTGGTGGCAGGTCACAGAGTTTGTTGGGGACAGTCCAATTATGGTAATGTCATGTAGTGTCTATGACTAGCCAAGGAGTTACTTGTGGTTCTAGTTGTGGTTCAAATATGTTACGGAGCCATTGGTTGCTTCCCTATTGGTGCGCCAGCAACTGTTAATCACTGTGTTGACTCTGCTCGATGAAGCACGCGTACATTGTCCATGATCCGCTGGATGGCTCCTCGGCTTCCAGGTGGTCCTCCATTTTTCTCGTTCAAGGATTGCTGCTGCGGCCTTGGACGCTGGGGGGGTCCTCATGGGAACTTGGTACTCAGCAACGGACACCGACCATGCTGAAAACCTACATACGCTGATGATTGGGGATATCACCAGAGACAGCTGGTAAACGGAATCATGAGAACTATTGGGTAATAATATGTCGTCAGGTAAAGCAAAAAAGCCTGATAGGAAACCTTTGTCCATGTGTAATTCGATGTTTCGTTCAGCTTCAAACATCCTTAGTTTATCATTGTTCATAGATTTCGACCAGCGTGCTTCAAAGTGTGACAACTTAAGCAATGTTTCTTGATGATCAGAATTTGGTATGTGTGTCTTGTGATTATGTGTTGAAGTAACTTTATTTATTCTCCAATTTTCATGATAGGCCTTCATTCTTGTTGTTTGTTTATTCCTTTGCTTTGACATTATTTTTCCCACCATATATCCCACCAAGATCCACCAATAATTTTGATACAATAGTTTGCTTTGCAAAGGTTCGTCCAAAATGATGGTTATCCATTTGTTGTTGATAGTTAATTAACTTAAAATTGGTAGTGATAACAATGACCAACACAATAGTTATCATATCTTAAAACGGGTCCCTCCAGTGCCCCCATCCGCGATGCAATCAAAACATTTGAGGCACTCGCATGCGACCGTCGTCATATCAGAGGCATCCGCAACGGCTGCATCCCCCATGTATCCATAAGTGGTGGGTACCTCTTGCCATCCCGAAAGGAGTGCTACTAGTTTACTATAGTTTACTAGTGGCTGTTGGTTGGGAGGGGGAGCTGAGGAGCTAGGGGTATCCGTGTATCTTTCCTTAGGGGGAAACAATTTGCAGCTACCAGGAGTGCCAGTTCACCACATGGTAGCTTGATTTGGGAACAGGTCATAACTCCAACCCATCAAAAGCATTGGTAGGCAAGCATTCCAACAAAGGTACCTATTCTGGTCACTGGATTTCCATCAGGGATACAGGGATTGACCCAGAATGGAAACACCCCATTAGGCCCAGCGTTTTAGTAACTACCGGTTTGGGCTTGTCCACAACTATGCCAACTCATTAACAACTATCACCAATTACCTACTAACCAGATCTAACCAGTATGAACCAATGTGGTATATGTAATATCAACAATTCATTGTAATCCATAGTGACAATCATATTTTTACGTATATTCCCAAGCATCAACAATCATTTATTCTCATGTTCATCCACTCTTTCAAGATCCTTCCAGTACTACTGTAACCCTCGGGATTCCGCTGCCTCACAGGTGAAGTCCACCGGTGAGGCCTGGCCGTAGGGTCCCGAATGGGGTCCAGAGGCTGTTGAGTCGTGGTGCGACATGGGCCCTTTGGGATCCTTTGGGTATGTTTTTTTCGAAATGTATCAAATGTAGTGAGAATATGCCACTTCACTACCCTCCATGGCAAAAAATCAGGTCATTGGATGTCATTGGATGAACTCTCTGGATCCACAAGGGAGTCATCACCAAGTTGCCAGCGTTTCCCAGGCCCCGAGTTGGAGCAACTGAGGAATCTGATAGGAAAACGATACGATAGTCCCCAGGGACCGAACAAGACATACCAGCATCCACCATCATGGCTCATCATCATTATCTCGAATTCTTAACTACCTCACTCTCATCTATGATCATCAAAAACAATCAATCAACGAGCATAGAGTTGGGTGAAGGTCCCCTACTCTTCGCATGGCAAACTGCTGATGGTGCTTGGTTGACCACTGCCAGGCCTTGCTGCGAACGCAGAAGAGTACTGCTGAGCAACCCATTCCAACTTGCTCTGGACAGTTGACAGGACGGTCCAAACTCAGTGGTAGACATCCAAAGCAGCTTAGCATCCCAAGCTAACCCCAGTGGTAGCCCCTTTAAGGCCCCTTAAGGTAGCGGGCTGATCAAACCTTGCAGGTTGGAAAACCACTGGTGGTGAAGGGGTAGCATCACCCAGCTGAGCCCCGCAAGCTTTCAGAACGCATGGATCATGAAACCTCAGATTGAGTTCCTTTCCTTTGTTTAAGATGTGGACCATTTATGTTACTTGATGTCCCTGTTGCGGTGCACTCAACTACTGTACTTTCCATGCCACTTCACTGACAGGAAACTGTGAGAACTTTCTGACGGATGAGACTGCATGCCTGGAATCTTATGCCCCTTGGGCATGACTTTGGTGGCAGTTGTGTGGTAGAAGCTTCCGCGAAAGTGATACATCAGTGCTCAATGAGGCTTATTGGATGTTTAAAGAATCTTGGTCATGATTATTGTCGTACTAATGATGATTACTGAGGATTGGTGATCAAACATCAAACAAATATCACCAAAAAGTCTATATAGTATGTGTGGATCGCCATCCAAGGGTCCACTGCCTCGCAGGCGTATTGTGGGAAAAAGGTCTGCGTTCAGTGTGCCTTTGCCAATGGTGAGTGCAAGCCTGCAAACCAAGGAAGCCGCTTGGCTGGTAGTTAGTATGATTTCTTTTTTTCACACCCGAGATTTTTTGGATGTTGAAGGCACTGGTGTATCAGTTGTTCATTTTGTGTTTCGGCTGTGGGTAGGCGTGAAACCGCACTGTTTCCGTCTTCCGGATGTGTTGGCTCTGCAGTTTTCCAGAAAAAAGAACTTGGACGCCCATACCCTGCATTGGGTGAGCAATCATGGCTGGAAGCAAAGCTTACCGCTTACCCTCTTTGTGGATAGGGATACCGTAAGAGGGGTCTATCGATAATGATTGGACATGGTGCAACCCATCACAAAGTGACTGTTCCAATAATGTTCAATAGTTTGCAAAGGCGAAGCACTAGGTTTTTTGCGGTATGCCAATTATGGTTATATTATCATGTCATAGTTACCGGACTTTCAGTTCAGGTTATTTTTCAATCATGACACCGTTGGTCAGTGTACACCCAGCCGTTGCTCTAGGTACCTGCTACAAGCCAGCAGAATGAAGAAAACTCTTCTGGAACAAAAATAAGTCTCAGCGGCCGAGCGATCGCCGGAAAGTGTGACCACTTCCATTGAGGGATGGACCATCCCCCAGCATTCCACAATCAGCTGCGTGGCCCGAATGTATACGAATTGCGCATTTCGAAGCTTTATCGGTTTCAGCATGTTCTTTCACAGGTGCATTTGCTCCTGGAGGCAATCCGGATCTTTGTTCAAGACTTTTGAATGACTGATTATGATTCAACAATGTGTGGATTTTTGGATCGTCGGTCTTGTATTCTGTGAAGTTTTCGATCCGTGCATTTTTGTTTGGCTCTGTTTGCTGCTCTAAGGGGTTTTCGGATGAGCACGAAGGCTCCATGAAAAGATCCCTGACGGACAGAGGTTACTCAAAGAACATCCCACAGTTGCATGCTGCTGGTTCTAAAGAGGTATCCCCAGATTATCGAGACCAGAAGAGGAGCCGCAACAACAACAACAACAACAACAACAACAACAATGTCGTTTTTTACAACAAGCATGTTCAGATGTGGTAGTAGGTCAATACCAACTAGCCCAAAAATTGGAAGGTGAACGAACATCCCAACAGGTCAATTTTTTTCTTGATTTGGGGAATGTGAACAACTGGGGCATCATCGACCCTTGACCCTAACAGCCAGATTTTTGTCTCACAAGGGGGCTTGCAGTCGCCAATGGGTTACTTTGCCGAGTTTCATGGCTGGACCCCGCAGTCGCAGCTTCCTTCATTACGCACAGGTGAGAACACGCAGGGATATGGAAAGGGCTGGAGAGATCTTCGTTGCAGTTGGAACAGAACTGAACTGATCAATGGTCAATGGTTGCATTTGGTGAATATATATATATATACATATATGGTTGACAATGAATGGTTTATAATTGTTTGGTAGATTTGATTATATTTGACAATTGTTAACTGTACAAGTTTCTATACTAAGTTAGATCTGATTTGGCGAGCTCTGAGGTTTCCTTCCATTCGATCCGGACGTGTGGCACTCAGCATAGTTCAGCATTGGCCAGTTCACTTTTAGTCACAAGCCTGGCAGGGGATTCTCTCCATGGGTTTCCAAAACCATTATTGATTAATTGTTAATAATCTTTAATAGACCCATTAAATTATTATCCACTATCATTGGTAACCCATTATCATTAACCACTATTTAGCTCCACTATCATTAGTAACCCACTATTACTAATTAACCACTATTTAACCACCTTATTTGGAGGTTCTAACCATGTGTGTTCTTGCCGCATCGCACCACGCACCCTGAGAAAGCGCTGTGCGCCGGCGGTGGTGCATGGTATGACTGCCGTGCCTGGGCTGATGCTACGTGGAAAGTGCGGATGCGGGTGCACCCAAAGGGGGGTTTCTCAACCAATAGGGGTACCCCCAAGGCATCCAAGGTTGCAACAGATGGTTTCTAATCTGTTAAAATATTTTAATGATTGCAATGATTTACCCATCCAAGGTTCCATGATATGGGTAAATCATTAATAAGATAATAAGTAACATTGGTAAACCATCAGCTTCCCCATTAAAGTCGCCTGTGAATATGGTAAATCACCAGCTTTCTCGGGCAAATTGATGGTGGCTCATGAACAAGTGGGGGGTTCTCAAAAGAGAGGACCCCTAAATCATCCAAGTCATTCGTGGCTTGTAGTGTAATAAACCAACCATTCTTGGGTTTCTCTATTTAAGAAGCCCGCAAATGGTTAATCAGAAATACCATGGGTAGTTTAATATACTGAATAGTTTGATATATATGGTAGTTTATGGTGTAATCCTGGTTGACCCCAAATAATCCAATATTTTAATCAGTAATAAACCATTCAATAGCATTGTACTTTTCATGACAAACCATCCAAGATTAATAGAATGGTATTCAAATCATAAATGGTCTTATGAATCAGTTTCAGTAATAAACTATCCAATATGTGGGTTTCCGATTGTAGCCACCAAGTGAAGCTATGGAAATCTGTGTGCTGATGTTTTGGAACATAAGAATCGCGTTATTATTTGCACATGGTGTTGAAATGCTTGTGACGTACAGTGTATACATAGTGACCATGAGGGTGTGTGTGTGTGTGCGTGTGTGTGTATGGGCAAGTGCTGCTATTTACCATACAAGATTTTCTGAGGTTGTACAATGAAAATTGGAGCACGTTGGCGATCCTTTCGTGCCACATGTTGAATCCCCATGTTTCTGATCAGCCGGAAACAGTAGAAAATGGACGTCCAACATATCACCATCATCAATCATGGCATTGCCCATGGTATGTAGCATTTGTTACCATGATTCACCACGATATTGACCATCACTAATCATCATCAACCATCATTAATTAAGCCCTACTATAAACCATGATTGACCATCATTAACCATATTTTCTGGCAAGGAGTTTCATCCGAAATTGCTATGTTTCACGGGTCCATCTTTCTGGTCACGAGGGCCTTCCAAGCCTGAGCCCAAGCCCGACCAAATGTCTTTGTTGACAACATGCTACACTTGTCGTAAGAATGGAGCAACAAACAAATGGGCGATTGATGATGGTTGAGGATGGTTAATGATGGTAAATGGTGAGTTGGTTAATTATGATCCATTCTGGTCAATGACAGTACTTGATTATGGTTGATGATGTTCATTAATGTCCATGTTCATTAAAGAAAAGGTCGACAATGGTCAATGTTGATCAATTCATGATTAATGATGGGGGCCAATGGTCAATGGATTATGATATGATGATATGATGATATATTTGTTATATGGAGCTGACCCGGAAACCAAGTATTCCAAATATTGAGTGTCCATGGAGGCAGTGGCAATTCTGTTCGACTGAGGATTGAACAAATGGGTCGCTGCCTGAGTATGTTCTACGCCACGGGGCGGCTGGTGTGGATCTGAAGATGTACCAATAGAGCCTGAACAATGCAGAACAAGCCCCAATTTTGACATATCAAATTGTTGATGATAATATGATAGCTGATGTATGTCCGCTCAAAGATTAGGGTGAATATTAGGGTGGTATGTGATGAGATTGGGGTCTCACATAAGAATAGGTTAGAATAGAAGATCCACAATAAGTGGTAGCTATGCCCACCTCCACTGCTTGTATGGCTTTTGACCCACAGGTGAAGGATGGATATTTGGTTCACGTTGGTTCGCCATGTTTTGCAGCTGGAAATCTGCTGACAACAGGAGCAACAATGGGCAACCAATGGGCTCTGTTGATGGGTGGAATGCTGAAAGAGAGACCTTTGTCGCTTCTGTTGCTGAGGGTGATGACGTGGTCGCTTGTGAGAAGTGGTGCGGTCTCCCGCCGGTCTTGCCTGTCTTTTGGCACAAGACAGTCGGTAGCTCAGCACCCAGCGGCGTGGACTGATGCAACAAGGATTCCCTTGGTATCTGCGGATATTTGTAGGTCAGTCATGCAAGAAGCAACAGATGGACTGTACTACTTTGACTTGCTACCTCGTACTACCACACACTTCAAAGGAAATTACCTAAAAAGGCTACCACACACTTCAAAGCATACTATCCAAAAAGGGCCGGGTGTCTTTTAGTTTCACGATCTTTCATGGGAATTCGATTCTAGAGCTTGATTCCTGGGTCCCACACTGGTGAAACCTGTTGCGCATCCGCTGAGATGTACACGGACTGCGCCTTTGAGAACACTCATCCAGAGGATGGCGGTGCCCCGGTGCATGTTTGCTGAAGCCTGGGGGACCCACGGGGCTTGGGAACACGTTGGTGGCACCACCATGGGTGCCCGCCCAGGTGCGTGGAAATCCCCTGGGTGCCTCGGTAGCATAGTGTAGAGCTTCAAGTCGAGTTGGATGGTCACCCGTCGTGGTCCCTGTAGTTTTGAAATATGTCATGGATGACAGGAATTAAGCGAGCTTAGTAGTGGTTGGTAGTGGTTCATAGTCATTATTCATAGTGGCTAATACTGGTAACAGATTTTGGGTGTTCCAAGTTTGATTGGTTTCCCACCAGTCTCATGCCAACTCAGAGCTGAACGAGGCTCATCTTATTTTGATCCCGCTATTGGCTTTTGTCCAGCACTTTCAAAGCCGCTATCAACCGTTAAGGATTTCATTTTTGAGCGGAACCAGAGTGTGATCAACTATGATCGGACATTCTTAACCATTTCTCACCAGTAGAAAGAGTTTGCTCAAGAATGGCACCGTGCAATCGTGGATGATACCTTCAGGTCAGTGCTGAACGACCTGGTGGGCGGCTCCGTGGACGATATCATGGGAAAGTTCGGAAGTGCTGCCGGCAAGTTGAGGGTTGCCATCTGATAACACTCAGGTGCCTGTGAAGCACATTGTTGGGGCAATGCATGTGCGACAACAGATGGTCAGATCATCTTTAAAGACTTAGATCAAGTATTGTTGGCATGCGATAATATGTGATACAGCAATCCTTCTTGTGATCAGGTTGAAAATAGTGTTGACGTGGAGCGGCTGATTGTCGGAATGAATGCATGATACGTTTTTTCAGGCATTTTCCATCAAGGTTGTGTTATGCAATTGATGTTTTCGGAAACCTCGACTACAAGAAAAACACCAGCAAAACAACATGAGATGCCACCAAAGCAGTTGCAGAAACACATTGCGAATATGGATGTCATTTTCCAAGAACATTTGATTGCTACCCTCTGTTAGTTGGGTTGTCCGATGACATGTCAGCAATATGTTGATAGATCGTATATGATAGAGAGACGCGCCACACACACACCTTGCAAGAAGCGCCGCCAAGTCGCTAAGGTTTTTCATCAGAGGGCCTGTAGAATTTGCAGGAGCAATATTGGTCTTTCGCGCTTGAATTCAATACATTGTGCTACGCACGAATCATCACAAGTTATGATCTTTTCCGATTTATACAAAAATGTTATTTGCTTGTTGCTGCACCAGGTTGATAGGAGACACAACCGTATGATTTGTCGCTTGCCAACCCATCCGTCCATGTTGAAACATGTGTTGGAAAGCGATGAAAGCGATGCGTGGCAGAATACGAGCCTTGGCGTGGCTGGCCTTTTCGGGAGGCGGTGCACTCAGGAGAGTCAGATCTGCAGCAAAACTGCAGCAGCGCAAGCTGAGGTGCATCCGACCCCTGCCAAACCGAATGGTGGTTTACCTCCAGATGCCTCCCGAACCATCACGCACGGTAGCCCAGAGCTGCGGCACTTGTGCTGCAAGGTTTGAATCATTGCACCAACTCTTTGCTGGCTTATCCTTATGGATTCCTGGTCCGGAGCTTCCCAAGAATGATTTCTGGGTCGTTTCAAAGCGAAAACATAAAGACCAGATGGATCCAGATGGGTATTTTGTGAAATGGAGGTACCCTCAAATGATATTAACGATTTATGCTATAAACCCATCCATTTTGTGGTGCCTAATGGTGAGAAATCCCCACATGGTGCACATCCCCAACCCCTACCCAGCCTCCGGAACTAGCCCGGCCACCCAGGAAGATTTGCTGCAAAAAGCCCATGCGGAAGTGCGTAACAGCTTGGGGCACCCGGATGGGACCAGCATGGGGCCAGAGCACCAGCAACTTATCAATAGAAGCATTAATAGATTAATGATTAATGAGTGTATATATTAATTACAAGAAGTTGTTGATAAGTTTATGTAACCAACAATTAATTTTTCCCTCAACTTGGAGGACGCCCGCACGTGTGGCCATGATTGGAAAAGCACCTGATACTCAGCAAGAAACAGGACTTGGATGGTGGAACAGCTTGCAAAGTTTGGTTTGAATACCCACGGCCACGCTTGCAGATGGTGAAGATTTGTGACCTCCAAATGTTTATTGCTTTAAGATTATAGCCATTGTGGATCGTTGTGGCACTGAATATCAAGCTATATTATTGGGTATGCCGACTTTTGATGCGTTGGTTGGAGATGATCTTTTGCTATATTTACGCACAAACTTGAGACTTGTGGTTGTAACTGGAGCTTGGATGCCCATGGAATCATGATCACAGTACGGCGCCACGCATGTCGATCGTTACAACTGCAACAGCTATCTACACAGTGCTCATGTTTGCCTGCTTTTTGCACCACCCAATATAGATGACATGATGCTTTATAGGGATCTCGCAGATACGAGGGTGTCAACATTCTGTTTAGGTCTTTTCCCATACATAGAAAGCAAGTTGTGGATATGGATACACATTACGAATGACCCAGTGTAGCAGACGCCTCCTCAATCCCATGCCAACTCTTTGCATTCGTAACTGTCCATCATGAGGTCACTAGTAGCAACAAGTCGTGGCGGCGCTAAGCCTATGTTGCACATGATTATTCCTTTGCCCCTGACAGGAATCCTCTCCAGAACCCTTTTGGAACAAAAATAGGTTCCGGACGGATTTTCTGCAATTCTTGCAAGTAATTGGGTGAACAGTATTGTTTGTATATTATTGCAATATTAGGACAATAATTCCGCTAATACAAACCATTAAGCATTGCCCAACTGCCAACTTTGCGCATTAGTCACTATATTTATAGCCATTAGAACCACTACACGTCAATAATTGTGCGCTGGTCGTAGTGCAACTAGTAAAATCTGTATGCACCATTATTTTACTGTGGACATGCCCACTATCTATGATACCATACGTACGATATAACTGCTATTATTGAGTTGCATCATGTTGCATCATTTCATCGCTCCTGTTTCTTCCAGATCGGAGAGCCCACTGTGGTGGTTCGATGCATGCCGCTGGCACTTCCCCACACAGGTGGTGAGGGTGCTGGGCGTGTTGCAGCAAAGATGTGATGAATTTCATAGGGAACCATGTGAAAACATGCAGAAACTCCAGCAATTTTGGGGCTATCACATGATACCATAAGTTCAGGACCAATTTTTGGGCGTGTGGTCTGCTCTATGCCGTTCTTGGGGAAGAGTGCATAGTCGTATAAGTATCATGGGTGCACAGCACAGAAAAAAATTGGCTGGTCAAAAGTTGTGGACTTTTTAAACTGCTTGATTTCCTCCGAAGAACAACCTTGTGGCTCTGTGGTTCTCAAGTTTTGTTCGGCCCCGGAATTTGTCAAAATGGTTCCGAACATTGACCCTTCAAATCATGGCTTGAGGGGCGATTTCGGTGCAAAAGCAAGTCATTCCCAGAAAATCTTTGCCGATGATGAGAAAACATAGGCTTTGGTGGTCCCAATCCGTCGCAGTCTCCCATGCTCAAGGGTGCTGAAAAGGTTGATTTTCTTGGATCGTGATTCTTCATGTTTCCAGTTTGCAACAGCAGCATGAAGACATCTCTCATATAATTCCATGGTCCAGTCGCCCGTGCACCAAGGGGGATCCCCAGGGCGCAGCGCTTTCCTTCCAAGCAGGCGATGCTGTGAGAAGGCTCCTAGCAGTTTGTTCCCCAGAGCTTCAGCAATCGGAAGTTGATAAGACAGTAGGGCTGATGAATCAGTATCCGTGAATCAGAGCTTAACCATTAATGGTCCACATTATGATGAACCACTAGTATTGTTGATTATCAACTCGTGCCATAGGAATGGTTGAGGTGTGGAAGCAGATAAAGGCTATGATGCAAAGACGTGCGCCAAGAGCTGTGTATTCTTTGACGGTAAACGTGACCAAATTATATACCAAGTTTCTGTGATGGTAGATAGGGGTGATACTGCCGCCATGTTCAACCCCTCCTCCATAGCCGAGACGGCCAGCGCAGCCAGCGGGCACAATCGACCATAGTGTTCTGCGGAGCTGTCCAACTTAGTTGACGGATGCCCTGAACCCATCAACTATAGGCAACCCAACCGCCAAAGATGGCTAGTGCTTGTTGTGAGATCTAAGCGCCTATAAGGGTCCCTATTTCCATACAAGCAGCTACTCTTCTCTGACATCCAAGAATGCTCATTCACCCATGCCTCAGACCTGACCCAATTTTGCTTGTTGTTGGTCATTGCTGGCAATTGTTGGTGATTGTTTGCTATCGTTGGTCATTGTTGGTCGTGGTTGCTTCTACGAATTCCTTTTATTGGTTGGGCTATCCCTCCACCCAAAATCAGTCCGGTATTTGCTCCTAAAATAAATCATTGCAGGCAAGTCGTTGAGGCGGAGGGCCAATCCAAATAAGCAGTCACTATGGTCAATCCCTGATCTTGCCTCTGACTCAAATAGGTTCATTATTCCCAGAATTGTTGTTTTCACACTGATTACCGTTTAACAGCCATGGACGGTACTTGCTAAACTGCGAAACAGTTGAAGAGCTGTCAACGGCAAGAGTAATCAATTGTTTTGTTGTTCATCGTAGCTATTGATGGCCATGCTAATAGTCAATAGTTGTTCAGCTCTTGCCATCCATGTATCAACTAGCAGTCAGTATTACGGCCAATCGCGGCAATCAACTGTCCAACATAACAGCCATGTCATCTAATCATTCAATGGCAAAGCTGGCAACGCTGGTTGGCCTCACCGGTTGCTTGTTGGCTGGACACCCCAAGGTGCCACGTCGTCAACCACGAGGTGGGACCGGAAAACCAATCTGCTGAGAGGAGGGCTTGAGGGTTAACTTACCATGAACCAGGAACAGTAACGAGCCGATATGGGGCTGTATATATATATATATAGGATTACCAGTTCATTAAGTAATGAACTTGCCTATAACTATAGAGTCACCTGAAGTCAATGAATATAGGTTGGATATACAGGTTGAATCTATTCTTTCAAATTTAGGTTGACTAGTTGAACATCCAAGAACCAATAGTGCAGCTTGACAGAATCACCAGTAGATGATATTTAGGTTCAGTAAAACACGCACAAACAAGTAAGCAACATTTGTTATCAACAACTGGTTGGAGCCTGATCAGTTTGATCATTTGATGTGGGGGTACCCGTTCGCTTGGGATCTCTGATGATGCTTGCAGGGTACCCGTCATGGACACCCCAAGTTCCAACAAGGCAATTGTATACATTTTTGCAGCATTGGATCCCCCAATCATGGCCTGATCGTCAAGATAGTGCAAGTGAAACCATCGTGACATTGGCTCTCAGGCTTCGCCTTAGCCTGTCACAATGTTGAACGTTGTTTGCTTCAAATGATCCAAGGCATTGCTTGATTTCTTAGCTGCTTGGTTGTTTGGGTGGTTGTTTTGTTACGGGTATGATGACACTGCTTGCATATTATGTACGAGTGTGTTCATAAATTCATACAGTGTGTATATATATATATATTAGTATATATATATATAATAGTATATAATATATATATATACATACACTACCATTCTCTTGGTGACTATCACAACCCACCATGAAAATATGAGCATTGAGTAACCATTGCAACTTCGAGGATGGTATCGAGACGGTTTGGCACGCAGGTTGCACTGTGAAGCCTCTGGATGATTTCCTTTGAGTCGCGAATCGCCACAAAGTTGGGCGATGTTAGGACGACCCGTCCTTTCGACGTAGATTGAAAAGGAACGAGTGGGAGTTGAGCGGACAGGACCAGACCAGACCCAACCAATCCAACCGTGCCAGAGCAAAATTCCTGCCTGGGAAATTGGCAGCGAATGACTGCTGATGCTGGTCGATGATGGTGAATTATAAGCGCTAGTGATTATTTGTGATCGACTGCTGATGCTGGTCGATGATGGTGAATTATAAGCGCTAGTGATTATTTGTGATCGTCAATGGTCAATACTCATAGTTAATGATTAACCCTGATTCCGGATGGTTGAGGTAGTGGTTCATGGTGGCTAGTCATTGCCACTGATGATCATCTACATTCTCGTTTCCACATTTTGCACATGTTTTCTTGGCACCTTCCACTGCAGCACTGGTGGCTCAGCACCAGAAGATTCAGCCCAAGCATGGCTCTTTTAAGCTGTTCATCACGTCATCAATATTTACATGATGGCCACTCATGATTAGTAATTAGTTAATCATGGCTATAAACCTATAAATGGCTACAATGAATGTGAAGGCGATTGATGGTTTGTTATAACAAGCTTCCAATTACCTCTGTATCCAGGTACCCACAAGGAACTGTCCTCTCTAAGCGGAGGATGCAGCAAATTCAAATGGTCACTTCATTGTGAGTTGATCAACTGAAGCACAGCCACTGAAGCAGATCAGAGATCGGACGTGTCACGTCACCTTGCTCTCCAGCTTGGATGAGATGGTTGGATAGCCTCAGACTGGGCTGGAGGTGCTGACGACTGGGAAACATGGACAGCAACCTGAGGTGAAGCTGGTTGCGGACAGTGGAGAGGATGGTAGGATGACAGGTCATGTTCTGATTCAAAGACCTTCCGTTGGATGATCAGTGCAGAGGGAAGTCCATGTCGACCCCCGAGAATGGGGACACCCACTTATTGCCTTCCGTGATCGACAAACTGATCGATGTATACCAGTCTTGAAGCTGTGTGAATCATTTTTTACCAGTTAATAAGATACGTTATGGTGGTTATTCCCCCATAGTTCACATGTTTAAACATACTTAGCTATGGAAAATCCCATGATGTCCCATGTTCAATCATTTCATCAGAAATGAAGCATCGACCAAGGCTGAGATAGCGCCTGCTGCAGAGGGCTCCGAGCCGTTGGGTCCCTGATGCTGGTGAGTGGCAAAAGACATTGGTTGGGCGGGCCAGTTGTTTGCATGGTTGGTTTGGTTGGTTTGGTTGGGCTTGTCGGTGTGCATGTAGGCTGGCTGGCTGGTTGGTTGGCTGATTCGCTGGTTGGTTGATTGGTTGGTGTGCAAGGTAGTATGACCTGGATAATAACGAGCATGGACAGGCCTGAACCAACGGAAGATACGGATGATACAGTTGTTTTCACATCCCCCGCCAGTGTTCACTATAGAATGAGGGATGTGTGAGTCTATAGAATGACATTAACAGGCCCATTCTATAAAGGACCTTGGGCTCCATTAAGGATCCAAGAGATTAAAAAAGCATGATATATATTGATGGATGTTGATTCACTCATTCTATAAACATCAGCCTGGTGACCCCTGGGAAGCCTCTTGTGTGGACATGTTGAACTCATTCTATAAACCCCTTTGCCTTGGCAAAAGAATCGCTTGACAAAAGCATGTCACATGTAGTTGACACTGAGGACATTCTATAAATAGAGCGGGTTCCCTCATCTGATGGTTGCTGGCAGGCACTAATCTCATTCCATAAAGGTTTTGCACTTTGTGCTTCGCCACGTCCTTTGGTAGGTGTTTACAAGGAAAATCATTCTATAAAAGCACTCGCTTTATTTCGCTTTACTTATTCTATAAACAAAACATATTGATTTTACTTGATTTTCCATTTTATAAAGCCCAAACGTTTATAGAATGCAGATGGCCACAGTTGGGGGAACAATCACGGGGGATGTTTTCACCACTGTACCCATGTGTAAGAAGGTGTTTTATGGCTGGTTGTTGGTTGCTGCCAGACATACAGGAGTAAAGAACTAGCCCTCATCAATCAGAAGGAAATACGTTATTGTTACCATTGGCAGCGTAATTCGTGTTGTATATCCTTGTCGTATCATGGTATCATTGTCTTGTTGGTGATTTGTATCGTTGTTGGTGCATTGATATCATGATGCGACTGCCCAACACCCTCAGGAATCCAAGAGGCTGGTAAAACATGGTGGACAACAACTGAGATTCGCCTCTCAGGCAGTTGCCAGATGCTGCTGCCGAGCCCCCAAAGCAGGCCGGGTCCAGCACCATCGTTCAATAAACGGGATATGATGGGATACACTGAGATCAAATCACCACTGGACACAATCATCTAGCCTATTAAATGGCATATTGGACTCGGCTTCCAGTTGAGGATAGCACAAAATTCCATGAGGATTACAGGGAATACAGAGCCTGATGAATGTGTTGGGACGTGATCAACAAAGATAGCGGTGTCTCACCAAGTAGGAATTTGATAGAACTGATAATACGAACTACCATTGATTCCCCCAATGGTCAAAATGTGTCCTGGAAAATATAGGGACAGGTTCAAAAGAATTGAGGACTGTGTCATCAGCTTTGGGTGTTTAGAATTCTTGCGTTTTGTCCCTCCAAATCAATCAAGATTGCCAACGCTAAAACCAAGTTCTGCAACCAGAGGTCAGAGACAAGGCACGTGGTCCTGTCATTTCTTCATTTGGATCAACCTTGAGGAATTTCTACGTTTGCTCAGCATGTGCAACCTTGAAGAAAAATAGAACCTGGCCTTCCTTGAAGATCGAGCTCCAACTGTTTTCGGCTAAAGCATCAAACCTGCGAGGGTTGGCGGTTTCCAGGCCCACAAGCTTTATTGTTTCCAAGGACATGCTGTCTTCATGGTGGTTTCTCACAATAAGGGAACCCCTTGCAATGGTTGGCATATGGTTAACATTGGATGATTTGGGGGTTACCCCCCTGTTTTGAGAAACCCTCAATGTACAATACATCAAGGGCGTTACATGATTCGTTTGTCATCTGCCTGTGTTTTGATGTCCCATGTGACCAGGCACTTCCGAAAGCTGCGAAGGAGGAGGATTTGCTCTCAGAAGCCAAGGACTGACCTTAGAGGCCAAGGTGACTTGGGGCGCACCATGACCACACGATGTGGCCCAGTGATAGTGATGGCAGGGTCACCATTTTTTGAATAAGAAGATCGCATGTGCGTTTCAATATGGTGTTGAGTAAAGCCGGTAGTTCTAATTCACGGTTTGCAGCTGATGGTGTTTGCAATGTGTTGTGGTGGGGTGACTATTGTTTGTAGTCACTGTAGTTGACTGCGATTTGATTGTACTGAACCAGTAGTTCCGTGTTCATAGGATGAATTGTCTTGCAAATGTTTGGGTGAGTTTATGGGGAGATCACTCATCCTCATCCTCACGGACCAGGACGCCCTTGTGGTTCGGACCTTGGACATGCTCCGACCATGGCCTTAGGTGAAAACCGGTAATCTGCTCCCTCAGAAGTGGGGTTTACCACAAATTGGACAGAACCTATCCGGGGATTTCTCAAAATGGTGAACCCCAGAATTGGTTGGTATATGTTGGTATATTGGTAAAAATCACTAATAATGGATGATTTAGGGGTACCCCTATTTTGAGAAACCACCATCCCATTGTTGGGATGCATTTGTAGAAGACTTTGTCGCGTGGCCCCCCAGTGCTTGTCACTTTTTGTCATCAAGTTCGGCCATTCATGGTGCTTGTTTCAAGTTGCAAGGGATTGTCTTTACCCAACTCCCATTCCGTAGTTGGCTGCTGAATCCAAGAGAAAATCACCGACCTGCTTCTGTTGGCAAAGGCCAGAACAGGCTTTTCTGCAGGATCATCAACTCAGCCAGCAGAATCCCAAAGCGGCACTACAGGGGAGGCACCACAGCGGGGGCACCACAGGGGGGGCACCCTTTCAGGTCGCAGAGGAGAAAGAGGAAGAGTCTTCTGCGGTTGTGCGGAAGACTGTGAAGAAGGAGGTCAGGGGCTAAGAGTCCCCACCCGAATGCTGGTGATCTAATCTTCCTATCATCAGCAGTTGGAGCCGCTTGGCGTCAATGCGCAGTTTGATGGTGTCTGACGGACGTGGTTAGACATGGTATAGCTGCAGCTAGATTAGTTGGTGGTGACGAGATGGCGCCAATCTCATCAATCATCAATCTAAGCCTTCACTTTTCAACCCAGCTTTTCTGCAAAGCATTTTGTGACCAAGGTCCTTGGCCTCCACACCCCCTGATCCGTACCCTGCTGAATGACGATTCCATACCCTCCGATCCAGATCTGCATGGCATAGCCTGAAGTACTTGAAACCGTGCCAAAAAGGCATTCATCAAAGCCTTAACGGCCTCAACGCAAACATGACAATTTATAGATATGGATCACGGCAGAATGATCGCGAATCCATCTGTCAGGTCAAGAAAGAAGTGAAAAAAGAAGCAACTGTGGCTAGCTCAGCCTGCGCACCTTAGGAAAAATGGAGTCCTCTGTGGGAGTTGTTGCCAGATGAACTGCTTCCAGCTCTTCGAGCTTGGCGTTCAGCGCCACCTGCCGAATGGCCACAACCACAACCACAACCACCATCACAACCACAACCACAACCACAACGACAACCAACTTTCTTCAAGGGGCACAATTTGGTGAAGGAGTGGGATCCCGCATATCTGTTGGGACAAGAGCTCCCCAAGGACAAGAATAGGCTGAGGAAAGACATGGTGTGCCTTGGCTGCACGGGCGTCACTTCGAGCAGCTTTAACCCTCACATACTGGGATCACTGACTATGAGACATCACCTTGAAGAATCATCTCATGATGATTGAAACAATTAAGCTTGTTAGTCGTTGACAGTCAAGTGCTGCTTAGTCGTTGTTTCTAAGCTGCATGATTCTTCGTCGTTGAAACCCGCTGTACCTCCAGCTACCCCTCCAGCTACCCCTCCAGCCACCCCTCCAACTGATTCTCCAAGAGTCAATTGAGGGTTAGTAAGTCAATCATTTTGATCTACTTGTTGACCACTTTTGATCAATTGCTTTTTAATGACTATTACTCGTCGTCATTGCACCTCCAGGTGACCTCCCACCATGATGAATGACCATGAATCATATAAGCTGCATGACGCTTGATGGTTGAAGCCAGCTGCCCAGCTGACCCTCCACAGTTATACTGTAGGTGTTATAGGGCTTAGTTCGGCTGCTCTATAGGGTGTATAACCATGGTTATTTTCCAATTATACCCATTCACACTTGTTCGCATTTCTTACCCCCTCTTAACCTTTGCTGATGTTTGCGAATCACTTCTCATATAAATGTTTCTTATTAGCAATGTTAACCATTGCTGACAGGAACTATCGTGTAAGATGGTTGGCCCATTGTTGACTATAATACTTGCGAATAGTTACCCACTACTTGTTTTAACCTTGCCTAGCAAACCCCGTTACTTTTTAACATTACTTGGTGCTACAAGATACAAATGGTTGCAGTGACCCATTACTTGTATAAACTTGTTTTTGGTTCACTGCTGATTGCCATTATCCATTGTTAACCATTGCTAATATTGGCGCATTAACTTTTCATATCAGCATTGTTATAAACCTAGGTTCATAAACCATTACACTTTTGATTAATGACTGCAATATCATCACTACTATAATATATATATATATAATAGTGATGATAATTGTAAGTTCATCTATTGCTTAATTCAACTACCCGTATATTTACTTGCAATCATGAATCGTCATGTTTAACGACAGGTATATAAATTTGCACTTATATTGTTTGTGAACAAATGACGATATCACTTCTTATAAACTTGCTCATTACAATGATTAGTTTCATTGGTTCACTATCACAAATGACTATTCTTATCCTTATCTTTCTTCTTCTAAATGAACTTATAACAAATGACACTTATAACTGACATATAGATGACAGATAGCCTGTTATAAATGACCATATAGATAGCCGATTATTTAGTCATTATCAACATTAAACTTTTTAATAACTATTGTCAACTAGAGTCAAATTGACCAGTATCAATGACTCATTATCAATCACCCATTATTAGAAACTATTATAAACTATTATCAATGGATATGACCCATAGTAGATATAGCTTCAGTATATCTTGGTTCATTTCGTTCCTCCTTTTAGGCCCAAGTTCATCCAAGAGCGCGGTGACGGCCGCGACGGCGAGCTGCTGCGCGACTTCGTGCTGCGCCGGGAGCACCTCAAAGAGGCGCGCCGGGCAACGTGGAAAACCACGGGCCCATGGTGCCCTGGGGGACACTTGGGAGGAAGCCGTGGACAAAAATGGTCAAAACCATGGAAACATCAGGGAAAGTCATGGAAACATGGGGGAAAACCAGGGAAAGTTCAGAAAACTATGGAAAACCCATGGAAGAAACATGAGAAACACATAGAAACACCTTGGGAAACGTATCCCTGGAGCCAACCTTGCACAAATAACAGCAAATGAGTGTGCACATGAATTGAGGGACTTCCTAGACTATTGACTTTATATCCTGTACACAAGTTGGAACTTCCGGGTAGTGACCATAACGATAAAGCGGCTCTCTTCCTTTTGCTCGAAAATTCTGACAAAAGGGTCCCAAAGACAGCAGTGAGTTTCTGAAATCAAGACTACTTGAAGCCGAGAATCAGCAATCTCTGGATCACCTCCAGCAAGCACTGAAGAAAGGCGATCATTTCTTGGTACGGAAACAAGCACCGGCTTTCAGGGTACACATGGCTATGGACACTACTTAATTACCACTGCAATCAACTGAGCATTATCAACCATTCTAAACCATCAGAAATGAATTTTTGGTTCCGCTGTTTGCTGGTGAATTGTCCCCTATTGTGACTGCGCTCATCATCATCATCATCATCATCATCATCATCATCATCATCACCCTCATACTTGAATATACATTGATTGTAGTACTCGTATGTGGTTATACCAGGTATGTATGAATGTAATCATTTGCTACTATGCAGATTAATTGTATGAGTTACAGTATCTTGTTTACATATATATATATATATATGTTCAAGAATTCTTGCTTGGTTGTAGCATTTATTTGGTACAATTTTTATACATATGTAGCATGTACTTTAGGCTATACCGGTAGTAGGGAGAAAGATGAGGATCCTACACACCCTCAGATTTTTTACCCGTCAATCATATCCATTATTTGTTGATTATAGCATATTTGATGTAACAATCTAGATATATGAGTGTACGATTCGAACAAATGACTTATGCGTGTATCCAAATGATATCCATGGTGAAATATTTCCAACTGACAAAAGGAAAAAGAACTGGTTCATCAACACTAATATGTTCATCAACCACTATTAGCTGATGAATACTGTACTATACTCAACCGCTGTTGTGCAAATGGTGGTTATGCTAATATGTTCATCAACCACTATAACCACTAATCATATTCGTTGGTTTATCATTACCATCATTATAATCACCAATTAATCAACTACTTGATAATCACTAGGCACAAATCCTAACCAATCTGTTCATCAACAGGATACTGAACTAATGATCGAAATGATGTTCATAATCCTAGTGTTCATCAGCCACTAGTATGATCATCAACCACTATCAACCATCTAAGACTCCTATCACCAGGACTCCTAAGCACTCACCAACAGGATATCAACTAATCCTGGTGTTCATCAGCCAAGTTCCTATCCTAACCACTCACCACTAACCACTCACCACTAACCACTATCAGCCAAGTTCCTCACCAGGAGTCCCAACCACCAACCACGGGGCACCCATCACTTCATCCATCCCTTCCCATCGCCTTGCGGATTTTCCAACGAGGATCCACGGGACCTGGCGGTGAAGCGATGGCTCATCCGCGGGGAGTTCTACGACGAGTGCCTTGAGGTGGAGCCCAGGGGGGCCATGGTGGCTGGCCGTGGTGGAGCCGTGGTGAGCTAAGGCTGGGTGGGTTGAACCAAGGGATGGTTGGCACACTGGCTTTTGATGGGTGATGGAAGTTGATGGAAGTTGTTTTTGTTGATATGGATGATTTTGCTGGTTGATGGTTGATTGTTGATGGAAGTTTTGATGGTTGAGATTGGGATACTGCCACGATTGATGGTTGGTTTGTTGATGGGTGATGGTGTATTAAGTGATTTGTTTTGTTGATGGTTGGTTGTTGATGGTTTATTTACTGGTGGTTTTGGTGGAACGGTCGAAGATAAACCATCAACTGATAGGGAGACGTGGCTGTGATAAGGGGGGCCCAAGTAGGAGAAGTGGTTGAGATCTACAGCAGACACAACCGGAGCTGGTTGGGTTTATGAACCGCAGACTGGGGGACTTGACCCCGTGCTATGTGCTTCGTTGGATTGTAGAGTCATTGCAGGCCTACTGCCTCGGCAGGGATGGCATTGGAACTTATTGGAACCTGATGCGACGGGCAAACCTCCCAGGCTGACAGAATGGAAGAGCTTGAGTCTGATGTACATCTAGCATCCACCCGCACCCAGCTTTGCTGATCCACTGCCACATGATATGACGGGGCAGCTGGCTGTGTCTCCATCTCGCAACTGCCAGGTGTATGTGGAGCAGTACGGTTGGGGGACTCAGCCAGGGTCGAATCTTCGAGCACACGCAAGGGCATACGGGGGCATACGGGTGCCTACGGGCAATACCGGAAATGTTGGATCCCAAGCAACCCCAAACATGACAATGTGACAATGTTTGACGTGGAAAGAACCGACTTTTGGGGTGACCCAATTTCAGGAGCCATATTTAAATCCTTGGTCTAGTTGACGAAGGAGTAGAGTGCTCGAGCTGTGTGGTAGCAGAGGTTGGAGTTGCTTTTCATTTGCATCCAACTGTTGGTTGGTCATTGCACAATCCTCCACGTTTGTGTTGGGTTTAGGTCAATGCCACACAGCAGCAAGGATGTCCCAGTCGCGTGAGCAGTACAACGAAGACATGTTTGTTCGTGTTGGTCATGTTCGACCCTCAACCATACATTTGTATATCTGTATACGTGCATATCCGTACAGATGTATAACTACGTAATCATTGCAAGTACCATTAATCCTGGTTCAACCACTTTACATACATTTTTTCAGTTGAGCTACATCGCTGTTTATAAAATTAGTCGTATGCAATCATATGCATATACAGAAAGGACTATCATCATCAATGAGAACCAACCCTTGGTTGGAACCAGGCGGTGAAATCGAAGTAGTGGACCTTGAAGAACAAGCCCAGGAAGTCGTTGGGGTCCCTGGGGTCGCCTGGTTGACCGGCCATTCTTCCCATGTGGGACCTGCAACAGTCATGGGCTGGTTCAACCATCAGCCCATGATGGGGGGGATGTGAAGAGATTTGAGATTCATGGATGTAATATGCTTATTTTTATTTACCATGGCTATACCTAAATGTGACTCGAAACAGGGTACGAAAGCGACCACAAAGCTACAAGACCATTTTGGGTGGGGAGCCACCGAGTTTTGGGGGTGATCATTTTGAACCACAACCATGTAGGCTTTTTTTGCCATGTGGTTGTCAATCAATGAAGCTTCTGTGATACGGCCACATGTGCAAACTGACCCTGGCAGTCGCTAGCTAATATGTTTTTTGGACTAAAGGTACAACCCATTGAAATAGGAACCCCATGCAGACAGAGCTGTTGAATCAACATCCAGTGGAAATGATAATGCAACAGCCAGAAACAGCCACATTTGCCATTGAGCATGATGCTCGTGAGACGTTGCCAGCACACCTACTCTAAGAAGAACATAAACAAACGTATGGATCATGAAGTTTGCATTATGTCTAAGTTCCCTTTCAGTGGTTTGTGTACCATGTCTTTGAGGGTCCATTCAAGGGAGAGACCAGAAGCAGTTCGACCCTCAGAAGGTTCGCTGCTATGCATTTCCTTTCTACAAGCCGAGGCTGAAGCAACCAAAGACATCATGGTCCTGGCAAAGGTCAGTAAGACGAAGGCAAGGCAGCTGGATTTTATTGGTCGAGTAGCTGGATGTCTACCTTGCTACAGAAGCAAGTAGTACATTGACATCATGGCACTAACAAATAGCAAGATGCAAGATTCAGATAGATTCACTCTCCCTTTTCTCAAGGTTCTTCAGTAGGACACTGAGGAATTCCCGTGCGTGGCCTTACTCTGATTTTGTCCACATGGAGTTGAGCTTAGGAAGCTGTGGATATTAGCCCCATATTAGAATGCCCAGAAATGGTGCCACTTACCCCTCCGCTGAAACATTTTGAGAGAGACTCTAATTTCTAGGTCAACCACTAGTGACTAGTGCCCGCTATTAGGCCATATTATAATGATATGACACCATCATTGAGATGATCTCATTATTATTTATCAACCATCATTGTGACCATCATTGTACAACCATCACGTGCACCATTCGTTTGGATAGCATTATTTATCAACCATCATCCATGATTATCACCATTGGAATGTACTTATTCATTGAATATCATATTCATCAACCATGATGATTACATGTTGTAAAATAGTAGCCATCATGATCGTCATTATGGTTGCTAGTCAATCTATTCATCATCATCATCATCATCATCATCATCATCATCATCATCATCATCATTTCTTTACAAACCATTTACTACCCACTATTTCAGGCCGTGGGACTTACACATCCGCAGTCCCACACTGGACGAAGGTGGAGGAGCTTGAAGTTGTCGCGAAGAAGACTGATGATGTCAGAAGCTCAGTGAAAAATCAGAGTCACAAGATTTTTGAATTCTTGAATATCTACCCCACTATGAGTGTTAGTAGATAGTCACGCATGTATCTACCTAACTATCTACCTCCGTACTTATTTGAGTAGGATTTTAGGTCTGTGCCGGTGCCCTCCCTCCCGAATCTACCTGTTTTGTCCTTTTTGCTGAAACCCTTCACTGGGATTACACTATCTCCATCAGTTAAGACTGGGCTTGATCCAAAAACGCCGTAGCCATCTCCAGCATGCCATCTGGATTCTCCCCGACCAAATGGGGACCCATAGATCCCCGAGATCAACTTGTTGGATTCATTTCATGCTGCCCATAGAGCGCGTTTGTCCCGTGCCCCAAGTCTCGAGGTTTCGCCAACTAGTCTCCAAAGAGCTGATAGCACTGGGTGTATGAAGCTATACAGAACTATAAGATAAAATATGGAGTTATGAGGTGTGTACAATTAGTGGCAGATTCCAAAAAACAATTGAGATGCTGGGGGTCATGGATATCCCCTTGTGGCCATGTGTCTACTTGGTATGGTCGCAGCCGCTCTGAGGTCTATGCCCTTCGTGACACACTCCTCGCTGCTGTGAAGGCCAGCACGATAGTGCGTTCCAAAGTCCGATGTTTGGAACTTCTAATGGCAATGGCAACTAATAATAAGCGTGTCCACTAATAACGTACTAGATTGTGGACGCCTGTTTGTACGCGATTTGTGACCTTTGCGTACATTATTAGCGACTAGAATCTATACATCATTAGTGACTTTGTTTTATACGTAATTAGTCAGAACTCTCAACTAATAGTGGTCAACAATGATTTAGCAATATGGTCAATAATGGTGACTAATGACTAAAAATAATGGTTAGTCAAACTACGTAATTGTAGTTAGTAAGTTAGTTTTGGTCAACAATGGTATCTAGTGAATATTGAGTTAGTAGTTCCAATAGTGGTTAATAATTCGATATAATTAACTACTACCATAATTGTTAATAATGAGTTTGGTTTGGTCAATAATGGTGAATGGTGGTGAATGCTAGTGGTTCATACTGGTATTTGGACTAATGGTGGTACATACCAGTGGCTACTAATGGTCAATAGTGGTTCATAGTGGACTGATTCATAGTGGTTGATATGTGGATGAAATTCTTCAACAAAGAGTTCCCATGAAAATCGAAGTTGTTCTTCGCCCTTTTCATGGAACGGTTCCCATTTGGTCTCCAACAGTGTCACTCTTGGCATCAAGGTCCGATTCGATGTTAGCCGCCCTAGAAGACGGTCCGCAGTGGTAGCGACCCTGGAAGTCCCTCCACAGGATTTGACGACCCCAAGGAGGAGGCTGGGTGTTCCCAGCAAGAAAATGATGTCAGAATCTCAGATCAGCAACTGACAGTGAAAATACTTCCAAGGAACCAGTTTGAGTCTTCTACCAGGTGTTTGACAGATGTAGTTCAGTTGGATTTTTCCAAGGTTCAGGACCCCCACTTGTTTCTAGAGAATCGCAAAGATTGTGGTTTTTCCATTTTGAGAATCTACGCATCAAGATGTATCAAGGTGAATAAGCCAGCTGGGATCGATTCTGGTTCATTTTTTGGGTATTCTTTCAGGCGAACCAAAGTGCTTAGGGACTTGATCCCTTGCTCGTACATTTGTATGCACAATTCCGACAGCAAAACTACGGAAAGGGAAGGAAGGCAGGAGAACAAACTTGACGCCAGTCAGCGGCAAAAGCAGTTATATCTAGTTCAATACAGCCAAGCGCTAGATAGAACGCAATTCAACAACACAGGAGCAAATTCCCAAATTACATTTGCAATTGCATATACATTGTATGCAGTAATTATTCATGAACATCGCTGCAAGGAGTGGAGCCAGAAGGCCACAATACGCGTGACCGCATAGTGGGTTGAAAACAGCAAGAAATTCTTCGGCGTTGCGGAGTTCTCGGCTCAAGTCAGCAAGATCGGCTGTGACTTCGTTGCCTGTCAAGCACATCATTCGCCGTGTCTTGATGGCACGCAGATGTTCACCTCATCGTTGCAGGGTGACCCTTCAGAACAGGATCGAGCTTGTAAGAGGATCAAGTACTCTTTTCATTCAGATCAGATGTGTAGCATATGTGAACGTTCCGGCAGACTGTTGAATCAAAATGTGTTTAAATAATTTTCATATATTTATGTATGATAGAATGTATTAGTTTGGCGCAAAATAGATATTTTTATATTATACATATATTACAGAACATTTCATGTCCAGAGATCAATCATTCATGTTTGAATCGTACGGTAGACGGACTCCACCATGTCAATGCACTGCAAAAAAACGATGATTCTCTTCAGAACTGGTCATGATATTTCATACTCCCTCGGGGGCCCGCTGATTTGGATTCATACCAAACAGTGAAGGCATCGCACCCAGGGATGGCACCGGTGGTCGTGGGTCAGGCGATGCCGCTCTCGCGCCTTCTGGTCTTCCTTTTGCTGGGTCTGGTCTACAGCGAACGTTGGTCACCTCAGTGCCCGGTCTGATGGAAGATCCAGCTGCGTTGCACCATGGCTTGCCGCGTGTGATCTAACGATGGGTAATCACCAACGAATACCAACTAATATCAACCAATATCAAGCACTATGATCAGTGAATTGGCCAACTAAGATTAACCAACTTTTGTTACCGTCAAAAGATGGGGGTGGAAAATCTAGATCTCTGGATCTCCCATAACCAGCGGCACGGGGGATATCCCAGCAGCGGTCCAGCTGATCACGCCAGGCAGCTCGAGATATGACAAGCTCCTGCAGGCAGAACGGGAAGCTGGGGATCGCATAGCTGGAGAGTCACAGCATCAAGGTCGCCACGGCTGCCATGGCCAGTAGGGTATGGCTCCGGGTATGGATCCTGAAGTAGCACATGTTCAGCAAACTTGACACAAACTGTTTGTGATTTGATGACTGTTGATGACATTCATTCTTGTCCTTTTTCATTGAGGGAGCTCTTCTAAATACTTGGACCGAGGAAGAGTGTGGAATGCAGAGAAGTTCATGATAGCTTTTGTCGAGCTTGCACCAATAGGTCCCGCCTTTTAATGATGGATCTACACTGATAAAACCCCGGGCATTGGATGGTTTGTCCCACCAGCGAGCTGGATCCGTCCAACAGCTTGCAGGAGTTAAAGCGAGTTGGAACCTCAGCGATGAGGGACACCCCACCATTATCTGGTTTCTCATCGTTGCGGGGTCTGCAGTAGGGTTTGTTGTTGGGATAGCTATGACGTGCTATGGTTTTTGGAGCTTGGAAACTGCTTGGAAAACTCTTCGGAGGAGGTAATGCTAAAAGATGATGTATGTTCATTTTTTCCTCAAGATGATAGACTCTCCTCTCCAGTGCGGAGTGTGTTAGCCACACTGGAGAATTCTGATAGTGTGACTAGTCATGAGAGTACATATTTAAGAAAGCGAATGTACCCCCTAAATCCCTATACTATATAATTTAGTTGTTGCATTTGCTTCGTTGATTTGATGGCACCAATTTGGGAAACCTCCATGTGCCGGATTACCACATGTAGGTGGTGCTTGATCACGGCGCTGCTAGGAACTGGAAGAAGGCAAGGTGCCAAGCGATGCAAGCGATGCGAAGATCCAGAAAGATGAGCACACTGTGATCAAAGAGGAGATCAAATTAGGGCACACGTTCTAGTGCATTTGGGATTCATATACAGATTTAATGGGATTCATATAATGAATATGTACATATATGTATGTACCATATCAATATGTTTGATTCTTAGCCATCAAGGAGGGATGGTTAGGACGGTCATTAGATTACTGTAATCTCTATGATAATTACCATCATGAATCCCATGGAACCCCTATCCTTCGTCGTATCAAAAGCTCTTTTCGATTGGCCATAATCCCTGGGCTTGCACTTGCGATGCCCCTTAAGCTACTGGTACAAGGGGCTCCTTGGGGATACTCCTGATGATCCAGCTGAAAAAGATTGGAAAAGGTGATCCAGGTCCATTCAACCTAGCAAATTACGATCATTTTGCGTGGGTCAACCGCCATTTTGTGGGAATACCATCCTTTGTGGACAGATGTGAGAGGATTGGTGGGATGAACACAATGCGCCGTCCAGTTGCAGCCAACAAAGAAGGAGGAATGATTATTGATGATTATTGCATATTGCTGTGTACCCTCAAATTGGTGGTAAATTATGGTTAATGGCAGGAAGTATATAATAACCCTGCAGCTACTAGCCATGCACGGCCAACAACATGGGTTGCTTCAATCAAGGTTTGTACAACCTCTCATTATGGCAGATCCATATGAAATAGTTTCACCATCAAGATGTGGGGAGTTTATTAGTATGGATCTACCCCGAATAAAGGTGCCATTTGACCATTATGAACACGAACATGCATGCAGAATGCGCTCAAACACCTGTCAATCGTCTGCGGTGGAACGTCCCCAGCGGGTTTCCAGCGGGACGTCGTTTGACCGTGGCGTTTGGAAAGGAGCCCAAAATCGGAAAGGTTTCTCTGAAGGCGGGAAAGTTGGGCGGAAATTGCAGATGTAACTTGCGAACATCATGCATCTATGTTCAAAAAACTTTCTCTTGTGTCATAGCATCATCCTCGAAATGAATGATAGCGAAATGCGCGATAGTAAACCACTCATGCTTGAAGGGAGATCACCATACATCTATATGCATGATGAAGTGTTCATTCTGGATAATTGTCAGCCGTTGTTGACTATACCATTTTGAGCCACTACTGACCAGTAGCCATTCTTAGACACCATGGATTGGGAGCTGTCCTCCAAGTATATACCATGACAACTGAGCTGAGTCCCTGTTCATGGCGAGGCCAAGAGGCATCAGCCGTAGCTACAGAGACAGAACCTGGCCCTGGCTGCATCGCTGCGAAGTAAAATGGAGCAGGGATGAGCACAGTGATTCTCACAATTTTTCACGCAATGCTCATGACACTTTGGGAAGAAGATGGAACAAGAAAAGGCACAGGACTAGGAGGAGGCAGATATTGCGACATCTTTTCAAATGCTGAGTGTCAGCCCAGGGACGACGATTGCAAGGAGCCGGGAACAACTCCTTCGCTGTGTTTGTTTGTGTGTTTCTTGAGATTGTGTTCAATCACTATTTAGCCAAAAGGCATTGCGATCATCAGCCATCATTGACTATCATCATTGGCCCCCTTTATGAGGAAGAAGCCACAATTTTGACCATCGTAAATGATCATCACTTCCCAATATGAACATTCATTGACTCCTTATCGTTATCAATAAACCATAATCCTCGACCATCATGAACCATCATTCTCCGTCATTGATCTTCATCAACCATCAATGACCAACCTTTTGTTCGCCGTGAGTTTTAACTTCCATCATCCTGATCAGCTGAGCAGTGACAGCTGCTCCTGCCTTTCCGAAAGGACCAGCTGAAGAAGAAAGAGCAGCACCGCTTGCGCCAGGTGGTGGCAACCTTAGATGTCAACCAGCAGGTGGTTGGCACTGGTTGGTAGGTCATGCCAATGGCTGGCACTGGTTGTACATATTGATACTAGTGGATTACAGTTGTTGATGAGAATTGTTTGACATTGGTGTTGACACTAATGCTTGCCTATGGGGATAGTAGTCGACAATGGCTAACTATGGTTACCCTAACTATGCTTACCCTCCAGTTGGGTCTTTGCTGGGGTTGGGTCTTTGCGCAGCTGCAAATCCGGTTCATATGTGTTGGTAATAACTGGGGGTACACAGGAATCTACATGGATATCTCCATGTTGGAAGCCTCCAGTCTTACGGCCGGGTCATCCGAGACAAGAAGGTTTGGGCAATTTCTTGATGTTGTTAGGAAGCCTCCCCAACAATCATCATGACTACATTAAAGATCATCATCATTCGTTGGGGTCAACTAATCATCCCCAACAATTTCTTTCCAATCATCATCATCCCTTTCCAATCATCATTCGTTGACCCCAACAATTTCTTTCGTTGGAAAGTCTTCTGATTCACAGCATCGCCCCCAGGTGTTGGACTGCCTCAAGGGCATTTGGGACTCTGGCATCGGAGGGGAGGCCGGGTGAGCTGTAGCAGTTACGATGTGCAGGGCCTGGGGGTCGGTCCCTGGGATACAGACGTGGTAAGGAACCTGAGAAGGTCGGATATAACCCCTAGAAACATGGTTAGGAGCCATAAGGAACCACTATGACTGTGGGATAAGGTAGGATATTACCTGGCTTAGTAATCTGATAACTATGGGATATAGCCATATACAACCCTGATAAGCATGGTTGGCAACCAGTCTCTCAATGGGGATGTACATCTAAGTACCAAACCAGATTGGAGGATAACAAACTGCTATTTTGAATCAATGACCCGAAAATTCGCAACTTGAATGAAATCGCAGCTTGGATGCAATTTGGAGTCGTATACGCGTATCATGCCACCAACCCAAAACATGAACATCAGAAAGGAACATGCTCATTTCGGGGTTCCCCAATTCACGGACACCCAAATTTTCATGGTATGCGATCCTCATCTTTTCCAGAGGCAGTGGTTTCCTGAGTCTTTTTTGTCCACTGGTGACTAGGTCTTGAAGATCGCCCTCGATGCTGTGAAGTCCCGCATCGACAGGTGCCAGCAACGGACACATCAAGCAGATAGCAAGTCACAACCACTCACTGTGAGCTAAGATGTTGAGTTTGTGACCTGAGAGCAAAAAGGGGGTGGACTGCCAAAATGCTAGAAATCTCGGATCCAATGAATGTTGATCCATTTGAGGCAATTTGATCCTCAATCATCAACTTGAAAATGTTCATTTGAGGTAAATGAACTTGGTGATACCCAGGCCATCCATCAACGCTGGGACTTGGTGATACCCAGGCCCCAGTGAAGCTCCCAGGTGAGACAGGCCCCGCCAGGTTCAAAGTGAAAGCCGGGGAGTCTGCTGACATCATCGAAGCGATGGCTGGCAGGGGGCCTATCTTGTCATGGTTGTTATTTTGGGGGGCATTAGCCTCAGATATGGTAGTATCAAACATACACTAGCCATCTCCGTTATGAACATTAGCATAATCATCAGAGATATGAACAGCAAATTGATCAGCCATCTCCGGGGTATGATCAAACCTACGGCTTGAACAAGTTTGCAGGCGTCTACAGAAATTGACTGACACCCACACAAGCACCTGAACGCAAAAAGAAAGGCATTTGGCACTGCCTATTTGATGTGCCTATGTTGGCCGCTGCCAGCTGCCAGTGTCGGCTTGATCTCACAACTGCCAAGTTGCTTAAACAAGAGATCGTTCAAGTTTGCCATGTGGATTCTTCGTGTCAAAAATCCACAGCAGGCATATGCCAACGCTGAGTCAATTGTTTTGAACCACATAGTTGTTTGTAAAGCATTCTGGCGTCATGAGCTCACCTTTCGACCAGGATCAGAGAGACTCATCTTCTTCAAACAGGATATAGCAGAAAGACTATGAAAGACTCATTTTCATCAATCTTCTTCCCCAAATATCTCAGATCAAAGTGAAGCTTCACCCAGACCATTCGCACTGCGCCCGTGGCGTGCACGGGTATGGCGCAGATGGGGCGCTGCTTGGCAAGCTTGCCGAAAGCAGCAACTGGGCGCTCAACATCCAGAGCTCATCACAGACCCTTATGACTATGGTCGGCATTGCTTGATACGTCGGTGACAAGGCATCAGGTGAACATGTATACAATTGTGAATGTATAAGTTGATATTGTTTCATGCATTTGTTTTAAATGCATCTATGTAGGTCGATGATCAACCATTATAATATAAACCAGCATCCACTGTCATGGAACATGATTTGCTTCTAGCCAGTATCAAGTGTTATCAACAAGTCTCGCTCATAGTAGTTGAACGTTCCTCGCCTATAGGGCTATTCAAGCAAATTAACGAGCCTAAACAACTGAAATCCACTATAAACATAGTGCTCCGTCATTCATCCTTCCTGAGCACTATTGATAGTTTTCAAACAGTAGTGAACAATCATGGGCAATTATGAACCACCATTACAGGAGCTGATGCACCGCGATCTATTAGCAACCCTGTTCAGTAGCTCGTTATATTTGTGTTAGCTTGGAGTTGCATGTTGACGATTGCACCACTATTACTAGCTGGACAAGATGTCAATGTAGTAGACCTGCCGCACTTGAGTCACTAGGCTACGAGCGGCTACGTTTGAAAGTGTAGATGCTGAGCAGTATATGGCTCAACCTGGCACCAAGAAGAGAAACATCTTGCTGATCCAAAAGCTAGAAAGCTAAAGGTCAGTTTGGATCATGTTTGATACCACGGGGCAGGTTTCCTGTTGGAAGATGCAATAAACACCCCAAGTCTTTGCAGCTGCTTTTTTGTGAAGCAACCCATGAAGACAGACACTTCTCTAGATCACCATACTTGGACATGTTTTATCTTGGAAATGTGAACCTTCAATTCTTGAGGGGCAGATTTACGGACAGCAAAAAAGACAAGGTGACTCCATGGGCACTGAGGAACTCCACCTACACCTAGAGGGTGCGATGCGTCAGGGGCACCCAGCAAACACGCAGACAGTGAGGACACGTTGGAGGTCACAGCATGTCTTTGGTGTCAACCTTTTGGCTCCTAAGTGCATCCCTGCTTAAGGGTTCACTCCTGGTGGGTGAGGTGGTTTGACCAACCAACCAGTGGGTTCACAGCGAACCACCAAGCACCACCAGTAACCACCCAGGTGGACCTATGATCACCTGTCATCTCAGGTCCAGAGACGCTGACGGAGTTGTGCAAGAAGCACGGCATCGAGCGGCCCATGGATACGTGGCCCAGCCGAAGTTGCAGTGGCAAAAGATTCACAAAACCCAAGAGTGCATTAGTATTAGGTTCGAGGCAGTGAACATAAATAGATCTAAATAGCATTTAACAGCTGTCATAGCAACATATGCAAAACATAGCCAATATAGCAACCAATACCTGTTGCTCATGTGTTTGTTTTCCCCATGTTCCACGCCCTGCAACTTGCCCTAGCAGTTGCTAGCAGTTTCCTCTGAGGCGTGGCAAGAGGTTCCCAGATTTCTCACCGTGGCTTGGCATTCAGGGCATGCCTTTGGTTGCCTCAGGGTAAGCTCATCCAACATGGGCCATGAGAAGCCTTGGAAGTTGGGAGGCAACAATTTTGGAGAACTTCCTGTGTCCACAGCACATCAGACTCCCAAAAAAGAGACGTCATGGGGCCCTGTTGTGAGCTGCTGAAGGTTCGCGAGTTGCTACATCGCCGTTTGCGAATGCTTGCGAGAGGAATCTGATCTTCAGCAGCTGGTGCTGGAGGTGGCGGAAGATGCAGCGAAGTCAGGCGCCACGGCATAGCAGGAGCAATAGATCCAGGAGAAAAGGAGAATCAGTGGCCTCAGTCAAGTCGTGTCAAGTCCTATTCTTTGGTGAACATCCAAACCTATCAACAACATAGACTCCACTGTGATGTTCACCTGTTAAGATCTGTTCTGATTTGACTAATGTCCATTCATGGCCAGATGGCCTTTGAGAGAGCCGAGAGCCAAGACTGTCAAGATTCATTTTGGGGCTGGAGTTCTGTCGTAGTGATTCCTAGCGCAGTTAAATCCAAAGACCAGAAGGTGTTGGCGACGGTTTCCGCCATTGACTGTGACACAGCTGCATTCCATCGAAAAGCTACCGTGCGTGCAAAAAAAATCGGAAAAACAACTCAATCTGCAAGTCCGGTTTTGAAACGGTAAGATATGGTAAGTGCAAAATAGTGTAAAACCACATCCATTGGGCTGTGGAGTTTGCTTGCTGCAACACAGTAGCACCAAACTATCCTTCGACAAAACCAATCGAGCCGCAAGTCTTTGCTTGGAGGTGCTCTTTGGATAGAGCCAGCTCTTTCAATAGAGCTATACGCTGATCGTTTTGGTGGCTTGGCAAAAGATAAACAAAAGGCAGCAAGGAGCTGCATCCAAACCTGAGGCAACTTGCCGGTTGGAGGATGGAACTGCCTGGGGCGACGGGGGTATGCTCAATAGTCAAAATTGGATCCCTTTCCACGATGAGACCCTCATCATACCTTGCACATCATTTCTTCAGTTCCCATGATTTGTCCGCATTTCATCACCTGTCAGTGACCTGTTTGTTGCACCAACCTGTGAAGGTGACCTGTCACCAACCATTACCAGAGCCAGCAGTGGTTGAAACGACGCGGGAGGTGTTTCGGTGGCTGGGACGCCCAGGTGGTCTGGAGGCCACCCTGCAGCTGCTGATGACAGCTGCGGAAGTTGCGGAAAGCCGCATCGGCGTGGCCATGGGTCACCTGGCGAGTGCCATCAGTCACCGGTACTGGACCATCATGGCTGGTGGTTACTCGAGCCATTGGGGATCCCAAAAATGTATGGTTGATTACTGGAAATCATTGATTGATATGGGATGATATGGGATGATTTGGGGGGTCCCTATGTTGCGAAACAACCATTTAGCCCATGAAGTAGCTTCATTGCCCAGAAACCAGATATGACCAATGAGTTAAGCATTGCAACCAATCAGTCTCAAGCCATGGTATACCTGAGACGCCCCAAAATCCTTTGCGGTACAATCTTCAGGGCTGAGATTGTTTTATAGGATGTTGCACGGTCCTACCACCAACCACCTCAAAGTGGACTCGCCTCACGTGGTCACTATAGACAATGGGGCGTGTTTGGTTTACGATCGATCTCTTTGGGCATGCAGAGTCGCCTTCTTCTCTTCTGATTGGAGGGTTGCAATCCACCTGAGCTGATCACAAGGATACAAGCCCATAGGAAGCCCTCATATCTTTGGAGGAACTGCAAAGTTGTTTTGTTGACAGTTTTGCAACTTATCAACCACGTACTAACCATTACCAGCCACCATTGCCAGCCACCATTGACCATCATCAACCGCGGTGAAACACTGGTGAATTTGTTGATTTTGTTTACCGATTATCAACCATAGTTAAGACGCTATTGTATTTGTTGTCCAACTTCGAACCATATTGATTATCAATCATTATCAACCATCATCATTAATTACCAATTGCTGAAGCTTTGCTGTTGGATCAACCATGATCTGGATCCATCAGAAATAACCAAGAGTGACGATGGACCACTAATTTGATTTACCCAAATATGATCCAACAACCATCAACCATACCGGCCATTTAATGGAAAATAAGTTATCAATCTTTATCAACCATCAATTATCATTTACCCACATATGTTTCCATCATCGAGCATAGGTCTCAGCCATGAATTTGGGAAAATCCCATAGATCATTTGGCAAATAATTTGCCACGGCTTAATTATGATGATGTCATGGCTTTAATTACCTTTGGTTAATCAACCATTTAACTATCCCATGGGATTAACCATTACCATGGTATTGCCATGGATAATCATTTAACTATCGTCACATAGATAATTCCCATGGGATCTCAGCCACTAAGCCCATCATTTCCCACAGATCCCATGGTGTGCCCGCGGATCCCGCCGCGCGGAGGCTTCATTGTGGCCGCGGAGCGGCATCTGCCGGTGGAGCGAGCAGAGACCTTGGCGAAGGCAGTGCCTTGGTTGGGGCCATGGGAACGTGGGGTGATACCAAGTTGAATGATGATGATCACCATTCTTAATACATCTTAATACTATATTGTTTCAATGATCATCATTCTTAATGATCACCATTCTTGATATCACTAGGTGAATGATAATCACTAGGTGAATGGTGATCACCATTCTTGATACTATATTGTTTCAATGATCATCATTCTTAATGATCACCATTCTTGATATCACTAGGTGAATGATAATCACTAGGTGAATGGTGATCACCATTCTTGATACTATATTGTTTCAATGATCATCATTCTTAATGATCACCATTCTTGATATCACTAGGTGAATGATAATCACTAGGTGAATGGTGATCACCATTCTTGATACTATATTGTTTCAATGATCATCATTCTTAATGATCACCATTCTTGATATCACTAGGTGAATGATAATCACTAGGTGAATGGTGATCACCATTCTTGATACTATATTGTTTCAATGATCATCATTCTTAATGATCACCATTCTTGATATCACTAGGTGAATGATAATCACTAGGTGAATGGTGATCACCATTCTTGATACTATATTGTTTCAATGATCATCATTCTTAATGATCACCATTCTTGATATCACTAGGTGAATGATAATCACTAGGTGAATGGTGATCACCATTCTTGATACTATATTGTTTCAATGATCATCATTCTTAATGATCACCATTCTTGATATCACTAGGTGAATGATAATCACTAGGTGAATGGTGATCACCATTCTTGATACTATATTGTTTCAATGATCATCATTCTTAATGATCACCATTCTTGATATCACTAGGTGAATGATAATCACTAGGTGAATGGTGATCACCATTCTTGATACTATATTGTTTCAATGATCATCATTCTTAATGATCACCATTCTTGATATCACTAGGTGAATGATAATCACTAGGTGAATGGTGATCACCATTCTTGATACTATATTGTTTCAATGATCATCATTCTTAATGATCACCATTCTTGATATCACTAGGTGAATGATAATCACTAGGTGAATGGTGATCACCATTCTTGATACTATATTGTTTCAATGATCATCATTCTTAATGATCACCATTCTTGATATCACTAGGTGAATGATAATCACTAGGTGAATGGTGATCACCATTCTTGATACTATATTGTTTCAATGATCATCATTCTTAATGATCACCATTCTTGATATCACTAGGTGAATGATAATCACTAGGTGAATGGTGATCACCATTCTTGATACTATATTGTTTCAATGATCATCATTCTTAATGATCACCATTCTTGATATCACTAGGTGAATGATAATCACTAGGTGAATGGTGATCACCATTCTTGATACTATATTGTTTCAATGATCATCATTCTTAATGATCACCATTCTTGATATCACTAGGTGAATGATAATCACTAGGTGAATGGTGATCACCATTCTTGATACTATATTGTTTCAATGATCATCATTCTTAATGATCACCATTCTTGATATCACTAGGTGAATGATAATCACTAGGTGAATGGTGATCACCATTCTTGATACTATATTGTTTCAATGATCATCATTCTTAATGATCACCATTCTTGATATCACTAGGTGAATGATAATCACTAGGTGAATGGTGATCACCATTCTTGATACTATATTGTTTCAATGATCATCATTCTTAATGATCACCATTCTTGATATCACTAGGTGAATGATAATCACTAGGTGAATGGTGATCACCATTCTTGATACTATATTGTTTCAATGATCATCATTCTTAATGATCACCATTCTTGATATCACTAGGTGAATGATAATCACTAGGTGAATGGTGATCACCATTATTGATACTATATTGGTTCAATGATCATCATTCTTTATATGTATAATTCAGTTCAGTGTTGAAATAATGATAATCACTAGGTGAATGAGCATTGAGACTGGTAATAATGATACAACTTACAACCATTATGAGGTAGATAATGAGCTAGGTTGCAAGAATGGTTGCAATAATGGTTGAAGCATGGTTGAGACTGCTGAATGATGGTCGACAGTGATTCAGAATGATCAAAATAGGATCACAAACGGGAGAGCAAGTAAATGTGTACCTCATGTTTTGATATGTTTCATTGATTTCCCTGATAAAGATGATTCCGGGATCCAAATATCACGTTTTTTGATATCCCCATGCATGACTCGCCACATCCCGCAGGGTATTCGCCGTTGCTTTTCTAAGGTGAAGGCGGTCGCAGCATCCTGCACCATCCATGGACGACCTGGGATCGTTGGTTTTGGTCTGCACTCAGCCGAGGCCACTCAGCTGTAGGGTGATGACACATGCCATACATGCAGCGGCTTGCGGTTGATGGATTGGAACCAGGATGTGCATGAATTTTCGGTAGGCGCCAAGGCGCAGCAAGACTTCAAGAAGAGTTTCAATGCAGAAGAAAATCTCTTTTGAATGCTTTGAAACCGATTTGATCGCGCAAGTCATGGTCCATTGGGTGGCCATGCATGAGCCTCGTGAACAGATATTTTTCGAAAAGATTCTTGTCAGCTGACCTGCGCTCTTGGAATCACTCTGTGGCCGGGAAGAGCCGAGTTCCAACACAGTTTGTCATCGCAGAAGTAGGTCTTTTCGCATCCCTTTAGCATCCATTATCTAAGAGTTCTGAACATCTCTGAACCACCATTCAGCATCAAGAATCGGCAGCAAGCAGTTCCCAAAACATTGTTGATCATCGTTGGTAGGGCAGCTGGTAAGTTGTAATCTGATTGAGAATTTATCCTGCTCATACCTTCTTATCCTAGTTGATTTATAGATTTAGCGTTAAATATGGTTGATATATAGATGAGCGTCCTGCTTAACACTACACTAAAATGACTAAAGTCTAATCATTAAACAACGAGTTTAACCATTGAGTCGGTGATTGAATCCCCGTGAGGCTGGTAATCCACCGGAGCCTTTCGCGGAAGCCTTTCGCATTGCGACGTGTTCAACCTCGGTGGTCGCCCTTCCCCACGCTGGAGAGATCGCTCCGGGGCCTGGACTGGGACCAGCCAGTGACGCTCAGCTGCGGGCCCAATGGCTGAGTTCACTTCTACAAACTACGCAGGTCAACTCTAGAACTCAGCAGGTCAACCTATGGCAACTACTACCTACTACAAAGATCTGCAAAGTAGATGTAGAAGTTCAACTCTAGAACTCAGCAGGTCAACTTCTACATTTACTTTTTTTCCAAGGCCCAAGATGTCAACCTAGGCGCATGCCAAACAGACTAGCCATTTGGAGATCCCGGGAGGTCTCTGGAGGTCCACGGCTAAGGTGAGATTCTGCGTGGACGTCCTTGGCGCCCGAAGAATTGCACATGGCGTGCTGAGTATGGAAGATGACACGCTGATTCAACACTTGGCCAAGTTGCAGGTCTGTCTCTTGTCGAAGTCTTGCCATCTCTTGGGAAGTCCATTTTAATGGTGTACCCTATGATATGAGTGTTTCTCAAAATGGGGAACCTCCAAGACTGCTTAGTCTACAAGTGTGAATGGATGATATTGGATGATTTGGGGCTACCCCTACTTTCAGAACCCAGCTTTTGGCTTCGGAAAAGCTAGCTGTATTTTGAGGCGTCGGTTTGCCAATGACAATGGTACTCCTTAGCCAGAATGATTCATGATTGATAAGGAAACTGCCAGTTCTTCGGGCGCGCCATTCTTGGACAAACTTGCACTGTTTGATGCTGTGAACTGCTATGTATTTGAACATTCGAAGATCATAATGATGCTGGTAGGAACCGAATCAATGGCTCAAAGTGATTTTGATTCATCATGATTCATCAGTGAAACAGCTGGAGAAGATATTCCTTCCATCAGAGTGCCAAGGTTTGGACGTTTGTCCCAGCAGCAATGAACTGCTGGGAGTGGTGGATGTGAAGGATTCCCCATTGGCCAAGTTCTTGGAAGCCGGTGTGTGGGGACCTTAGTTCATGACCAGCCACTGGTGTAGATTGCAATTGTTTGTAGCTTTTTTGAAATCTGCATAGAAATCGGAAGTGATCCACTCGTGGCTGGAAGGCAGCTTGGAAGTGAAATGGAAGACTCAGTTGGTGGTTTGAAGCATTCTTGATGTTCACCAACGTTCGGGACTGTTGGTTGATTGACAAGCTTGGGAAAACGAAGAAACAGAAAAACTCTGTGAGTTTGTTCCCTGGAAACAGAAAGCCGATGCAACACTTGATGGTTGCTGATTAGGTGGTTACATGGTTACACCATGTTCTACCACCAGCAGCACCAGGATCAAGAACATCCACAAATGGCTAAGCCGGAACGGATAACCATCATGAGTAGGAAAATGTGACCTGCTTTTTTCACCAGGTAACATCAACATGGCTCACTTAACAATGGTCAACATCAATATGTCAATATGCTTAACAATTCAACAACGTTGAAAATTGATGTGCACAGATGCACGCCCTCAGGCCATGCACCATCAATTCAGATGATCCCTTGCTCTTTGGTTCCAGCCTCCTCCAAGAGTTTCAGCTTTGTCGAGATCAGTTTCTTGGTCCCACGGGTGCGAGGGAAATTGAGAAATGGTTGATGCTAAGGGTTCTCTTCCAGGGGAATCTACTGGTTCATTGTGTTGGCAAAGGCAACCGCACTTGGATCCATCCACAGGCAGCTGGGAAACCCGAAAGAGCACATATTTGATGGTCCGTTGCCGGCAACACGATGCCGGCAACAAGATCGACCAGCAGTCGTGCTGGAACGATCTTGCATGGTTCATGTTTCCTACTGGATGAGGTTGGTGGTTAGTAACGCTTGATAATTGCAAAGAATGGTTTAGAATCAGCAGTTGACGAGGGTCTGGGATGGTTTGGCATCGGTTGGTAATCAACGATATGAACGACCACGACTGGGACAAGTTGGGACCTGAAAATTGTGTGCTGGATAAGCATAGACAGGGGTTGCCTCTTCCCGGTGTGACTTTGTCCGTAGTGCATCCATAGAGCATCCTGCCCACGACCATGCAAAACTGGGCAAGTGCTTTCATAGGGAAACCAAGCACGGGTGCACCCTGGTGAAAAACACACCCATCTATTCTTGATGTTCCCAGTATAGATTAAATAATCACAGGTAGCCATTATATAGTCATGATCGTTCACCAGCCATCATTCACCATTTAATATTCATTCATGTCATATTTATGTTGAGGGATATTAATATTATCCATTAGTGATTATTAGGGATATTATCCATTCGCAACTTATCGATCACCGTCGAATATTCACCATTGCCAACTTGTGTAGGTAGGCAGAGTTGACCTGTCCAGCTCTCGGGGTCAAGATTTTTGCCGTCCACGAACACCAGCTATGGATGCCTTCAAAACCAACAACGCCGCACTGTTGATTTAGTATGGAAGCATGTGGAAGCTGTATCTTGGCCATGCGTGTTGATGCAAGTCATGGTTCTCGATGCTTCATCAAAAATTGAAAGCTGCTTTGTGGCAATTCTATCACCAGATTCCAAGTCTGGACCAAGCTGCTCTACCGTAGGCTGAAGATGTCAGACAAACAACTCGCTGATTGTGCAGCCTCGTAGCAGCAGTTGGCGTTGATTGCGTGCGTGGTGTGAGATCATTGTGGGGATGCCCACTGAAACTGTGACCTGCAGGAAACAAAACTTTTGGGGGACCCGATTTGAGGAACCAAGGGGAACAAGAATCACAATGATGCACCAGGGATTTCATAGACATTTGAGACACTTTCAATACCATGACCTATTTGCAAGTGCCAGGGGACTGTCGCTTGGGAGGATGGCTCGTTGGGTCTTTGGTCGTGTGTGTGTGTGTTTGGGATTTAAGCTCTCTAGGCACAAGCTGCTGACTGTCACTTGGGGGAAACGCAAAGCGCATCAGACACCCGGGATCATCCCATCGTATTCCACTGGTTGAAGGACCGCTCCCCATGGGTGATTCTAAACAGGAAGGGTCGATAGTAAGACAAACTATCTAGGGCGAGCCGTTGGGGACTGGTTGGTCGTGTACTTTCATAGTTAGCGTCATTTGCGGTTTAGTTCAGTTCATCACCATTAATTATCCATGATTAACCATTCTGAAGCATGTGCTACCCATTCTGCAACCGTGCGTAGCCATCATGATGGACCATCCACCAGGCTTGAAAAAAAGCCATGGCGCATGTAGTAGGGCCATCGCCGAGGCCAGTTCCTTCCAACACAGCCGGGCTCCGGCGCAGCTGAAGCAGAAAGCGTTGCTGGCGGTGGAGGGGAGGCATCCACAAACATCCAGCAACCGCAGACAGATTGGCCAGGAATGGTTCAGACAGGGGTCGCTGATGGTTATTACTGGTTTACTGTTACGAATGTTTTTAGATAGTCAACATAGTGGTGAATTGGGGTTGATTAATGGTGGATAGTAATTAATGACAAATAAGCGGCAATTGACCATCAGATGAGGTTGAAAATCGCTTGACTGCTGCACAGTGATATGCTTACTGTTACTTACTCTTGTACCCCTCTTGTTGTTCGCAGCTCTATGATTGTAAGTTCCTTTCTCCCACTAGTTTATGATTGTAAGTTCCTTACTCCCTCTATGATTGCAAGCGCCTGTGAGTATGTGAATGCTCATAGGACTGGCTACACAAAGAGGAGCAAGGACGCTTGGATGCCGAACAGCTTGCATAGTGTTTGTTGCCGATGTTGCAGCCATCCAAAGAGAACGCATACCACACCCAAGTCGACGGAATTCTGCAAAGTTGGACCTCCCAACTACACCCCAAGCTGGACCGATGACCATCCCAAGAAAGCCAAGGAACCTTTTGAATCCACAGCTTCTTTCAAACCATCCAAGGACAGCCGCAGAAACGGAGCCGTTTGGATTCAGGGGCGACCGTGGAAGAAACACTGCCGTGCTCGTGTGCAGTTCTGGTGTGGGCAATGGCGTGCCCAAAATTATTGGAATCGGTGGTAAAATGAACGGAAAGGTAAGTGTAGCAGGGAGCCTGCAATCCAAATACAATATACCTCCAATGTCATAGAGTTATATTTGAGTAAACTTGTTGGACAGCTGGAAATTCAGCTATTCCTAGCCGAGCTCATACAGTTGAGCAAAGTGGTGCAGCCAAGTCTCCTGCTGCTTGGTTTTGGATAAGTGGAATGATTGCTGGTCCCCACTAAGTAACTGGCTGACCATGGGTGTACCCTGCATGTGCCTATTTACCATGGCTACTAACCATGCTTAGAAGGGTTACAACCTGCCGGGTCATCTCCCAGGTCACCAATGGGCCCAATTGGAGGTGCGGGGGCGGTGACCCCCTCAGTTTATTGCGAGATGGGCTGTCCAAAATGATGATGTCGTTGGTATCCACTTGGTTGGTAATGGTATGTATTGGTGAATAACTAGTGGTGATGACCACACTGGTTGATGATTGATGATACAAGTCTCCAGTTTTGGATGAGATTGAATTAGTGATGGAAGAAAACAGCCAGCTGTGTTTCTGGAGATGATGGTGCACAGATCGCAGATGACAAAAGTAGGTTGTTGGATAATTGTCACTTATCTTCATAACTATCAGCATTTTGAACTATGGTTTGTGACTGTGATCGATCATTGTGTCAACCGTTCTGGACTCTTTTGATATAGATCATGATCAACTGTTTTCAAGCACCATCAACCAGCATCAAGAACCGTCACGAATGATTCCCACCTGTACTCAGCATCATGGTCACGAACAGCTCATGACTGTCAAATTGATGTTTGATTGTTGTACATGTTATGCTGTTTTACTACATGGCTGTGGGTCAAAATCCCGTACCCCTGGTTCCCCTATCATTAACCATTGTTTTCCCTATTGTTGGCTGGGTAATAACCACCATTATTGGTTGGTTAATATTGACCCATAGCCATATCATGATTTTCAATCGTGGCTAGTGACGTGGTTGTTCCCCCTAAGCACCAGGTCTTGTTCAGTTCCTGGGCTGTTGGAGGTACCAGGTTTCCATCAAGCTCAGCAGCTGCTCAGGTTCACTAAATTCACAAATCGGCTTCCATCCCCGGGCAGCACAATATGCTTTGGCACCAACAACCCCTCGGGCTGGCAAGCAACTAGTAACTAATGACGAATTATAACTGATTGTAACTAATGACTCAAGTAATTATGGATATATCAAATTGTTTTGAGTCATTAGTCATAATTAGTTTGAACCTATGGATTGATTGAGTTGAGTTTCATGTCAGGATTTGGTGGAGACCATCGAAGAACATGAGAAATCCGGAGGTGTCCGGCAGAATCTGGGCCCCATAGAGGGCCGACGTCCCTTGGCCGCGGATGATTTGCTGAGCTTAAAATCTGCAGGGAAGTGGCTGTCGGACGGGCAGTGCTACTCAGCACACACATTGAAGCTGCTTGAGTAGCCCTGACTGTTGAGTAGCTGGTTAGGATTATTCTAAGTATTGACAATCTTGACCTTGACTTACATCCTCACAAAAGCAACATTCTAGTTGGCGATGACTATTCCATCAACAACTGGGTGCTGTTGACTCAGTGGTTGGGCAACCACTGTTTTGACTTGGGGGTACACAATGGCTATGGATGTATATGTATACATCTGGTAATATTGGTTGTTGTTGGTGGCTAAGCCCAATAATTACCATGTCTCACCTTGCGAACCATCATTACTGCTACTTGTAGTAGTTGTAACAAAAAACAGCATTCTTAAGCTATCTATTTGGATCAATTGCAGCTAATTGTTGTAACTTAACCCACTATTGTTAAGCCATCATCAATCACTTTTCGCCACAACCATACATCATTTTTTTTTGTGCTGGGGCTTGCACAGAAGGGGTTCCCCCACTCGGGGCAATCATAGCAGCTGAGGCACCAAACTGGTCATTGAACGAGTGGCTCACTCAGCCAGCAGCTGGTGATGTGGATGGTTTTTGGGCTTGCTGGGTTTGTGGATGGCTTGGTAATGGCTTGCAATGGTTAATGATGGCCGATGGAAAAGCCGCAAGGACAACAACAACAACAACAACAACAACAACAACAACAACAACAACAACAACAACTACTACTACTACTACTACTACTACTACTACTACTACTACTACTACTACTACTACTACTACTACTACTTGTCTATTTTGCTAAGCGGGTTCGTTTCAATCGAAAAATAAAATCTAGGCCTTGAAAATTTTACTACTGCAACAACAACAGCAACAGCAGCAGCAACAGCAACGACAACAGCAACAACAACAGCAACATCTACTGCTTCGACTGTTACGACTGGCACTTGGAGACCCCCAACCTTCGATCACTCTGAACTGTTCATTTTGGGGGAACTGGTGCCTAGCTGACGATACAATGGCACGGGACCTGATGATCAGACCAGCTTCAAAATCAGTCGATTCAGGAACTGCATCGACAACCAGCCAACCAAACAGCCGGAGATCCTGCCAGCAAGGCAGCCACCCTTTCAGTTTAATTTTTGCTCTTTGGTGCCAGAAAAGTTAATCGTATTGAATGAGATTCTATTTGTGGCAACTTCCAGCTTTGAACACATGCAGATTTGGAGAATTGAAGCATACAAACAATCGGACTCTTGCGATTAATCATATCCAAGTATGAGACCATGGAGCCGTGAATAATCCACACGTAAATTACAAGGCATATTGCAATAAATCAGGGGGCCATAGTGCGTACGCCGCAGCTTCCTGGAATAGATCCTGTCAACAGGGACCAGAATGTGCTGGCAATGATAGCTGGTTGGTTCGGTAATGTTCGGTAACCAGTGATAGTGACCAAAGCCCTTCATCTTAGTGGGAGCTCAAGTGGGAATCACAAAATCACGACTTACTGCGCCAGAAATGCTGACGAACGTCCATTGATTGATAAAGAAAGGAGGTGTTGTGAAGATGACGACTGTCACAAAATGTCCTAATTGCGAAAGTAATTTCGAATATTCCTCGATAATCCTCGCAGCTCCAGAACAATATGGTTAATAATTCATGATTAACAGGTATTAACTGGAATAAGTTCCAGTCAATAGCTAACTTGGCAATCATTGGAGGACCATCAATCACAACTGGTCCCATCACTGCCAGGCCGCCCCATGTCTCGCCCTGGCCACCCCCAGGCCCTGGAAAATCTGGGTGGACAAGCGTCCAGTCGTCACTTGGCACTGCAGGTCGCCTTGGCGCCTTGGATCTGTGGGGTAAAGTATGACCTTTTGAGAGAGTCAAAATAATTGGTAGAGTATCTCGGTGTTAAAGACAGAACAAGATCGAGAACTATCGGATCTATCCAATTCATACAAATAGGTTTATATTTAGTACTTACTAACATAATTATACACTATAGGAATGTATATATGTATATATATATATATGTATATATATATATATATCTTTGCACACATTTTGCCATTTTTATTGGGGTTGCAGTTCCGGCGACACGACCGTCGCCCCAGGTCAAGTGATCGAATGGATCGAACATCACCCAGAAGAGCTGGAGAACATCCGAGAAGCAAAGCTGAACTGGTGACCTGGCTGTGGCCTGACCTGGCCCCTAGTACTCCCAGGACGGCCCCCAAATTTTGAGCTAAGTAGGTGAATGTAACTAGGGTTAAGTAGGGTAATTATAGTTATATCATGTTATATCTACCAGAACTGGTTCTGACCATCATGTTGGTATATCAACCAGGGACCTGGTGTCACGGGTTTGGTTGATGGGAAAATCTATGTTGGAAACCTGGGTTAAAACCGGCATTTCGATTGTTTTCCCGCTGATTTTCTCATGGTCAGTCATCATTTGATGAACTGGTGACGAATCGTCCTTGTCTATCTCATAAACTAACTATATTTGATGACTGGTGAAAATGGGAGTTGGTGATAGTTAGTGACAGTTGATGATGAGCAAGAAATGGCTAATGATGGTTAAGGAACTGGTTGACGAGCTGTTATCAAGCAAAAATTGCTATCAAAACTGGGTGTGGATATCATCACCTAACCCACCCCCCCTGAACTTGTTGCTTGCATGGCTTGTGATTTTTGTTTTCCATTGGTCTGACCTCCAAATGAATGGAGTCCAAAGCCTGTCTCGATTGACTCATGTGGAAGGAGTTTATAATGCACAAATCCTTAGGGACGGTTATTATGGTAAATTAGGCGCCTATGTGTGCCTATACTTTTTGATAGTGGAATGGCGGGGTAAGCCAAATGGTGCCTCCTGCTTTGCCTCCTAAAAGCAGTCATGTTTGATGGAATTGGAGCCCAATTTTGTGAAACAGATTGACGTGACGTGTTTCATCCATTTTGACCCTACAAGTTAGGACCTTGCTTGAATGACACTTGGTCACTTCATGCCCTCGCGCATGAGGCATATCCGTGACGGTCATCGAAAGCCTGAACTTTGTCTGCAAGTAGACATGGCTGGCTTTGCGAACGCAGAAACAATTGAAACAAGTTGCCCTGGTGGATCCCAGTCCTGCTTGCGTTGGGAATGTCATAAACATATTGCACCCAAGGCCATAGATTGTCATAGTTGATCCACACTAATCCTGACTTTTGCACATGGTTCATCCTGCTTCAGTGGTCATCCATAGCACATGTCAGTTGGGGGTCTTCCTTCTGGTTCATTGATTTCCCAGGTGTGGCACTCCACCGCACTGCTCTCAGAGATTCACTGATGGCTGAAAATGGGAAACCGATCAGATCCATGCTGCCATGCTGTCATATTACCCTGCCCTAGTGTTGGCAAGGGTAGTGCAACTTGATGGGTTGAGTGCAGTAGCATATACAATTGTAAAACATCAAATGGCTTCAACCGAATGGCAGAATCATTACTTTGGAAACGGCCAAAGTGATGTTCCGCATCGTCAGAGTGTTAGCAGAAACTTTGTAGATGCGGAAGAGTTTGCTACTCCTACTCGGCCCTGACCAGAAAGTCTTGCAGGTTGCTTCTTCCATGCAGCATTTTCGCAAGATCTCCAAACCCGGCCAGCTGGTGCCTGAAGAAAGATGTCAGAGTCGAGCGAAAGATAGCAGCCCTACCAGCAAGAGGAATCTAAGGGAAAGTATCTATGGTAGTCTAAAACAAAAACAGGATTGGTGAGATTTCGTTAGTTACAAATATTTGCAAATTCCTGGACTGCGTCATTTCTTTTATCCCTGGGAGGGCCTGGGGCAGAGTTCCTTAGGGAAGATTGAGGGTTACCAGCATCATTGTGGGTTTGTTCATATTTGCTTGGTTCAAGTGATCAGAGCCTGTCCAAGCCAAGACTGAGGCCAACCGTGTACTTGGCTCCAAATGCTGAGGCAAAGGAGGCCAGAGTTTGGATAACCCGAAGGAAGATCACTGTTTTGATAATGGTTGAGAATGGTCGATGGTGGTTGATAGTGGTCGATAATGCTTGACAATGGTTGATAGTGGTTGCTGGTGGGTGACAATGCTTTATGGTGGTTGATAATGGTTGACAATGCTTGAGACTTGTTCAGAATGGCTGATAGTGGGCGATAGTGGTTGATATAGTGACACAGAAACGGTTGGTAGTGGCTGATGGTGATCAATGATGATTGATCATGATACCTCGCCATGGTCTATGATGGATGACAATGGCTGATGGCTAATGATGATTTATTTGCGTTTATCGTTTTGTTCTTGCAAAGCCATGACTGTATCCTTCCTAGTACTATGCAACTATTGTGATTATCGTTTTTAATGTTTTTAGCTTCGGAAGAAACCGTGAATGCCTAGACCAAAAGCAGGCGATAAATCATAAACACAAACCAACCAGTGACGACAAGACACACCAACAACTCGATGGAGAACGCAACCATCAGGATCTGGGAACGGAATGTGCAATTTAGCCAATCAAGAAGCAGGGCCTAGGTTCACTACCTGCTTAGTTGATGTTAATTGGCGATTGTTTCAGTCTATCAAGCGGAATACCTACTAAGCAACCAAAAGAAATTAATTAGTAGCGGTCAGATCGGCTAAGAGTGTGCTGAGACTCGATTGAGTTGTACATGAATCATGTAGCGCTTAGGCCACTATCATAGAGCCTGAAATAACGTCACGAACAATCATGTTCCTGTGCCAACACATGTCCCTGAGATTTCGTGTCAGTTTTCTGGGTTCTCCGACTTCCTAGATTGGTGGTGTATCACTTGAATGGCTGGTCATATCACATGTTTCTTACATGATAGCTACTGATCAGCAACAAACATTCGAAATTGTACCCAGCACCCTTAGCATTCTGCGCTGGTCGATCATGGCTGGTAACGCAGAGATGTTCAACAAGAACCAAACTATTAGCCAGCCATGGGGAAGTATCACCAACTACTACCTACGGTGTGAGCCACTGTAAGCCTTTTTCATCCACAATTTATCACTACCAAGAGCATGGGCGTCAACACAATGTTTGCTGCAAAAAGTTAAAGACAGCACACTGGTATTGGTACTGCTACAAGTAAAATATATGAAAGCTTCAAGATGATTGGATTAGTGTGAACCACTAGACATCATCAACCATTATTGACATACCAGGGGCTGGTTACCGGGTTGGTATACTCACCTGGTTGCCTGGTTGGTGCAAATACACCAACCAGGTTCACCAAGCACTACAGGTTACCAACCGGGTAAGCCAACCATTTCAGCAACCACCCCCAGGTGAGTCCCCGCTGCAGGAGCTTCCAGCGATCCAAGATGCGCCCGATCCGCCCAAACAGAGGACCTTTGACAGCAACGGGGATAGGCCAAGGGGCGATTGCAAAATGGGCTAATACTGCGCGAAGTTGGCTGCTTCAATGATGGATGGTAGTGGTTCATAGTGCTTTTTGCATTTGCCGCTGCGTGCTCAGACGAGCTCTGGCCTACATCAGCTAGAAAAGCATATGTATACCAGCACTGTTGTGAGCGAATGAAAGCATCCAGACAAAACGTCATCTTCATCACATCATCCTGTCTTGTTCCCCCGAATGCCGCATGGGGTTGAAAGCCATGGACACACCATGGCCGCCACAAAGAACGGCTGGCTGCCCTTTGGATAATATAATGGCCAATAATGGCTGATTCCTCGTGTTCAGGCGCAGCAGGTCACTCGCCTAACCACACTGTCCCTGTCACAGTGGATGGGATCAATAGGTCGTTGGAAATCTGCAAGCTGTCTTCGACAGGCAGCGGTAATGACAAGGTAACAACGATTCTAAGTTGATTGCTACATTGCGCGGCAATCCCTTTAGGTCACTACAAAGGCACTACATCCATCCTGCCAGGCAGAAATGTCATTTTAGGTCAGTACGGGTGACTGACTCCACATCATAGAAAATAACAAACATGTCACATATACATCAGCGACACCAATTGCAAGCAATTGCCGCAAATCGGTAATAAAAGGGCTGCTCTGAGTAGCAAATTGCAAGCCTGAAGAAAAATCAAGCCATGGTTTGGCAGATTTCAGGCACTCAAGAGTGTTCCACTGGTTCAAGTCACACAAGGCTCAATCTACTCGATGACAACCACTGGGTAGCAGCTGCTACCACAGGAAAGTGGCGATGGCTTTTCAACGTCCCCACATTCTCGAATGCCCAATACTAACGCTGTCAGAATCAACACGGGTCCGTCCTGCCGGGTGAGTCCTGCAGTAGCATCAGTTGCAGACCATGGTGGACATGGTGCAGAAAACATGACAGCTTCAGTAGAAATTCGGGCAACATATGTCATCCACCGCGATTCTTCCACTGCCGTCTCGAAAAGCACTGAAGGAGCAAACATGTTGTCTTCCTGCGCTCGAAACTCATTCCATGCCTGCACTGGATCACGTGCGACGACATTCATGCTATGATTCTTCTGGTATGTGGAGCAACACAATGGGTCTTTCTCAATGACCCACATACACGCAACAGGTTTGGAATCCTTTCTGAGGGCCTTGAGAGGATGACTCCAACCACCATACCCGCCTGCGAACATCTCAGCAAAGATTACCTCTTCAAGATTGCGTGTGCTGATGGCCTGTCTGAAGCGAAAAATGGCAGCTTGGGGCCCTGTCACATCAAGTACACGACCTCTCGCAATCACGTTGGCTCCAAGGAGAACAACCGGCCCCTCAGTGTCAGAGATCGCATCCCGATGTTGCGGTGTCACTACCACCTTGATGTCACTCTTCCTTGCAGAAGTGTCACACTTGCACAGCAAAGGCATACCCAGGAAGTCACGTGATGCATAGGCCCCACCCTCGTCTGCAGTGGTAGCCTCAGCCCAAACCTTGTTCTGTCCAATCACTATTGTTTCGCCCATGGCAACCAGGTAGGAACCTTGCGTGGTGCAACCACAGGCTCCAGGTTGGAACACAAACTGTTTGAACATCTCTCGTATCTGCACCACGTCATCATGTTTGAGGAATTCCATGGCCCAATTCGCTCCTACCAGCCACGACCAAGACCGGGGGTTTGAGCCTACATGGCTGCCAATAATGGCTGATGATGGCAAATGGTTGATAGTGGTAAGGTTGGCCATGGTTGATGAGGGTTGATAAGTTGGTCAACGGTGGCTAGTAATGGTTGATGCTGGCTGATCATGATGGTTTGTGGTTGGCTCAACTTTGAGGGTGAATCAATGGCTATAATGAAACCGTACTGCTTATGTGTGATAGAGCCTTGAATATGGTTGGTTCAGTGGCTGATCAAAGAATGGGCGCAGTGGTGCTTGACAATCAAATTGTGGATCGTGATAGTGCTTCGATTGATTTTGGTAATTCATGTTTGGTGAGAATGGTTGAAAATGCAGATGTTGGCTGGTTTATATGATGGCTGAGTGATTGGTGAGGATGGTTGAAAATGCAGATGTTGGCTGGTTTATATGATGGCTGAGTGATTGGTGAGGATGGTTGAAAATGCAGATGTTGGCTGGTTTATATGATGGCTGAGTGATTGTGATTCATAATCATCAATAGTGATTGATACCGATTGATAATGCTTAACAATGAAGACGATGATTCATGATGGTTGATATTTACAAAGTCACACAGTTACTTTCCAACCCTCATGCAAAGACACTGCTTGAATGTGTTCAGCTGGTTGAATGGTGATCTATGGTGCTTCATCACCAACTCACAATGGGCGCACAACCAACAAAAACTCAATGGACTGGGCATGGAACAGCATCTTATCATACATGGGTATGGGCCATGGGTCAAACATCGAACGAATGACATCAAAAGTGGATAGCTTTCGGCCGAACAGCAGCCAGATGCTGAGAATCTTATGATCCAACGATCGTCTGGACATATGCATGTTCAATGCCAGTTCAAAGTTAGTCAGTTGGATAATTGCCATTACATGTCAGGGTCAGTAAGCTATTCACTGACAATGATCCGCTAAGATATGCTTATGGCTAGCTCATACAGTATCTTAATCATTTCATAGTTGTACAATCATCCCCTATTCAATGGTTATGGGAGACTCAGCCCCACAACAAGCATCCGGTGGTCGATCATTGATTCACCGGGCCGGTTCATGGGGCCTTAGTGGTTGCCTGGTTGCAACCACCAATCTGGCGTCCTGGGGTGTTCACCCTTCACTTCTGGGAAAAAAGGATTGGACCTATCTTTGGAGTCAAGCCAGGATGGGGAGCCAATTATAGAATTCAAGAAGGCCATATAGGATAATTCTTAGGTTTTCTGGGAGCAAAGGCTTGATTTTGATCAGAAGCTGGGAGGGTTGCTTAGTGCCTGCCAGGCCTGCCACCACTTGGAAATGAGCTTTCCGGGGTTGAAATTCAATGGACAAACGAATATGATTGGTATGATGACATGCTTTCAGCATGCGTTCAGCAATTGCAGATCCGGAGATGATACCCGGCAGCTCACCCAGAAAAAATGGTGATTTGTCAGGACCAATTTTGAGGATCCAATCTTTCCAAACATCAAGCACTATACTATACCATAGTCAACACTCCAGGCGGAAATATTTCTTCAGTGAGAAAGTCGACTGAATGATGTAGCTGGATTTGGGATGGCCTTGGACATTCAAAATGATTCAAAAGGATCACAGGATTCTATCCAATGATTCGATTTTCCAAATAGATCTCCAAAGTCCCTGATGCACACCACCACAAGAAGGTCATGTTCACAAGAGGTCAGAATCACCTTTTCACTCTGAGCCACAGGCGGAACGTAACTTATGTACATGTGTCTATGGTTATTTTGCATTGTATTGTCACATATTACCACTGTGAAAAGGTCATCGATGAAAGTACATACTTTCTACTGGAAAATAGCATCTACAATAGCTAAAACTCAGAACCATCATGGCTATTGCAGCTGCCTTCCGTTTCTCTGGCAATTCCCCAGCCGGCCGCGCTGGCCGCGGCTGCTGAAGAGGCCGCCCCTGCGGCTGAAGCGAAGCCCAAGGCCAAACGGAGTCGCAAGGCGAGGCTGGCGCGTGGCGGATTCGTGTCATGGTCCCTGTGAATGGACCAATCTCTTGGTGACTCTTGATGAGTCAGACATAGTCAGACCAACATTGCTGGGAGATCAACGAAACAAAGATTGATCTTGATGTAGGAGATAGTTCTGGCTGGAGAAACACAACAGAGGCTAGCATTCCCGGAAGTTTGTGCCAGGGTTTCTGATTGTAGCCATGGCTGGGGAGCTTTCATTCATCAACAAATTGAATCCCTTGGTGTTTTGGTGTGGCCAAAGTCATTTGCATTTCTCCGACATATGAATTCAAGGTCTACTTATCACATGTGATTCTTGTGGGGAAACGGTCATTGGAGTAGTGACACCTCAGGCGAAGCCAAAGCCCCCTGCAGCGGCCGATGCGGCCGATGCGGCTGATGGGCCGGTGGCCGATGCAGCCGTGGCCGATGCGGCCGCGGCTGGTCCCTCTGATGCGCCGCCGGAAGCAGCTGCACCGAAACAGCGAGCCAGGTGCTGTATCATTAGAGCAGAAACGAAGAATATATCAAGTGACCGACCCTGACCATTTGATTGAAGTTACTGCATGTTACTGCTTTGATATTCTGCAGAGTCAAGGCATGTCAAAGCCATTGCAATTGACTTGATTGACTTGAATGGTACTGTCAATTCCATGGTGCCACGACTTGAAATGCCTGCGGAGCCTGGGTTTCAACTTCACCAGTGCCGCAGGTCTCCGCCGAAAAAGAAAAAGGTGCAGGATCCATTGAGCCTTGCGACACCTGGCTGCAAAAAATGGAAGACAAAAGCATTGAAGAGTCATGAAGGGAGCTGTTCGAAACGTCCTTTTTGAGTTTACTTTCAGCATCCTAGCCTTTTGACGCAGCAGAGTCGGGTGTTTCAAAGAGTATTTTCTATTTTCTTTTGGAATTTTTCCAAGTTTGTGCCATTTGGTTGGGCAAATGATACTTTCAGCAGTGGCAACTGGAAACTGCTTCCTCTAGTATAGGTGTGGATCCTTTTAGGTGGAAACCAGAGATAGCCATCACTCTTGAGATGGCTATGGAGCAATGACAAGAGCGACTCTGAGGCTTGATGCGGCTTTGGAAGCTGCGGAAAAAGACACCTGAGCTTCAAAAGAAGCAGCTGCAGCTGTCGTTGCGTTCCCGGTGCTTAGAGCTTCCAGTAGATCTGCGATGCGACTGTTTTTTCGGTGAGTTCGTTTCGACAAGCTCCTGAGAATGTTCCGTGGCTATGAGCAACCCATACGGACGAAATCAGCAGGAACCCACTGGAGTCAGATCAAACGAACTGAGGACCATGAAAATATGTGTTCATGTTTAGCAACTAAAATAATTTGATCGTTACTCACAATATGAGCAGTTGACATCAACAGAGGTTTCCCTGCAAAAGGACCCAATCATGTATTCAATAATAGGAAATTGCAAACAATCTGGAAGCATTATGTTTTGCGCTACCAGTAGAAAAACGAATGATAGTCAGCAATGAATGGATACATGATGATACATACATGTCAATTATATGCTATGTAATTAGTGTGATATTGTACATCATACAGACATCATAAGCATGATGTTTTGATATACTAATATAGGTTATGGATGACTGTTTTCCCATGGCCACTACTACCATGAGATGTGTCAGGTGGCAACTGTGGATCACGCTTGGAGGAGCTGAGCAGCTGTGGAATCCGCCGTGTACAGGAGATGCGTTGCACAAAACGAAGCGATCCGTTGTGCACGGGGTCACTAGCGACCATTATGGTTGGTGGTGGCTGGTCATGGTTGGCAATGGTTAACCGTATCTAGTGAGGGATGAAAGCTCATTTGAATTAGTTTCTATTAAGAGAGGCTAATCAACAATATATATAGGCATGAGGGATCATCGATGTTTGTGAATATACGACTTGTTCTTACACACTATACACGCATTTATATACACACATGTCGGTATCAAATGCTGAATTCTATTGAATTCTATTTGAAGTTGTGCTGCACAAAGGATGCATTTTGCATATGCGGCATTGTTGTTTTGCTTCCGTGCAAATGACTGTGTGTAAATGATGTACAACAGAAGTTTGGTACAAATGATCATATACTTATTGATCGCTCCAGTTACATGGCTGTGGGTCAATACCCTGTGTGTCTGGTGAACATGCCATAAGTCACCAATGAATGACCAAACGAGTCTGGCCGTTGAGATGTTCATCCATCCATTGAGTTGGGTATTGGTAATGACGCATGCCCAGATCATGCAATATGTATTTCGATTTGCAGGTATTCTCCGTCTCTCCTGCAGCCCATGGCTCGAGTTCCAGTGTTTTAGCAAGGCTTCACGGGAGACTGGCACCAAGTCATGGATAAATTGATTGACATGTTTTCAAGAAGGCTCAAGTGTGACCACTCAACTTTCCACGGATCAGTTTTTTTGTTTGAATATGTGTTTCAGTTTCCAACACATTTCTTTGCCAATGAGGAAAGCTCCGAGCTTTGCGATGTTTTGTCAAGCCGTTGATCAAAAGCTTTCTGCTGCGCAGAATGCATCAGTGTTCTGCACTTGTTGCCACTCTGTGATGGGAGAAGGTCTTCATGGGAAAGGCAGGGCAGGGCTTCAGAAAGTGAACTTGTCATGAATAATGACATGGATTAATAGTCATGGATCAGTGATTATTGATTACCAGGTGCTTTGTCAACGCTGATTCATGTTAGATGTTAATAGCGGCTCACGGATCGTGTTTTTCAATCAACAACACGACTTTGATCCGCATAAAAATCGGTGCGTCGCAACCGTTTTGATCCACAACTTCCCGCTGGACCAGTGTTTTGTTCATGTTTGTGCTTACGGTAAAACCTAAAGAATCAGCGGGGACTCGGACCTTGCCATGAGCCTATAACTGGAAGCTGTCAAGTCCTTGGTGTCACAACATTCACCACCACTGTAGTGGTGCCTACAGTGACTTGTACCTACACAACCTGGGAGATGATCTCACTGGCAATCCACGTCTTAACCCATCACAATAGCGACTTTGTTTTGTGAGTCTTTACCCCCGGGTGATCTAACATAGCAATATGGTTCCCTTTTCCATTGCTTTGTTGGATCACCTAAGTATATCATTCCTGTTTATTACTACCTGTTACCATTCTGGCTAAAACTTCTGACCAGCCACCCCCAGCCATTTGCCAATCATTTATGTTGAATGTTGGTCATTCTTGTTGATTGCTATTTATCAGCTAAATGCGGGTTATTGTTTTTTGAAAAACAATCTATCGAATTTCCAAAGCTGTGCTGGTTAATCAACCAATCAACAACCTATTGTTTATCAGCAACCACTACTGGTAGATAGTCAGGCATTCATGATCCATACTGAGCAGCTTGGTGGCTATGATATATGTGATGAATGGCTGAGTAGCCGATATTTGTAATATAGTCATCCATCCGACTGGGCTACTAGAAGTAGGCATAAGCATCAAAACCATCCATCCATCCATCCATCCATCCATCCATCCATCCATCCATCCATCCATCCAGCCAGCCAGCCAGCCAGCCAGCCAGCCAGCCAGCCAGCCAGCCAGCCATGAAGATCAACAGTGTTTGGGGATTCTCCATCCTGACCAACTTCCAACTTGCGCTAGGTAGCTCGTGAGCGCCTGACCAACGGTGGAGATGGCGGCTATGCCGATAGTGCACAGCTACAACAGGAGGCGGAGATGAGCAGTGGCAATGATGCTTGATTGGTGGATGATGATGGTTGATAGCGACTATCAGCAGCTGGTTAATCAAAGTGGCTGATCGTGGACACGCTTGATGGTTGATCAGGGTTGCTCCATGGGTTGCTTTTCGACAATATTTTCGACACGACCCTGGGTCAAAACATGCTTAGCTATCAGTTCTATGTGGAGATCCATTTTTTGTTGGATGGTTCTCGTCAAATTAATGTTGGTTGTGCACTTCACCCTGGTAGTTTCAGCCACTGCATTCTTTCTAAAGCAGCATAGCATTGTTGTTGATGTTAGATAGCCAATTTAAGATTGATCTTGTTTCACCTGGTGATGTTAACAAGCTCGGTATCAGATTATCAGCAACCAGAAGGTGATCAGGTTTGATATTGCTTGGCTGCTGCTTGATCTTATATTGGCTGGTCAAGCAATGGGTGTAGCACCAGCAACCAGCGAAGATGAGTTGTAATGGCTGATATGTGAATAATGACCAGCAGATATGCGATGTTCTTTCCCAAACAAGTGGACTGATGTCACAGGATATGTCACTAGGAATAAGAAGCTAAATGCAAATTAATCAGCAATGCATAGCTGCTCATGGTCGATATTGTTTGCTGCTCTCTGTTGCACTTAGATAGATGAATACATGTACCTGTACATATGTACAAATACGCAAAGACATACATATGTACACACAGACAAACAGATGGACACACAGAAATCCACTAATATGTACACACTGACATCCTATAGACGTACATGTCAGCCTGCATGCACATTGTACAAATACACATTGCTGTTGCTTGTACTGAACGGCGGGCACAACAATGTCAATCAGAATCTATCCATACCATGAATGTATACCACTGTGACGTCGCGGAATTCAATGTTCAGGAATGAAATGTAGGGTAGCGCTCTGGATCAATGGGATGGAATTCAATATGATCCCATGTATAGGCAGACTTATACACATGATTGGATTGCAATTGATACTTCGGAACATTTGGAACTCATGTTTTTGCTCTATCCGAAGGCCGGGCTTGCATTTGGGAGACAATATACAACTAAGCCGGGGTTGGCTGCTTGCTGACTCTGCCTACTGCAAGGTAAATGACCGTCATTGATGAACTGCCAGCCAGCAGCCAATTGGGAACGTCCCATTGATTCTTGTCATTTGACCCTGCAAAACCACTTCCTCACGGTCCTATCATTGCTGGTTGCCAATGAAGCAGCCAGTGGCAACCATGGGTCGGCAACCATTGGTGACCACCTACTGGTAACCCAGGAGGACTAAGCCACCAGTAGCAATCAATTGCTCATGACCAACTGCTTATAACCAGGCCTCAGCAACCTGTTATCAGCAAGCAATCATTCAGGACATCATTCATCCCATCCGTCTCAGGTGGCTAAGCTTCAAAAAGCGCAACTTGGCAGAGATCAGCTGTTGCAGTGCTTGTGGTGGGACCGGTGGCGCGCACTGGTGGTGGGCAACATGGTTGAAATGGTTCTGGAAGTTCGATAGGCAAACCATCGATCTAAATGGTGGATGTTCCACCTAACCAGATTAGTTGCCTTAGAGTAATCATTTCTTAGATTGGCTTCGGGTACTCTCTAATGGTTTCCCTGGGCAGGGAGACTATACATTTCAGGGGTGCTTGGAACTTTGAGGACAACCGCAGATTGGTTGAGATGTATTTTCCATGATGGTTTGCGTCAAACACCGGTAATTGATACTATTAGCACTTGTTAGAACCATCCCCAGATCTCAGCGGCTCTCGGCGCTTGCCCTTTGTTTCCAGCCGCAGTCAAGGCTGATGGAGTCGAAGCAGCAGAATTGTGAACTTCAAGCTCGCGCTGGGAGCTCGGGATCCGTCGAGAATCGATGATTGTGGTTGTAGTGAAGCACCCCTCATGTTTGTGGCATTGTTTGAACCCGGTTTGAGCCCGGTTGAACCTATTCACTGAGATAACTCCATGGGTTATCAAAAAATCCGGGGGGTGGTTTGTATGGAATGGCTATGTGCGTTGTACCTGGTTTACCTACTGAAGAGGATCATCTCGGGATTTGGGATGGTGCCACTGGGGGCCACCATTCATGGACATACCCTGCGCCACTGAAAGTGGTGATGAATACAAGTTTCCGCCAGGTGTAGTTAGGCTAGATCATGTCCCAAGCAACCAAGCACGTGGCTCGTGGCGATGGCACTTCTTTGATCACAAGTTCTGAGCTAGTCCCAGCAGGTGCCCGCCTTTAGCTGCTAGTAGTGTTCAAACCGTCACCTTTCAGTGGTTCAAACAGAAGCAGGATCAGAAAAGCTCACCCGTTTTCCTTGCTGAGATAAAGATTAGCATCAAGGCCATGGCCATGGACCCCGAAGCTACAAAGCCAACATCTTCAAGTCACCCACCCGGATGTCTCCGCCAGATTCTGTGGAAGGGGGTCCCTGAGGGTCACCATATCCCCCATGTCCCCATGTCCTGTGCAGAGGTTCA
>VSDK01009026.1:373490-385180 GCA_009767595.1 Symbiodinium kawagutii | reverse complement strand
AGCAGCTTCAGGAGGAGGCTGGGCCTGCAGAGCTGCCGGTTGTTGGTTGCTGAGCACTGGCCACAGGTTTCTGCGGCTCAGATGCTTGGCTCCACATGGCTCCACATGGCTCCACTGCCTTGGGCACACCATGGAGGTGATCGAGATGCTGGCATGGCAAGTGACATGTTTGGACTGTGGCAGTTGTGTCCTCTCAAACTGCTTGGAGGCTCTCTTGGGGACCTGAGTCAGATGTCTCATTGGCCAACTGAATGGTGGAAGAATTCAGTGCAGCCAGTGACCCTGCAAAACCAAGGAAATTGGCAAACCACGAGCCAAACGAAGAGGACCTTGGCTCCACCCCACTTTGAAGCTTTACGCGGATCCACTTGCAGCCCTGTGAAATCCAGCTCTATTGACCCGCTTTCTTTGCCTATTCTTAAAATGACTGTCAATTTCACCAAGGCAACTTCCAACTGATTCAATCAGCAGTTGTGCATGTCTGAGATCTCTGCAATTTTCGGCTCCAGCCCAATGTTCTAAGTCATCATTTCTTCCTGGGTCTAAATGATCTCCAGGTCAACGTTCATTTTCTTCGGCACCATCACCTAGAGCTGGACAAGGTGGGACTGTGCCGTGGGGTGCCATGAGATGGCCAGTCAGCTGCTTCATCTGTGACCTCCACTGCAGCATGTCGCGGCCCCGATCAGGCTACGGTGGCTGTCTCATGGCGACTTGGTACCAAGACCTGGTGTCCGTAGAACACAAATGATGTCCAGGCACTGGGCAAAATATATCCATTACTCCCAGTTTTAATGTACATATATATATATATAATATATGTTTTTTGTACCGAAAAAGTTATTGAATTCGCTGGGCTTGAGGATTTCCACATGGACACCCAAGGGCGATGTGAAAAATGTCCAGCAAGCCAGCGCTGAGGCCAAGCGATGCCATTCCCTTCTTAGCTTTGTAGCAGTCCTCATGGCCACTTGGATTGCAATCGGTATGGGATCGCTCTTGCAAGCATTTCAAAGTCTTAAGTGCAGTTAAACTCCTGGAAACTCAGGTACTGAAAACAAGTTAACTCACCAGCAGATGGTAGCTGTGTTGGCTTTGCTTAGCTTGGCTGAGTGTCTTGCCGCCACGGTGGGAGCTTCGTTGTGGCTTCAGGCCTTCACTCTGCAAGGATGCTCAGATGAAGTCGGGCTCTCAGCGGCACCATGGATGGCAGCCACCTGGACCATGCTTGAGCTTCTCAGGCAGCAGTGGAAGAAGCCAGGGACGAAGCCATCAAGGAGGGGGAGGCCACGATGCCGCAGGGTTGCTGGTCATGTACTGAAACTTGATGCATCTCTTTACCCCCAAGGTGGCATGCCCAATGTTGTGGATGTCACGGGTTTGGTATGTGCCTTTATTGCAGGAATACAAACATCCTCTGGAAATCTGAGTATCTTCATTTGACGGAAACATTTGCCTGTCTCAGGCCCTCAAAGGCGTACAAGATGCCATTAGATGCTTGGTTGCACTGGGGCTGCAGAGCGCTTGGATGTCTAAAGACCAGGAAGTCTTGTTTTTGTTGAGTGCGGATGCAGAATACGCGCTTATACAGGTTGAAGGATTTCCTTTCGATCTTGTCCCATTTGAATGATTGCAAAAAATCTTCACTCGCGGTGTTTTAATTTTTGTTTGATGATGCCAGCAAATCACAGGATTCGAATGAAGAAGGGCTTCTGAACTTTCAGGTCTCACTTGCCCAGTAACTTCTGAACCAGCAAGTTTGATCCTGTATAAAACCAAAAGGGAAACCGTGATTACAGAATTTGGCACTCAACATAGATTGGTCTCCACAAACTTTTTTGGGTGCGAGGTGAATACAATCAGCAGAAAGAGAAGGCAGTGTCTGCTCGGGACAATGTGCAGGCCAAAAAGGACCGATGGTCAGCCAAGCATACCTTCCCATCAATGTCAGACAGGGGATTGTTGTTTGAACGGCCTTTTTTCTCGAGCCACTCCAGATGCTGCCAGGACAACTTCAACAAGGCTGGCTGAAGTGGTGCTTACAATTGGATTCGTTGTCAATGGTTGATTCTCCAGTTGCCTTCCCAAAGATGGATGGGTTTTTTGTGCGGAAATTACGTAGTTACCCAACCAGTATGAATCCATGGATATGGTTATCCATGGTTATCCCACGTTATCATGAAGCAATCAGGTGAAAACTCCCATTTTGGTGGGCCATTTCTGGGTGCAGCAGTGGCAGAGCTGTCGCTCAGGTCCTAGCAGATGAGGGACGGAAAGCTGAGGGTGATGAGGCTGGTGGGTGGTCAGGGTCTAGGTCCATGCCAGGTGATCCATCCGGAGCCCCCATGCTTCGGAGCCTTATCCAAACATCACAGACATTCACATACTCTGCAATTCTTCTAGTGGGACTGAATGCTTGGTACTTTTACCGTGTTTTACTCCAGTATTAGTAAGGGCTATGGTGCATGTAGCGAGTGCCATCCTCTAAAGATTGTCCCATGCCTCCTGTTGGTTGTGGGTCCCCTGCTGTTGGTTGGTATCTCCTATGACTGAGCGTGTGACTATTAGTTGGCTGTGTTGTACCATTGTTGGATGTTACTGTCCAAGATTGGAGTAAGAAGACGCCCTGACTAAACAAAACCGTCCCAGTTCAACATCTTGGTCCAATACTAAAGTGAGTCGGGTGTTGGGTACAGAAGTGGGTGGAAATCTGATGTGTTCATCAGCTGCTGTATACTTTACCTTTTTTGCCAACCTTGTTGACCTGGCGATGGGGTGATGCCATCATGGCGTTTTATCCCTAGGAGATCCTAGGAGTATCTTGGTGGATATTGTTGATATAAGTATCCCATCTGCAATCATATGTTGATACAACCATTGTTGGTACAACCATAATTGTTGGTACAATCATAATGCTACAACAAATCTACAATCTATGTCGCATTGTTGGTACAACCACAATGTTGGTATCACCATGCTGTCGCTGGTTGCCTGTTGGTGGCTTCAAGGCGGCCGTGGTGCGAACTGTGCCAGGCCGATGCCTTGCAGAATGCCGAAAAGATCCTGAAGGAACAGACTGCTGCAGAACAGGCTCGCCAGATTTGATCACGAAAAATAGTGCTGGTTGTTCCTGGTTAATAATGGCCAAAACTTTGATGGTAGTTAATGATGTCTAGTTGGGACGATTAGTTAATTGCTATAGAATGATTGTGAATTGATGCTTCACAAGGATCAATCATGGTTGAGAACAGGTGTTCATGACCAACTACGGCCATACAAAAAATCTTCAGAGTCGATATATTCTTAGCCTTGGTGGTGCCCCCTGCAAGTTGTGATCGTTTTGGAGGTACCACCATGGCCATGGACAGTCCAAGTCCAAAACACGCTGGGGAAACCAAGTGATCACCAACCCGGCAAACCATCAGTTCTTGTGAGGTACCCTATGGGTGGTCCATCCTGGAGCCACTGTCGCTCCGTTCCCCTGCGCCTTTCATGCAGTTCCCCTGCACGTTTCATGCAGTAGCCACCCAAAGACAAGCAAGATTGAGACTTCGTGCATCTGCGTGTGCCGGCTTCAGCATTGCAGGCAGCAACTGCTGTGGAGAAGGGTGAGAAAAAGCCCGCAGATAAAGCCAAAGGCGAAAAAGGAGGCCAACGCGATGGTGTGATGTGAAGCCAAAGATGGTCCTGGTCAGAGTCTGTTGGTGCTTGGGCTGGGGAGCCAAAAGGCATAGGGTGCTCCAACCAATGGTGTACGTCATGGCTTGTGATGCAGCAGTGAACCAGCACCAAGAGGGAAGGTAAGGGATCCACATTCGGGAGCCCAGTTTCATGGGAATATCTAATCCATCAAAATCATCCGTTCTGGGAGTTTAGGAAATATGTTTAGGGGTTGACCACATGGAATGATATACGAGCAATCAGTTGCACATTGATCCAATATGAAAAACAGTTTACATCAATCCATCACTGTACAACAATGCCGCATTGATCATATTGCCCCACGTCAATCCCATGGAAAAGCCAGGCTACAACATTGTGTTGGTCAACCAGTTCAGTATACAAAAGCAAGAGTTACAATATTGTACAGACTATCAGTTATATCTATGTTCACCACTATTTATAAGTAACCAGCTATCATCAGCTATCATTCATCGTACTCACTCTTACAACCCACTATCAATTATCACCAGTTGCTTATGATCATAAGCAACTAGTGAACCCCACTCACCAGATCATACTTGTCACCAGCCATGAGTTGAACACTAGATAATGATGATTCATAACCGATCATTAAGAACTACCACTTCATTAACTAATCATTCATATTGACTGATCATCAACTTAGTTCATGATCATAGTTATCACCAATTCGCACCAGACCATAGATATCACCAGAATCGCCAGCTACTTATTATGCACCATCCTTAAGACTAACCACTTCGGTTGATCGTTCATCCCAACAAGCACCGGCAGGCAGCAGCCTCCTCCAGCCCAGGCGGCCCGTGTTACCGGAGGTCAGAGGTTGTAGTGATGAATGACTACGTGGTTGATAGTGAAGAATGCTTAACTACGGTAATGGTTAAGAAGGGTTCAAAAGTGGTCAATTTTATACTTAAGTAACGGCGGTTGATTGATGGTTATACTTATTATAATTATGGTTATGACTATAGTCGTGCTTAGCCATTCAATCAGGACCCCTGAGAACCATGAACACGGTCGGGACTGCTCTTGGTCAGTTTCTGTGTGGTTGCTATGGTTCCTGAATGGTTAAGCAGAACTATAGTCAAAACCTGTCACAAGCAAGAGTATAAGCATGAATCAACCATTAGCAATGTCATGAATGGCAAGGACACCAAAGAAGTGGTCCCTGGTTTCAATCTTCATTCTTATCCCAGTGGTTGCCCAGGGGCAATTTGCTGATCCTAGCAGCTCCTTGGGGTGGTCTGACCGTGTACCAGTTGGCCAATACAAGAGTTGTTGTTCATCAGTGGTTGTTGTTGCAAATTATTGTCATCACTTCTCATCAGTTCGTCAAGGATAAAACGAGATATGATTGACTCATCTCCTTGGTGGTGTAGCTATACAACGCTTGGCTCGTTGTTTTTCTTAGATCATTGGTCCGGTCAAGTGGGCATCCCTAGGGCAGAGGGTCATGTCATGCACCAGCAGCCTTCATGGGGCGATAGTTCAGCCAGGAGGGATCTACATCGCAAGGAGAAAACCTTGGCGTTTCTGCTTGGACCTTGGCGTCGCGACCAACGCCCATTTGACCGACCTGGCATGTCACGATGCTCCAAGGTCTCCCACAGACGCAAGATGAGTTTCGAGCGCTAGAAAAACGTTGCGAAAGCCCGCTGGTTGACCTTGCTACTGCTCGTTATGTTCAGATTGGGGCACCAAAGCTTGAAAAACTCCAACTCGGTCAAGCCCGCTCGATAGATGTGAATGACTCAGCAGCAGAAGGATAACAGATCACATCATCAAATGTCTTTGGTGCCTTTGAAATTTGGACACGTTACATAAATCGAGACACCAAGTTTTGCAGAGGGAAGGTAATTGTCGACGATCGTGTCAGGACAAGCGCCGGCTGATGGAACACTTGGAGAAAGAGGCAGAAGCAGAACTGTTGTGTTGCTGGTTTTTGATACTTGTGATGACATACAGCCAGACACAGCTGTGGCACTTGCTACTTGGGGATTTCCTGCCGCATGATCAATCCCAGGATGGCCTCCCAGCAGTGAACAAACAGAACACGCCCAATCCAAGGAGGACATCTCAAACCTCCTAACAACATTTGACGCATCACAACATGCGGCTCAATCAGTCTGATAAGTTAACCATTACCAACCATAAATCAACCAGCCATAAACCAACCCTAAATCAATCATTAACCAGCCCTCCAACCAACCCTCAACCATCCCTGAACCATCCCTGAACCAACCCTTAACCACACCTCAATCAACCCTTCACCAACCAACGACCCAGCGCCTTCCTTTTTGTTTCAAGGCCTTTGTGGAGCTCTTCGCATCTCCCATCGCTGGCGTAGGAGTCAGGGCCTTTCGGTCAGGAGCCCAGCAGCTGCTTGGGTTGAGATGTTCATAGGGGTTATAGTGGTGAGATGTGGTGAGTACAGTCAACTAATATGATACTAGGGGATGATAGTATATCAATCACTAGGGGATATATGTTCATTTGGTGAGTAGTAGGGGATACTAACCAACTATAGTGGTCAGTAGTAGGGGATGCTAATCAACAATAATGGTTAACCGATTACAGTTGTTGGCGGATTCATTGACTTGTTTTTGTCGTCGCAAACGTATTGCCAAATGGTTGGTTGGTTGGTTGGCAAGCGTATTTTTCATAGGGGTGATTCAACCACCAACCAGTTTGGAGTTTGCTTCCATTTGAGCGCCAAATTTAAATGGGTTGCTAGAATGATTGGGACTGGTCGATGGTTGATTTTTTAGTTCATCATGATTAGAAATGGTTCCTAGTGCATAGTAGTGTTTGATTCTGGCTAAAACTTGGTTGGGGATGAACACTTCCCACCTTGAGACGGCTGTAACTGTATCCATTTGAGTGGCATGAGATGATGGCTTTGCGAAATGTTTCAGGAAACTTGCTCCATTTGAGATGAATCAAACCTGGGGAAAGATGGAGGCCGAGAGCGCCACCTGAGTCGCTTCAAGTAACTCCCAGCCTCCCAGGCCGATTCCTGCCGGAGTTGATCCGTTTCCCATATGCAACATGCATATGGCGGCGAAGGCCTCGATGGCGGAGCTTTGCTGATGGCTTTGGGCACAAATGGTATACCATCAAAACGGCTACTCTCTGGCAACCTGGATGCCTGGATGTGGAAAATTCACCGTTTGTAGCTGGTTGACCTATTCAAACTTGCAATGTTTAGTTTACAGCTTAGTTTGCCAGAGCGTAGTTTTCACACCAAAACATGATCATTCATGATTGATTTCGGTAGATCGGCATTTGCAGATAGCTTCAGCATCATGTTGAACTCATGTTGTATCAAGTAGATCCATTGCATGAAGCGTTGAATAGCAGGCCACGGCAGGCAAAATCTCAAAGCCTCAAACCTTTGGGAGACGTGAATGAGAATCAAACACTTCTTAGCTGATCGATGCAAAGTGTTTCCCTGGTATACCAGACCTTGCAATTTCACCCTTGAAGGCGCACTGTCAACCACAACTATTCCACCCAGCAACAACTATCAACCATTCATGATCTTTTTCACCATTATCAACCAGTAGCTGCTATCATGATTGGCGCCCAAGCATCAACAGCCCCACCTTGCGTTGATCCAGTGGCCACAGGAGCGCTTTTGCGTTTGCTCCGCGGACGAATTGAGGGTCTGGGCCTCATGAGAGCTGTGTTGGGCCATGGAACAGCCCCACTTTTAGCCTCAAAGCGGGAGCCTTTCCGCTGCCGAAAAGTGCAGAGGGTAGGCCCGGAGCATCCAAAGACATGGCCCAGGATCATCCAGGATCCAACATCGGTGGTGACCCAGCAATTCTTGGGATCCATGTCTCACCAAGGCCATGCCTTCAGGTGTGTTCGAGAAAGCTGGGATCCTCAGCGGATGGCGGAAAAAAGGCTTCAGCAACTGACCGTGGTTGATCATGTCATGAAGGAATGTCAATAAACCATTGATTAACCATGAATTTAGCATTAACCTAGGACTGATTAAGAACGGAATGTGAATGAACATGATTAGAAACAATGATTTGCAATTGTTCATCATCAGAATGGATCAACCAGGGTCAATTACGTCGGCCAGTATAAATCATCATCAATTTGTATGTGCATTTGTTGAATCACTAATCAATGCAGATCCTTTGTTGGCGCTTCCCCTCAAGACCGAGGTAAAATCTTTCTTCGCAGCTTTGACAGAAGATGATGGCTGGACGCCCCAAAGAGATAAGAAGGGCGAGGTGGGCATACAAGCTGCTGAACGTGAGGTTGTGATGATGATGGTGATGATGATGATGATGATGATGAAGATGACCATGACGATGAAGATGACCATGACCATGACCATGATCAGCACCATGATTTTCCAACGCAAGACCGCGATGCGAGGAGAGACGTAACATGTAACACTCAAGTTTGCCAAGTCGCTGCGCGCAGATCATCTATGGCGTGCTGTCGACTGGGATGAACAACCTGAACTTGTCCTGGTGCCTCCGGGAACAGCTGTCCGGCCGCTGGTTGGTTTCCTGCTATAGACCCCACCGTGAAGGCTACCGTTTAGGGATGTCCCAACTGATGATGATAATAGTGACCTATCACTATCAAAAACCACTAATAAGCATAAGTGATCATTGATTAATCACCACTGAAATGATCAACCACTATAGTTATTGACCATTGAAGCCATTATCATTTCAAAGGACAAACAAAATCATTAATGCATTGAAAATTGTGAATCACAAGTGAATGACCATCATCAACCATCAACCATCAACCATCAACCATTAATGACCATTATCATCCATTCTGAACCTTCATCGCCCAACTGCACAGGGCACTTCCCCTGAGAGTTCGCTCGCCAGGTATTTGAATCATTCAGATGATCCAAACATCGAATTTCAGGAGGCGAGCTTGGCGAAAGACATGGGGGCTTGGGGCTGTTGTAAGCTGCACGTGTTGTACAGGATGCTGGTAGCTATTTGGCAGCTATCATGATTCATGATGGAGTGAAGGTGAACAATGGATATTGTTGATATTGTCATGATTGAGATTGATTACAGAAAGCACGGTTGATCATTCGTACTAGTCGATTCAAAGCTCTTTTGTGACGTTTGATTGCCCTTTTGATTTGGCAAGCTGACGTCCGGTTTTGTCAGCTCAACCGCCAATTTGTTCTGGTGTTTTCGTTGCTCGGATCAAGTGCCCTGGTCCTTGTTGACTCAGGCAGAAGATGATGGTGGCTACAACTCCTTCGTAACGAGGCACTTCTGCCAGCCGTTGCAGACATTTTGAGTTCCAATTTTCTCCGCCTGAAGCATTGTTTGATGCCATTCCTGAGGCGGAGGATCGAAGTTGGCGAGGACAGACTCCACAGTAATCCAACTTCATTAGAACCGTTGAGCCTTTAAAGAAGGCCTACGAAGGCCTGGTTGGTTTGGTTGGTTACCACGGCTAAGTCAACTTGGTCAAGTTGTTTACTTGTCAGCATGAGATTGCACCAGTTGTTTGGATGAGTTTTACTACGTTGCGTTTTGGGAACAGCTCTGACCCCAGCAGCTTAGTTGACGACCCTGACAACGGGAGGAGCTCACGACAGATTATCGAGAGCTTGGCAAGGCTTGGGGTGCAAGAATCTGCTTATTGGAATATGTTCTTTGGATGTCAACGCAGGAATTCTTTGATCTAATTTCCACATGAAAAAATAAATATAATTTACATGATTTAGAAATATTTCATAATATAATATAATTATGGCTTTAGAAATATTATATATATGAATTTGAAAAAATATCAATGTAAAAACAAATAAAAACTAGTATTATGAATAAAAATATGTATTAAAATATTTATTATTTGGATATTACGATAGGCCTTACCTCTAGCGTACGTATACAGTTTCTAGACATCCGTAATTCCTGGAATTTTCTCCGTAGTTATTTTTTATTTTTCGCGAATTTATTTTGTGTTGTTTTTATTATTTAGCCCCTGCCCGGAGGCCGAAATTTTGGCATAATTTTAAAATTTTCTTAAAATTTAAATTCCGAAAAAAAAAATCTTTACGGGTCCATGTATGCCCGTTATTTTTTTCTTTGCGTTAAGTAAGATTGGTAATTTAATTTAATATTTTTTTAAATATTTAATTTTTTTATTTTTAAATTTTAATTATAAATAAATTTTAAAAAATATATTTGAATTCTTAAGATTACCATATTTATATAATGTGGTTGTAATTGCGATTATTGTTGTGGTAGTTGTTGTTTAACGGCGTTGTTGTGGTTAATATTGGTTAATATTATGGTTATTATGGTTATTGTGGTTATGGTTATTAAGGTAATTATAATTATAATTATGGTTATTATAATTATTTAATATTAATATATTTATTAATAATATATATTAAAATTATTTTAATTATAAATAATAAAATATAAATTTAAATATATTAATTTAAAAAAAATATTTATATATAATATAAAAATTTAAAATTATATAATAAAATAATTAATTTTAAAATATAATATATTAATAAAAATTAGTATTTATTACTATAAAATATTATTTATTATTATAAAATAAATTTAATATATTATAATTTAAATTATTTTTAAAATTTATATATATATATATATATATATAGTGATCCTGGAGTATATAAATTATGGTATATTTTTAATTATGAAATTTAAAATTTTAAAAAAATAGTTGGAATATGGTAAAAAATTTTTAATTTTTTCAATAATCGCTTCCCTGGTAAACCCAGATTTAGAGAGAGGCTTCGAAAAATATTGAAAAAAATGGAATATCCAAAAGTTCGTAAAAGTAGTTGGAATATCAAAAACATAGTTGGAATATGGAGGAGGCAGCTCTCGTATCCATCTGCATGTCAACCTGGGGGGGTTTAGGAACAACCAGGCATACTAAGGGCCTATAAAGTCCATCAAATTTATAAGGTGGCAAGTCCAGGGCCATACAAATTATTAATCAATAAGTGGCGAAATCCATCGAGTAACAAAAACAAAACAGTGAAGAAAAACCAGGGTTAACAAAAACCAGGGTTAACAAAAGGCAGCTCTCATATCCAGGATTCCAACCCATTTCCAAAACGCTAATTGTAAACCAATGCGTTGGTGCTGATTAGCATAGGTAATCTAGTTGGTCATTGTTGTAACACTTGATAACAATGGTAAATGCTAGGTTCGGATTTATTTTATCCCTGTAACTGTCCGTTCGGAAGCCACAAGCCCTTTTCCTTTCCCAATATCTCCCGCCCAATAGTCTTTAGCCGGCTCGCTGCCAGCTTGCTCTAAATTTGACTCGTTCCTTGCAACTTGGTCACAACAAATAATTCGACTGATTGATTTTCCTTGGCAAATCAAAAAGATAGAATATGATTCCTTCATATTCCTTCCGTGTGGACGCGTCCTGTAACTAGAATTTCTTCAGGCGGGGCTACTTAGACAAAGCTTTGAGAAGTATGCCATCAGCCCTTTTGAATTCCACTCTGACAGGCCAGCTGGCAAGTAGTTGCCACATACATTACATACCATAGCATACAGCTACAAATTATAAACCATTTGTTATAAAACATCCTAAGTATATAGAACATCCTAAGCAGCACATGCAGGTGCATATATGGATTTGGGGTAAACAGGAATGTACTCGTTCGTATATTTGGGGATATTCCAACTATCTATTTTATGGTTCCTGGAATATTCCAACTATGGGTTTTGACAAGTCTCTAATTCGCTCTAAATATTCCAACTATGTTCTATTTTCGATTGCCATCTTTCCAATATAAATTTCCCGCACCCTTCTATTTTATATTCTATCTATTTCAGGATGCCTATATATATAAAATATAAATTAATTAATAATTATTTTTTTAATTTTTAATATTAATTTATTAAGATTGATTATTTTGAAATTTAAAAAATATATTAATAATATAATTAATATAATTTTATAATTTTTTTTTTTTTTTT
>VSDK01009026.1:339712-365073 GCA_009767595.1 Symbiodinium kawagutii | reverse complement strand
CCTGCTGAAAACATTGTAGTTCTACTTGACTTGACTATTGTGATGGCGATAGGGGAAGTTACTTACCCATCAAAAGATTGTCCACGCTAGGAACTGCAGTGTGATAGTATACATAGTATAGTAACGGCACATACCAGCAAGCTTGAACATGTTGAAAGAAACATAATGCCTAATGCGAATTGTGTAAGGATGCTGAATATTGCAAGATGCTTTGATGGACAATATCAATCTGCAAGCCATCTGATACTTCAGTAAGCAAGCCAATAGGACCATGACGCTGCAAAGGAATTTCATGGAATTTCACAAGAAAGTTTTTCTCTCCCTAACTACTACTGGTCAATTGCGGTACCGAAATGCGTCACACGGTCACATCTCGCTAGCAGGATTCAGCTGTAATTTCAGCCGGATCAAAGATGACCAATGGCTAAGGTGATAGTGGTTGAGAAGTTGTATGTTGTTGCATGTTGTTGGGGGGACCGACCAACTGCCTATATAGAAGTTCTACCATGAGCCAGGTCGACTACAGCTGATCTGCCGTGAAACATCTCTGTACAACGAGGCCAAAGGATGCCAAAAGAAATGCGAACGGAAACCCGGCCCTTGCAATTCGCATCTGATCCTTTGACAACTTAAGGAACAAGGACCACCGTTAAGATCTTTGACACCCAGAAGTCTTTTGACATCCTCACTCCGTCACAACATTAAAAAGTATCCTAGAAGAAGATCTCTGTGGACTTCTACCAGGCTTGTGGAAGGCCATTGAATGGAAAACAAAATCTCAAACTTTGTCAAACTGGAGGCACTTTTTTGGCACGGTGGCAACGGAATGCATTGCCGTAGTATCTCTCATACCGTGCCGTGCCCTCCTGTAATCATCTCAGGACACTTTTGCCAACTCCTTTTGAGACTGGGCATCCCGCACGCGAATGTGAGCCACGGTTGCAGCAAACGTGACCTCAGTTACGATCTCGTATGTCCTAAGAGGTTCTGCATGACCTCAAGATCAACATTGTTAGGTCGACTTAGGTAGCACTGCACACGGCACTGAGGCACAGTCTGCTGCACTACAAGCGCTCTCCACTCCCAAGAAGTGACTCGGCACAAAGCCGGCAACAGGAGTTGCAACTGACTATTGAGAAGTTCTTCTTTCAGAGTTTTCCCAAGAGTGAGTCAAGAGTTGAGTTTAAAATGTTAAAACTATTTGAAGCATCTTGAAACTGCACCTGTAGTAAAGGCAGAACCATAGCCAAGAAAACAAACCTGGCAATCTACATACTGGCCTGAAGGGGCCTTCTCCGGGAAAGCGGAAAGAGTAGTACAGCCCTGGCCACTGAAAAATGAACGCAAAGTGCCCAAGGGCAGAGTCTCTATGCTTCAACTAGGATATACAAAGTGAGCCACAAACATATGTTTCTCCTGAGGGACATCAAAGCTTCCACACTGCGGTTGCGATACAAGTTGACATGACTTTATTCCATAACACTTCATATAACTACGCTCCTTCATGCTAGATTAATGCAGGCATTGGACGGTTTTGGGCTCTGCTCAAATGAAATCCTTGAGCACTGTCCAATGAAGTTACTGTGAGACTTTATGTGTATCGCATACTGTGCAATCCTGCTTCGAGAGTCTCTTCAATGTCTTCAATATGCTGATATTACCCCAGAAAAAAAAACACACACACACACAAACATTGTATTTTGGTGCACATGCCAAGAGTGCCAAAGGCAGCAAAGGCGATGACTGATCCGGCCACCTGTCCAGCAACTTCCGGCTGCGTATCCCACAGCGACTTTGACGCGAAGAATCCCCCTTCACCGCTTCACAATTAGACATACATGATTTATATATATATACATAAATATTATATATATAATATATTGATTATATACTGTATTGTACACAATGTATGGAGGTGAAATCCTGAGACATTACGATACCTAAGGTGAAACTTTACAGACGCATGCCCACACAAAGACGACATCGCATGACGTTGACAATGGTTGTAGTTTTGCAAAAAGTGCACATGTCATGAAATTGTGAAGGATCAGTGAGAATGCCACAAAGTCATACAATAGCAAGCACCGATTGATTGGAAACCATGCCTGCGCGAGGATTCGCAGAAGGAGCTGCACCTCCAGTTTCGCATGACGGCTAACGGCTAACTCTGAGAAGAAACAAAATAAGGATACAAATACAGAATACAGGAATCATCTTGAAATGTGACGAGTCAGAGTTTCAAGAGATCTGCAATCTGAAACATCCATGAAACATCCAATCAGTCTAGCTGCCGCTCGCGCTACACTCCACATGGCTGCCTTGTTCATCTGATTTCGGCCACCAGCCCACAGACCCGCTGACAGAAGCGGGTTGGTTTGCACACCGCAACCAACCTTGTGAGATGGAAGTGACAGCATGGAGGACTGAGAAGGTCAAACTCATCAAAGGGTGGGAGCTTAGATGAGCGAAATCTAGTGAAATCATCCATGTGACCCACCAAGAGACACTACAACCGATCAACAATACACGCTGAAGGATGTAGAATCTAAGCCTTCTAGGCGTAAGACTTCAACCAAAGGAAGTTCCTATCCCGTCAAATGCATGAGATTCCACGTGGGGCCCGGGGAAGAGATGAATTCAGAGAAGTCACCCAGGCTGCTAGTGATGCCAGGTGCCTGAAGCTGCGAAACAGGTTGGCTCGAGCATCAAACTGCGAACCAACAAGTCACGAAGATTCCGATGGTTTCCATGGCTTCAAAGGGACCTGTCACACGGTGTCACAAGGTGTCCCTAAGCCCTGGACAAAGCAATGCCTGGGCCTTTTGCATCTGGCCACAAGCCATGCCTTGGTTCGTTCCAAGAAAGTCATATCTTATCTCTCCATATCTTACCTCAACTAATCTCTATTCCAATTCCATTCTTATCAGTTGATACATGTTGACCACTCTTACCAGTATTTATTGGAGTCTTGAAATAAGATGTGTGCTTTTAATAAGATGTGTGCTTTTTTCGCCACTACAAACGAGACCATTTGCTGCAAGAGTGCACCACTGCCTTAAGGCTCTGACAATGCCAAGCATCCAATCCCTAGCACAGCAGCTCCAACCACGTCCTGTTGACATTCCATGAGATGGCAGAAGGTATCAAACATCGTTGAAGATAGCGATAAAAAATCTAAGTGCGATGACCTACAGTACACAAAAAACAACATTCTATGCAAAAAATCTAGACAATTCCAGAACAACATTCTGATGCAAATATCAACAAAAAATCCAGAAAACATTTTATTTGTTTCGTCCATTCAAATCGCCCCACGGACTTCGGCCAGCTCCAGCAACCAGCAACCCTGCAACTACCTACTTTGGGAGAATTGTTTAACCAACCAGCAAGGAACAAAGCGAGCTTGGCTGGTCTTCGACATCCCCGAATTTAAGAGAAAGAGAGAGAGAGAGGAAAAACAAAAAGAGTGCGTGAATGTGCTATGAGCCGGACCAGCAAGACCATCCAAAACTATCCAAAACCATCCAAAACATTCCTTTTGCAGAGTTTTCCGACCTCTATTCTAGCTCTCGTGAAGTTCTTAAACTGCTGTACACTTTTTGATCTTGTTGGCCGGGGACTTTCGATCCTTTTTGGCCTGTGTGTGTGTTTACTCCGATCATCGTAAACCTAAGCGAAAGAAGTGCGCCTTGTGCTCAACTTGGCTTTCCTTGTGCTACAGAAGACATGTTCAAGTCATACATTATCTCTGAATATCTGAAACAAGCAAAAAAGTGCAAATGGATTGCCCAACTTGCGGCACAAATTGTGGTTTAGTATGGAGTGTGTGTAGAAACTTGCCGATACCTGGTGGATGCTTTGATTGACAGCTAACCGCATGATGGCAGCGCTGCCACCCAGCAACCTTACCACCGGTTTTGGAGATGTGTTGAACCAGTCGGCAATGAAAAGGTAAAGCCTGGCTGGTCTTCGATATCCCCCAAGCCAAGTGCATGTGCGAGCCGAAACGGTGCTAACAGAAACGGAGCTGCATATTGCACACCCAGGGAAGTGAGTGAATCTGTTGGCTGCTCTGATTGACAGCTCGCCACATTACATCAAGCAGGGCCGCCACCCAGCAACCCTGCAACTACCTACTTTGGGAGAATTGTTTAACCAACCAGCAAGGAACAAAGCGAGCTTGGCTGGTCTTCGACATCCCCGAATTCAAGACGGAAAGAGAGAGAGAGAGAGGGAAAACAAAAAGAGTGTGTGAGTGTGCTATGGGCCGGACCAGCAAGACCATCCGAAACTATCCAAAACCATCCAAAACATTCCTTTTGCAGAGTTTTCCGACCTCTATTCTAGCTCTCGTGAAGTTCTTAAACTGCTGTACACTTTTTGATCTTGTTGGCCGGGGTCTTTCGATCCTTTTTGGCCTGTGCGTGTGTTTACTCCGATCATCGTAAACCTAAGCGAAAGAAGTGCGCCTTGTGCTCAACTTGGCTTTCCTTGTGCTACAGAAGACATGTTCAAGTCATACATTATCTCTGAATATCTGAAACAAGCAAAAAAGTGCAAATGGATTGCCCAACTTGCGGCACAAATTGTGGTTTAGTATGGAGTGTGTGTAGAAACTTGCCGATACCTGGTGGATGCTTTGATTGACAGCTAACCGCATGATGGCAGCGCTGCCACCCAGCAACCTTACCACCGGTTTTGGAGATGTGTTGAACCAGTCGGCAATGAAAAGGTAAAGCCTGGCTGGTCTTCGATATCCCCCAAGCCAAGTGCATGTGCGAGCCGAAACGGTGCTAACAGAAACGGAGCTGCATATTGCACACCCAGGGAAGTGAGTGAATCTGTTGGCTGCTCTGATTGACAGCTCGCCACATTACATCAAGCAGGGCCGCCACCCAGCAACCCTGCAACTACCTATTTTGGGAGAATTGTTTAACCGACCAGCAAGGAACAAAGCGAGCTTGGCTGGTCTTCGACATCCCCGAATAAAAGATGGAAAGAGAGAGAGAGAGGGGGAAAACAAAAAGAGTGTGTGAGTGTGCTATGGGCCGGACCAGCAAGACCATCCGAAACTATCCAAAACCATCCAAAACATTCCTTTTGCAGAGTTTTCCGACCTCTATTCTAGCTCTCGTGAAGTTCTTAAACTGCTGTACACTTTTTGATCTTGTTGGCCGGGGTCTTTCGATCCTTTTTGGCCTGTGTGTGTGTTTACTCCGAGCATTTTTGAGTGCGCCTCATCTTCACCTTGACTCTCCTTGTGTTGATACACAACATATCACAACATGTTCAAGTCTTTGAGTTTACACGGCTCAAGCCTTATATAGTCAACAACTATCTGAAGCAAGAAAATCAAGAAGTGCACATGGATTACCCAACTTGCGGCACAAATTATGGTTCAGTATGGAGTGTGTGTAGAAACTTGCCGATACCTGGTGGATGCTTTGATTGACAGCTAACCGCATGATGGCAGCGCTGCCACCCAGCAACCTTACCACCGGTTTTGGAGATGTGTTGAACCAGTCGGCAATGAAAAGGTAAAGCCTGGCTGGTCTTCGATATCCCCCAAGCCAAGTGCATGTGCGAGCCGAAACGGTGCTAACAGAAACGGAGCTGCATATTGCACACCCAGGGAAGTGAGTGAATCTGTTGGCTGCTCTGATTGACAGCTCGCCACATTACATCAAGCAGGGCCGCCACCCAGCAACCCTGCAACTACCTACTTTGGGAGAATTGTTTAACCAACCAGCAAGGAACAAGGCGAGCTTGGCTGGTCTTCGACATCCCCGAATTCAAGACGGAAAGAGAGAGAGAGAGAGGGAAAACAAAAAGAGTGTGTGAGTGTGCTATGGGCCGGACCAGCAAGACCATCCGAAACTATCCAAAACCATCCAAAACATTCCTTTTGCAGGGTTTTCCGACCTCTATTCTAGCTCTCGCGAAGTTCTTAAACTGCTGTACACTTTTTGATCTTGTTGGCCGGGGACTTTCGATCCTTTTTGGCCTGTGTGTGTGTGTTTACTCCGATCATCGTAAACCTAAGCGAAAGAAGTGCGCCTTGTGTTCAACTTGGCTTTCCTTGTGCTACAGAAAACATGTTCAAGTCATGCATTATCTGACTATCTGAAACAAGAAAAAAAGTGCAAATGGATTGCCCAACTTGCGGTACAAATTGTGGTTCAGTATGCTTTCGTAAAACTTTGCGGAGTGTGTGGAGAGACTTGCCGATACCTGGTGGATGCTTTGATTGACAGCTAACCGCACGATGGCAGCGCTGCCACCCAGCATCCCAAAAAAAATGATCAATGTCGGAAGCGCTTCGAACCAATGAACCGATAGATGCCGGTCAATCGGCCTCGACACCTCCGCCGATAAGACATGTCACTGTCAAAGCCCGACAACACAACCAATCACGTTGACGACCTTTTGGAGTGTTCACAATCTCTGCATTGCACCGGGAACATGCCGGAAATAACATGAGAGCAAGATGGTGTTTCTGTTTGACGTTGCTCCTTCAAGAGCGATCTCCTGAGGACAATGTAATTCTTGTAGATTCGGAAATGGGCAAAGAAGAAGTCCGCATTGGCGACCTTAGTGCTGAGCGACTGTGGTGCCAGCTTTGAAAGCTCCTCAACATAAGTATACATATGTCTCTTACGTTACCGTCAAACATATCTTGCCTCAGTTGTGTTCATGGTGTGTAAATATGTTCCTATGATGTCCTATGGAGCTCTCATTCTAGTCATACAACCCCAAGTGCTGGAAGACAGGGGTGCAAAAATCGGATTATGGGTCTTCTAGCTAAAACGTGGGAGAAATGTAAGCAGCATTGCTCACCGCCAGTAATCACCGTCATGGGGTATCCAAAGCGTAACTTTCTTTGGAGAGCCTGGCATTTCACATTGTAGTGTGCACCTACAAGTTGCTTTATACCTATTCAGAGCTCATAGAACTCAGTTGCCATTCTTCTCCATGCTTTTCCAAAAAGTGTCGGCAGCGCCCGACAAGCTCGGCTTGACTTTTGGATCGACACATTTCTAAGCATGAATTCAACTGTCAAGCTGTGTCCAAACTTGCATAGTAATACTTATCATATCCCTATACGAATAACCCCTGGACCGTTGGCCCACCTGCTTTTCTAGTAGGAAATGTAGGTTTTAAGATTAAGATCCATAGAAAAAGGCGATCTGATGCAATCAGGGAAGAACCTGTCAAGAAAAAAGTAGGGCCTGACAAGTCGGTCATTTTCTTCAACTTAAAAACCAAATTCTTTAGAAAAATGGATGCTTTCATTATGGATGGGTTCCCAAAAATTCAAAGTTGAATTTTTTTACGGATCGAAAAAATGCAAGTTGTACTTCTTTAGAGGTTTCGGTTCCTTACCGTTCTTCCGAATCGACTGTTGCTGATTGCTTCATTGCTCACATGTTGAGTGATGACATCACTGGCCGACTTCCGTGCATTCCCCACACGGCTGCGAAAGGACACATATGACTTGAGATTCTTGAGAGAGGAAAGCATACGCTAGAGAATTATAAACATAGATAACTCATGATAAATCATGAAGCATTGGTCCTCCTACAAATCAGCTAGATAAACGTGGAAAAACCATTGCATATCATTGCATGGTGTTGCTGGGATCCTTGGATTTCACATACTGTGCGCACATGTGCGCACTAGAAAACCAAAGACCACTAGAAAAATTGAGGCAAGTGGCGCGGACACCTTCCGCAATATCCGCAATGTCCGCACCAAAAAAAAAGTAGGATCTTACACGTTCGAGACTTTCCAGAAGCTTGAAAAATAGCTTTTCTAGAAAGACAGGGCGGACATGTTTCAACACTTGCTCAATGTATCCCTAAAAATTCTCTAGAAAACAGTCTGCTTACAGGGGGGTCAACCTCCTACTTTCCTAGAGGATACTCGTAATAGGATCTTATCATCATTTTGTTGCACACTGGGACACAACACAAATCACGGATTCATCGGGTCTCGGACAGTTTACTGAAACGAAAGGTATTGGTGCGGTCATGAGTCACAACATATTCGCATCATTCCGTATATCTATGTTCCCACAGTCCTCTTCAGATGTCTTCACCAATTCAAACATGCTGCCTTGTTTGCATCAGAACCCTTCCTTCTTCTGAGATCCAAACCATCATAATGGTGCCCAAAATGATGGCAATCAGGACGTCCTGCTTTTCTTCCAGAGCAGTTCGTGATTTGCGCACCGAGTGACATCACGCTCTACATTTTTGGGCCGTTGTCAAACGTTGTCTAGAGAAAAGCAGTGCTGGACCAAAACATCACAAACTTCCAATGCACAAAAAAATGTTTGTGCAAAGTTCCCCTCATCAAATCCGCCTGCAGCGAAACGCAGGTGGCAAGATAATTCTCTTGTTGGGGCCCGGGATTCTTTTAGAACTTTTCCCAGGTCTGAAAATCATATGTGGAAGCTCGAAAGTCTATCTCTGGGAACTCCTTTAAGCGAGGACAAGCATCTACGGCATAGACGATATAGACTTTGGATCAGTCCGAAGGCGACCTCATCCTAACATTCCTAACTTACAACAGCACAGGACATCAGAATCATGGAAAAATGTCGTTCTCATCATGGTTTTTGCATGTTGAAGGATGGATATCTTTCCGAAGCTTTATGGCCCTCAGATCTGACCACCCTCCGCTTTCTGGGCCGCCCAAGATGGGCCATCAGCTCATCCCACAGAGCGGCGTGATCGCACTACGCCCACGCTTAAATGTCTTTGTTTTTGAGTGTCCCCTTGTCAAACGTCCTAGAGTTAATCAAAGCAAACACTTATTCAACCTGTGTTTGCATTTCTCTGACAATCCCTGTCATCGAAGCAGGATGGTTGAAGTCCTGAAATGCCTTCAGCTTGGCAAGGAACATGATCCTTAGTCCGGACTGTGCAGCTCAAGTTTCCAAGCTGGAAGCAAATTTGCTGATGAAACAAGGTCAAGCCAGAGAATCAAATACAGCCAAACCCAACCTGAAAAACCGTTAAAACCGAAACAAAGCAAGATGAAACTGGAGCAGCTGGCAGGAGTGGAATGCAAATTAGTTGGAAAAAAATGAATATCTCGTAAATAGCCATAGCATAGATAGCCATAGATAAAGCCATAGATAGCCGCATAGATAGCATTGTGGATAGCCATGGATAGCCGCAGCCATAGCTTGATTGTGCGTCTTATAGTTTGATCAACAAATTTATTGACAAACAAGTCCAAGAGCGCGTCACCGGTTTGTCTTGCTTGAGACCACCCTTGAACTTCATCATCCAAGGAGCAGGATAACGGTGGCCCAAACTAGGATGGTAAAGAACTCCATCCAGTCTCGCCCAATCTGCAAAGTCAGCGAGTACGAAATCATTGTCTGGCTCTGAAAAGTCTGTCAACAAGCAGTGCAGAGCAGCAATGTGCAGCAAACAAAAGAATTACTAGCAATATCTGTCAATCATGGCAATGCCGAAAGGCTCCGAATAAATCTGTTGAGCATTGCTCGCTCTAGGCCTCTAGGCCACGTGAACAAAAAACGCCGAAAAACACAGGGTGCACGGCAGTGCACAGGGTGACCTGTTTCTTGCTGATGGGTAACATGGTGCTTCGCCTGGGTCAGTGTCGAGAGATCCAGGGGGAGCGCATCTGGGTATCGAAGCGTATCATATCTGGCAGGCCTGCATCACCACTAAGTACATGCAGCATTAACAGGCAGGTGTATTGAATGATGCAATGACCCCTATTCAACTCCAGACTTCTTTCCAGCATGAGGCTGTTCTATGATGTTCTATGTGTCCCTCGATAGCAAGCTTTCCCAAGCTGGGATTCTGGCGCGGCCACACGCCGCTGCAAAGCCAGCAATTGAACCAAAACTAGCAGCTGGAACAAGCAAATTTGGACATGCTAAACTACGCAAACTGCCGAACTCTCAGCTACTGAGCGGTCTTGCTGTGAGAGCTGGTCAATGCGTTACCATTCCGGGCTTCGACATGTGCTTGATGATCATCTTTTCTGTTGTTTTCTGCATGTGGCAGATCTTGGTAGTATGGCAAAAAAAATCCGACAAACCTGACAAGGACGCTGCATTTTTGGCTTTCCAGGCTGGACTGGCGGGTCACCTGTCCATTTTCACCTGCTACCGGAGTACCCCTGTGGTGTGCCTCAGCAATTGCTCCAACAGCAAGATCTCAAACAAGTCCAAGGACTTGAGGTAGCAAAGCATTCTTGTTTTGCCAATTTGATCACTTGTAGAGCCTTATTATGGCATTGGCACGCTTTGGCAGCCACGGGTACATGAATTCGTGACTCATGTATTCAACTGTGTCCTTGTTAGCACGTTCTGCGCAAGAGGTTTCTTCTGCTGCTGGGGTGAGCCCAAATCTTCTATGATCTACAGATTAAACTTCAAGTTGTTTTGATGCTTTCATGACTTTCTGCAGCTTTCTATGGCTTTCCACAAATTCCCTTGCTGCCGCCAGATGCTCAGAATGACAAGGCCTTGGCACATGAGACTGCTTTTGACTGATCAAATAGGAGCTGCTACTTGTGGTCTGAACCAGGCACAGTCATGCTCATGACAGTGATGAAAATAGAGGTGCTATATTACAACACCTGGCTGCTGAGGGTTTTTCTTGTGATGGTGCCTTCTACACTATCTACATTATTTACACTTGTTGTTGAAAATATGCATGGTTGTTGCTGAAGAAAGCGTATATTATGAAGTTGCTTGTTGTTGATGATAGACATGGCTGTTGCTGGAGATAATGATGTTGGTTGAATTTGGATGAATTTGGTTGATATTGTCACTGATGGCGATGTTTGTTGAAATGTGTATTCATGACGACGACCACCGTGATAGTGATGACGAAGACGATAATGACGATGATGATGATGATGATGATGATGATGATGATGATGATGATGATGATGATGATGATGATGCTGATGATGATGATGATGACGACGAGGATGATGATGATGATGATGATGATGATGATGATGATGACGATGATGACGATGACGATGATGACGATGATGGCGATGATGACGATGATGACGATGATGATGATGACGACGATGATGACGATGATGACGATGATGACGATGATAACGATGATGACGATGGTGGTGATGCTGATGATGACGGTCGTCATGTTGATGACAACGACGGCAAAAATGACGAGTGTGGTCATGAAGACAGCGACCCCCGGATTCTGTCAAACAAAGACAGAACAGGAAGAAATGTGAGAGACAATTCAAGAGATGAATGAGAGAAATGTAAGAACAGTGAGACTTGAAAAAGGTTTTGGGAAAAGCCAGAAACTTCAAACGAATTCTGAGGCTGTGACCATCGGGGCAGTCAACCCCCCAACTCGCTGATGGCCTTCTGCGCAAAGAATTTCACATCTGGGTCCTGCCGCATCAACTGAACCAGTTCGGCCTTGAATGGTTGACTGAATTTGACTGATTTAATTGGATTCCCCAAGCAACAATACGCAATAGCTGGCACTTGGGCCTCTATATTTGTGTGCCTTTAGTCAAGGAGGGTGTCAAAATCGGACACCGGACATGAGAGTTGACTTCGCCGCTGTCTACTCTTGATGGATATTTGATCATGAACCACTCGCATGCTACTAAGGAATTCGCTTTATCTGATTTGCACCACTTACAAACCTCCAAAACTGGAGGGCTGTCCGTTTGCAGGATTTCGAACAATCACGATTGAAATCCAATTCAATGGCAATCTCACTTGAGCTAAGTCATAGCCAATGTAGCAGGAGTCTCCCACAGCAAGTCAGGCTTTCAATGTTGCAGTGCATTGGATCTAGTTCTAAAGCAACATGAACGGACGGCAGTTGAAGGAGAACCTGCAAGCAAAAGAACGAGCCCAATCCATGCAAGAAATCTGAACCAGAACAACCATAGAAAGCACGCAACGCACTCTTTGCCAGTCTTAGACAGCAAGGGGTCAGACCCTGTACCCTAGTGAGCACCTATCGATGCCCACAAGCTTGGTTTGTATGACATGTGATACAATGTTTTGAGAACGGATTGATCTTTCATCCATTTACCCAAAATTCCAGCGAACCTCAAACATGTTTCCCCAAAACCCATTACCTTCATGCTCAGCCCACATCTTATGAAAGTCAAACGCTTCATTTATCTGTATTTCCTCTCCTACCAATGGCATTGGATAAGAAACGCCATACCAATGGGACTATCATCTCCAATGCCACTCAAAGCTGTGACCTGTTGGGGCTTCTTCGCGGCGTGTCCTCGTCTTGGACTAGACGATACAAGCAAGGTACCAGCTGACCGTCGAAGCTCTTTGGAGTGCCCTTCCTGCCGCAAACCTGATGCATTGCCTCAGTTTTGCTAAGCATGATGGCAGTTTTGTCATCCCATGGTAGCATGGCCATGTATTGCCATGGTGGATGTCACCTTTCTTGCATTCGACTCAATGGCAAAAAGATGCCAAAAGGATCTAGATTCTGAAGAATTAATGAAGAATTGCCTGTGAGTACCCACGAGCACCGGGACCCATTTTTAAGAAATAAAGCGAACAGAGATAGTCTGCTTGGACACAGCAGTTGCATGCGCCATTCAACACTTCGACCAAGCCAACTTCACCGAGACCCCAACAAGGATAGTCTTGGCCGCGTTGAATCGCACGTTTGGTACAGGGTCATTGGTAAGTTTCACCACCTCAAAAATAACACAAGTGCCAAAGGCATGGTCTTTCGTGACTTGCTGAACTGCGAAAAGCTTGCAACTCAAACCGCTGAGGTGGAACCGAAATGCAAAATTAAGCGTCAAGGCATGTCAAGATTCTGAATTCGAGCCATGACCACTTTCAAAATGCCTACATTGCCTGAGATCAAGGCCATGGGCACCAAGTGTTTGTCAATGAAGTCGCTGCCAGACACCTGAAAGATCCATCGAAAGGAAGACAAAAGGTAGGACACTTGGGACCATCATAGATCTGTATCGCTTCACCCTGTTCGAACTCACAAATTCAGAACATGTCAGAACCGTATTGTAAGCATTTCTAAGATTTTGTAAGCGCATGCCTTTCTGGATAACCTCTGTATATCCTCGACTCTCCAGTGACAACCCGCAGGAGCCTCCGCCAAAGCACGAGTCGACAAGATTGCCGAGATGCGGTAGAGGTAGTTCTTGTGTTCGAGCAGAGTCTGCAATCACAAATTGCAACTGGCGAATATCCAGTTTATATATACAATATGATAATATATATTATATATGTATAGTGTATATATTGTATATAAATCACATGAATTCATACTATGCTCAGCGATACTCATTATTTTGCAAGTCAGTGACCATCTTGGTGGAATTGTGTACTCCCCATCCAAAGATATCCGAAGTAGACACGGTCACGTCCAGCTACGCAGCCACTCATCTACGAAGAACTTTGGACCTCCCTGACTTCACCTGAAGTTGTGGGATGATGTTCACCTCACTCCAGCGCTGTCCTCAGCAAAGTGACCCTGTGAAGCGACGTTACATTCTACTTCTCATCTCCTCCCTCCGGTGACACAAAGGCACCCAGGAAACCACTGCGCGAAGAAGCAAGAAGTGACAAAGGATCGCAAAATTGGAGAATCACAAGATTGCGAACCAATAGTGCTTTCTTAATTACAAATTGATACACATATGACATCATATTACATATATCGATACCTAATTTCAATGTGGTTATTCCTCTGCTCTTTGAGCCCTGAACCCAGCTCTTCGCTGAGTCGATTGAAGCTTGCTGCGAAGGCATCCCTGGCAAATTGGTCGAAGATAGAGGCTGTGTTGGGTAGCAGAATTCAGCTGCCTCATGCAAATACCTTGAATACATGGAAGCATGTGGAAGCACTTGCAAGTTGCAAGATATTGCAAGCTTGAATCGTGTAGCAAAATTGAATCTTCAAGCTTCTTCCCGATCTTCACTTGTCACTACTCCACACTGCCCACTCCGCACTTTTTTCCAGGATACTGGAGCAAATATGCGGATCCAAACGTTGCGTCACAACCGAGTCAAGACTCTTGTGAATATTTTGCGGGTTGTTTTTGGTTTTTGTTCCTGTCTGTCCAAATACGGCATGCTGAGGTACTGAAGACTGTTTGGATCCAGTATGCAAAGCTACTGAAGAGATTCCTCCGACCATTGCTCCGTCGAGAAGCACTGGTCAGCGTTCAAAGAAAAACCTGCTGCAAACTTCTTGATTCGATGAGCTCCACTGTTTCCAATAAATCAGTTCACAAATCAAACCTCGTCAATCCATCTTCTTTGCAAAGCTCTCAGCTTCGAAGTAGCAACACTTGAGATCCGATTCTTACTGATCCATCACGTCCTCACTGCTGATCCCATACTTTGGCCTTGCCATGCAGACTTGCTCACATTGCGCGCGTATGAGGAGGCTTGTAATGGCAGCTGAAGTGTCAGAATACCCCAGCCATCAGTACCTGCTATTGAAATGCTTTGAACAATTTTGAAGTTGCTGAATGTTTTTGATAGCTCTCAAGGTCCGGTCAGTGCTTCACAGCGCCAAGGCTCCCTAGCTTCCTTTTTGGTGAGGGGCAACGACCACAGCTTAGGCGCTGAACTCAGCACTTGCATGACCTGCCTTGGCCACATTGCCCTGCCAAGAGTTCTCCGGCCAAAGCACGGGCAACTGCGACAAGGTTCGCGGTTGTGGCAAGGTCTGAATCTCAACGAGGCTTACATGGCTTACTGCATACATCAACATGCTCCACCTGTGAACCTGTTCAGCTGTTGCAAGGCATGTGAAGTCAGGATCTTTCAGCAATGGCTACAGCTTTCCACGGGGCCTCCTTTTCTCGTTTGGGTCTGGGAAGGCTCTCAACCTACCATGGAGCAGAGCAAGTGCCGAGGTGTGAAGGTTGGACATGTTGCGCTGGTTCTGGCTCGGGCTGGACAATGTGGTTCATCATGCCATTAGTGCGTCTGACTGATCGCTCCGTGTGGATAATGATGATCCATGGCCTAGCCCTCCCTTGCTGCTACTTCATTTGTTGGCATTACAAACGAGAAGAAAATTGTAGCAATCATTCTGTAGAAGTACATCAACAGGCACTGGTCTTTGGTTCAACCCTTGGCAAAGTTGAAGACTTGCTTTGGTGATCACATATAAAAATGCTTGAAGCGTTTGAAGTAAAGAGGCTTGCACCACCACAGCACCTCCATTTTGTGTTGGCCTTCCAGCAGCTTTGGATCTGCCAATTCCCTGGCCGGGCAGCTCAAGGGTACAGGCTTCAAATGTCGGATCTTGGGCTACACTCAAGCTTGTGATGCAGAAACTTGTGCCTGCGGAGCTCTGGCGCCATGTTGGTGAACCAGTCCATCTCCTGCACTCTACATCCTTATATTATATATATGTATGTTTTTCTTATACAGGCACTAGAGCACAAACTTCAGAATTTCTGCAAATCTCAGCAAGGTTCATTCGATGACAGGATCTCTAAAGCACACAGCATACAGTATACTGCATGATCTGCATTGATACCAGGTAGTCTCAAAGGACCAAATGAAGCGATCAAAGGATCAAATGGAGCAAAAAATCAAACTTTCAGTTGCCCCAACAACTGCAAAAACTGTTTACCATTCCATCAATTGCAGCGTCGCCAAAACACAGCTGTGGTTTCAGTGCTGCAAGCATCTCCTCGCTGCCTTGCACAGGATCCCACTCAACAGCCTCGCCTTGCCAAACCTGGGCGAAGCTAACGTTGCAAGGCTGACTGTGACGCAACCCCTTTTTTCGGTACTTCTGCGATCTTGAAAGTTGTTAAGAGTTGTGCACTTTGCACAAGTTTGCTTGTGCTACGCCAAGGGTCCTCTTTAATGTAAAAACTGCTGCATAGTTTCAGTATTCCATTGACACAGCGAACCTGTAAATAGATCCTCTTTTATCCTCCTTTACATTTTCAAGGGAGCGCCCCATTCCAGAGGCGGTGTACAAGAAGCTTTCAAGCTGTCTTGTTTGCAACTCCAGAAGTCCATCAACTGAAACCAAATATGCCCTGCCAATGGAGACTCCCCGCAGTAGATCATGTTGAGGATGGGGACCCGTGGTGCTACGTGAGGACCCAGGTAGTGTGATCCACAAGCCATGCTTTGCAGCTTGGCAACTCCTCGCAATTTGAACGCCGCAAAGGGAGTCAAAGAGCTGGTCCCTGTGCTGGGAGAAAGTTGCAACTGTTTCGAGTTTGCAGAGCTGACCATCTATTTCTACTATGCAACTCTCATTATGATACATGTTCATAGAATTGTTTGAATACTGTTCTTCTTGTTGCATGCCCTATTGCAAATACGATCAAACACATAGATAGATACACAGTCAATCTGGTGTTACAAAGTCGCAAACTTTATCTGGAATCATGACGTAGCGCCGCTTCCGTCAAGTATGTTGCGTTTTGCATTCAGTTGCTAGGCCTCTCGGCGGTTTGAAGCTATAGGTCCTGAGCTAGGTTGGTATGCAGTGGTATGCTCCCTCTTGGAGTCTGCAAGCTAAACTGAATCAAATCCTTTTGAAAAAACACAATCAAAACTGCTCCCTCTTGGAGTCTGCAACCATCTGCAAGCTAAACTGAATCAAAACCTTTTCAAACAAAGCCTCGAAAAACGTCAGCGCGTCACATCCAATGAATGGATCTTGTGACAGCTGAGGTCATGACCAAAACACCGCTGGGTAAATGCCACAGCTCTCCCAGGGCACCACCTTCGCTCTGCATGGGTCTCAGCAAACTGACACTGCCACTGAGAGACCTGGGAATGCCTGGGAAACCCTGATTCGTTCCCATCCGCTCCAGTCATTTCTGATCTAGATTTTGAAATAGCTTCTTCCAAATTTATGAAGTGCCCGAACTGAATCACATGCAAAACTCATGTTGCAGCAGTGCCTTTGACTTCTGAACTCACTTCCAATCTCAAACCGTACAGTTCTGAAGTTGCGACTGAACCTATATACTGCAATGGCTTCAAAATTCTACTGTAAACCCATGCAATCCTATGCATACCTCTTCAATGACTTCAATGTGTCTGCTTTTGAACTCTTGTGAATGGCATCCTTCGATTTGTTGTCCACCTGCACCACTTTGCCCTCTTGGTCCTGGCGCAACAAGTTCTTCCCATCCCCTTGACCCGTCGCATAGAATGTCAACGGGTGAACCCTTGCCACGAAACAGAATAGGAACTACAGCGAGTTGAATCAGTATTTTGTGTCAGTGATTTGTGAATGACGTTGAGATTCAAATCCTTCACGAGTTGAAGTGCGTTTCTTGGAGGAAGTACTTGTCTTGGCTGAATGATACTTTGGATTTGCCATAATTCACCTATGCCACGAATGCTTCCGGGAAGCATCCACTCGGTAACAAACAAATCTGCAGCCAGTTCCACCAACAGGATGCCCTCATCGCATGACCGTCCTTGACGTAGAGCATCTCCAAGAAATCCTCGTGGCAAAAGGGTAGTGAAGTCTTCGCTTACTTTCAACTTTCAAACATCCATGCTGGAACAGCAACAAAAAATGTTCAAGAACTGAGACTCGCCATCTGGATCAGAGCGTCAGAAATCAGAAAATGCTTACCATGGGCCCCGGGTTTCCGCTTCAATCGTACATCATAATTTGGTTCCGGGTTCTCGGAAGTTGCTCAGACTCCAGAGCCATCTCTTTCACAGTGGTTTCCTTTCCCTTCAAACACTGCCAAAACAGGGAGTGCAACACACCCTTGAGATCCCTTAAGATCTTCAAGAATGAAAACCACGAGTGCAGTATCCACGCTCGACACGAACATTTAGGGTACACAAAACTTTGGCCAGGCTACGTACTCGTAACCGTCACAAAGAGGCCTTAACACGCTGCATCGACTGTGCGGTCGAGTTTCAGACATGTTTGTGCCGGGAAATTACTTACAAAACGTGCAAAGACATCATATATGCAGAGTAAGAAAATCTATGATCCGATCAACAAATCCCCAGAATGACCAGGTCAATATGCTGATCAGGACCATGCTGTAGTTTGTCATCTCCGTGATCCAGCAGTTACTATAGCTAGTAGATAAGAATATTTGAAGATCGACAAATAGTTTAGAACATCACATCAAGATACATCAAGTATCACATAACTCTAATTCGATGTATCAATGATGGTCACAGAATGTGAGTGTTGAGCATCAAAATCAGGCAGTGACTTAGACTCTGGCTGTGAGGAAGCCGAATTGCTGGAACCTGGCGACGACTCTGGAAGTTCACCATGGTGCAGCATGGTTGCGGTTGTGATAGGATGTTGTTTGGATATGTTTGGATACCCTATGGTCGTTGGATGTTTGTTGTTGATTATTGCAAATGCTTATTGTTGGTTAATTTTTGTTGGTTCTTGGTGATTGTGGCCCGGCCCCTTTGTTAAACTTGTGCGGTCGCAGTTGCTACATACGGTTTCCTCATGTTTCCTTGTGGTTCGGATAGGCCAGCTGCTTTCACGGAACTGGCAACTAGATGCATCTGTGGTGACCCGCAAGGAAGCTCATCCTTTGCCCGTGCCTCCCACTTCACTGTCTCCCTAGCATTCCCAGTCGCACTATGCTCTCTCCAAGGCATAGCATCCGAGGGCTTGGCTGGATCTTCCAACACAAATTGTTGCCTGAGAGCTATCCCAGGTGCATCAAACTCTTGAAGTCGGTGCGTGGATGTGTGGATGTGGTGATGACGCAAGTGTAGTGAAATTGTTGGTCGCCCAGCTTTCAGTCCAACGAAGTCTTGACCCTTCCAAAAGCCAAAGCTTGACCCTGCCAATCCCTCATGTATGAATACGTAACTCTGAGGTCAAATCAAATCCATGGCAATTAATCTGGTTGGCTGTTTCTGTAGTCAAAGTAAACTATATACACTTACTCAAGCTGCTTTCCGTTTACTCATGCCAAGTATTCAATTTCTATGTGTTCGTTCACTTTCATGTCTTGATAAACATAATTTGACGGAATGAAATCAAAATTACATCCTTTGCGACTCTCAAGATTGGATGTTCTTGTGGGTTTGGGCAACGATGCTTTAGGGATCAGGCTGTGTCAGGCCGCTGGGTGTGATAGACTGCTGGCAACAGCAGATCTTCCTGACAATGCAATGGGCAGAGAAGCGAAGTGGTGAGTTTTCAGCATAGAAAACCATGGCTGTCAGATGCTGTCAGGTGCCAGTGATGCGGCTGTGTTCGCGCTTCCCAAGAGGATCCAAGAGGTCAAGATAGGTCAACTCAAAATGCGGTCGGAACCCCGCCTGTCCGGCAAAGCTGCCAGGTGACTCCGCACTGAGGACACCTCTTTTTTCAGCCCAATTGATGCGCTCCAAAAGGTAACGCCAATCCTGGAAGCGCCCAAGGAAACCAAGAAACAGAGCCTGTGGTCTGCGAAACTCAACTGTTTATAGTTCGGCTGCACAGCTCATTGAACTGAAAGGTGGGCCAAAATATAGACCTAGACCGCCATAGACCTCCTAGCCCCTAAGCTCCAATTGCTTGTGCAATGGGAGTGAATCCGCAGCTTCTCCGCCCGAGGTCCTTGGGCAAATCTCGGAAGATGTCGTTGTAGTATCGATCCTGAGAATGAAAGTCATTCCGGCGTAGACTTCAGGTGTGACGTCCCGCACAGTAGATCTTCAATCTCAGCTTTGATGCCGGGAAGCAGGGTTTTTAATATGTTTTCATTGTGTTTTTTCCTTTACCTCTGACTTCCTGTTTGCAAGTTTTGCAATCCTAAACTAAACTTGACACTACAAAACCCCGTGCAAGCCTCGAAGAGGCCTGGCTCCAGCGCTTTCATTCGCGCAAACATTTCCTGTCTCAGTACTCGGTAGAGAAAAATCTCTTCCCGCGACTGGATCCACTCAGTCACATGTTTGGCACCGGTGAACATGGTCCAAAGATTTGCGAGTGCTGGGTATCGTGCAGCCATGTCTACTGTAATCAACACCACAAAGATTTCTGAAACGGATCGTATGTATATAGTTCCCATGCTTCAGGATTTTCAACCTCTAGGACATCTGCACCGCCAACTCTCCTTGAGTGGTTGGCCAGGCATGTGCGGAACCTGCACGGCTTCTCGTGAAGGACATGCGTGAACGATGACGCGTGCAAGCCAAACCGGCACTGCAGCAGTCCCACAGCAGTGCATGCCAGGACTTTTTTTTGCTCACGAAGTCCACTGGTGACAGGTGTGATGCAACGAAAACCGACTGAGGCTTGTCTCAGAACAGGCCAAACATCTTCGAATCTCCCGTTTTGCTCCTTGGATCATGGCTGACTCGCACGATTTCGACAGTGGGTTGTCTTCCACAAATATTAGTTACACATGAATGCCTTGCGACTAACCAATGAATACAAATGCCTTGTGGTGCCACTACAGGCTGCACCTTGGACCGCTTCAACCTCTCTATCTCATTGATTTCTTGCATACACATGCATACACAGAAGTAATCCCATTCATCTTCATGAAATATACTTCATTTATACTTCAGTCATACTTGAGTCATCTCCAGCCATCCGGTAGCCATCTTGAGTCATCTCTAGCCATCTCTTCATCATCTCCTCATCTTCATAGCTCCACTGGGACCCAACCGTTGCGTATCTTCGCCATGCGTCACAACGGTCTTGAGCTGCTCCGCAGTACCAGCACCGAAGGCACGCTGATACGCTGGTCGCTCCAGGAGTTGCAGCATGTAACGCCTGGGTGGCAACTGATCCATGAACTCTAAAGATGTATTTACATTTGTTTGAATGTATTTAAATGGATTTAAAATGATTTAAATGTATTCATAAATATTCGTTTTAAAATGATTTAAGAAGAATTGTTAAGGTGAAAAATATTGCGTTTAATACAAATCAATCATACTAGTGTTTGAAGTAATCATTGTATTATGATCTAGACTCTAGACCTTATTATTTCAGAATGAGGTGGAGCAATCCTGAAAGCAACCCTGTGACCTCTGAAGCTGCAGCCGTGGGTCTGAATCTGCGGCCATTTGGCCACGCTGATGTCTGGGAAGAACAAAGGCACCTCAAGGGTAAGCTGCAAGCTGCCAAGTCTGCTTCTCCGAGGACACAGAGAGCCAAAGGGTGAAGTGCAGTCGGACATGACATGAAGCACTTCATAGCACTTCCTTCTAATTTCTTCAAACTGAGAGAAGGAAGTCGGCTGAGGAGAAATAGAAATTGGTCATGTAGCTGGTCTCATGCCTCGGGCATGCTGAGGTCCATACGTAAAGAAGGTATGAACCGACTGCCACATCTGCCACGGAGAAGGACTCCTCTTCAAACAAGCCACCAAGAAATGAAAGGCTGAAGCGGCTGCAGTATTCGGAAGTATCGTTCGAAAATGGTTCTAAGATGTTTCAAGAGACTTGAGGACTTTGCTCCGATTTAATGATCTTTGCATTGCAATAGAATCGTTGAAAAGTTCAAAACACCTTCTCCAAAAGTGGGCACACAATGACACGGTATTCGCACTGAACTGAATGTTATATAATAGAGCGCCCAAAGGAACATGGTGTCCAATATCTATCCAATAACTAAATTGACACATAAATTGACAATGCATCTAGCGCCACAAACAAGTTGCACTCATGACTCCGTGCCGTCCCAGTACCGTGATAGCTCTGTGAAATCTCCGTGAATCTGCCCCTGCCTCTCCAGAGCCGAGTAAAAACTCATTCGCTTCCAATAAAGCATCGAGCACTCGCAGGGCAGGTGGATCGCCACGCAACCCCGTGTCCAGAACCCTGCCATTGCCATCTTCCTCGAAAGTCCATTGAAAGCCGGCGACAAAGATCCACTGGGGAAACACGAGACTTGCATCCCTGGGATGGCTCTTGCACTCTGGCGAAACTCTGGTACGAGTAAAACAAGACAAGCTGATCCAAATTCCAGCTCAGACTTTACCATGATTAAGATTGGATATACTGGCTGATGAACCCCTTCCCCAAATATGAAACCAATGCTAGAAAATCTCAAAATGATTCCGAGGTCTCAGCCAGGGTTTCTTTAGGATCTTTATGTTGGGGGAAGGGAACGATGCTAGTTGCCGAACCACGCTGGCTGCCAACTTGGTGTGCTTTCTGTCCTTGAAGCATATAGGATCCAACGTGGCGTTGGCCCATACGATCCACTTGTTCGCCTCGGCACCTGCAACTGGAAGCTGGCAGGTCTACCATGCCTTCTCAAAGAGTCAGAACCAAGACTGCTATAGCATGCAGGAACAATCAAAACATACATTGCATTCTGACCTCCAAATGTTACACAAATGATCCCAAATCCTAAAATATCTGGACTATTCCAGATCAGTGCCCCAAAAAAGAACATTCAATTGGAAACCCCATCGGTCAAGTGAGGAGTTCTGCCAGGGCACGTTTCTCCGGTGTATCCAGGCCACCATACTTGTCAGCAAGGAACATCAGAATGGCGCCACTTTCGAAGATCTCAAAGACAGCAACAACTCAGCTTAAGACACTCCAAAGAAGCACTGAATGTTACCATCGTAATGGCTTATATTAGGGTTGATATACATCGGTTGATGTAAAATGGCTGATATTTATTCATCAAATACGGCTGGGGCAGACACTCCAACGAAACCATATCAATGGAGATGTCTAAAGTGATATAAAGTGAGATGCACATGGTCAAAACATGTCAAAACACATCAACAGAGTTCAGCGGAAACCACGTCAACAATGCACAAGTGAAAAGTCATTGTTCCACATCAATCTTCCACCAGTCCTGACAAGCCATTTTTTAAAGTATCCTTCGTCCTGGAGAATCTGCTCCGCACCTGCAAATCTCCATCTGCCAGCGCAGGGATCTTTCCAAAAGGACTGGGAAACTGGGCTGAAGATCCTCCGCAGGGCGACAGGAAGTGACCGATCGAACAGCCGGAACATGTCGTCACTGGATGTCGTTCAGGGATCTTCAGGGGCGATAAACGAAGTACAACCACTCCGTGGAAAGCTTAGGGAAATGATGCGAAATGCCTCCAAGTTTCTGTCCACACGGGCTGCATCTACCATTTCGAAGTCCTGGCCTTGGGGCGGTGTGATGCCTTGTCTGTGGGTGGATCATCCTTACAACATTCAGCAACACTTGGGTCTTGAGACTTCGGCAACAATAGTTTTGAATAGTGTTGATATCAGCAAAGTAGCATCTTGCGTGCTTGGAGTGTCACCATGTGAATCGCCACTGAATCACAATCTTTGAGCTAAACATCTCAGCTGTGAAGCCAAACTGCACCTCAATCAGCTGAAGAAAGTCATGTGGTCGAACAGCACCGGCTGCTGCCCAGGTGGCTTTTAGTTATTCATTATTCAATCCTCAAATTTCTGCGTTCAAAACATTCCAATGATTCATTCACATCCCAACAGCATCCAGCAGCATTCTGTTAATTGGATCTCATTCAAATTCATTGGGACGTATTGATACGTATTGGCATTTGCCCTTATATTCCAATTCCAACTATTATTGCTGGTGAAACTATCCACCCTGAAATTCATGGTAAAAGCCTCGAACCAGCTCGCCATATACAGTTGGTATCTTCCGGATTGCTGTTGTTTTTATTTGCTTATTGCCCGACTATTATCAATGAATTGTCAACCATCCACCGGCTAGAAGTCAACAGCTTGGCTTCACCATTGGTGGGTTGAAAATACCCTGCTAGCAACCAGCGTATTCTTGCTTATTGTCCCACATTAATGACCTGCTTTCATCTACCAGTGGTTGGTTTTCACTCCAAGTCCACTATTATCAACCATTAAAACACCATAACAAACCTATTATCATCTATTATCATGTATCATCATCTATTGTCATCTATTATCATCTCTTATCATCCAATACCATCCATCAACCCATCTTAACCACCATGTTGCGCACCACTGCTTGGAGTGCCGTTGGAGTCCCAGTGACCGATCTCATGCAGGTACCAATTCACCAAGGGCGATCGACTGCCGGGGGATCCGAAGAGCACCGGTCCGGCCGCTCGAGCCGTTGGAGAACGAGCCCTGGAAGCGCGGAGCCTGGGCACCTCGTTTGGTGAGGCTGAAACCAACCCGAGACCACACCGAAACCACGGGAAATGGGATGAAACTTACGATTTAGACGCATGATTTCAACATGATTCATGAACATGATTCATGAACATGATTCGGATTTCAAAGCATGGATTCAACATGATTGAAATTGATCTTATCACGTGGAATAGTTGAACTGGCAAAAAGATGAATCGAATTTAGCTCAGTTGCCTGCTTAACGGCAAAAAAAGCCAAACTTGCCACCGGGCCACCAGCAACAGCGCTGCACCCAAGCCAAACCAGGCCATCTCTGGGCCTGCCATCAGCATCGCCTAATCCCTACTGTACTGTGGGTAGGTCATCGTCAGCTATGGATCCGTGACCCATCCCATTCCCATCATTTGTCCCATCGGTGCCCATTGCAACGGTGGCACAGATCGTGATGGCGATATCATCATTTGTGATTTGTCAGTATTTGTTAGCTCACAAGTTGTTACTGGTCATGCATTGTAATGATTAGCGCGTTGTAATTTGCAACTAGTATCTAAATTGGTCAATTAACGAATGCTTAGTTATATATAAATTGGTACAAATTGTAAGTAGCAAGACATTAAATAGATTGACTCCAATCCAACACTAACTGATGTTGCGCTTGGAAGGGCCGCTGGATCACAGGTGCCTCCTTCCTGCGACGCCTTGTTGCTGCGGCTTGAAACGCCGAGCCCGGCTCGGCTGTTTTTCGACGGTCGAAGCGCTTGCACCGCTGAGAAGGCGCACCGTGGCCTGGTGACGGGGAAGGCGAAAGTTGAGAAGTCAATGCTATGAAGTGCTAGTTGCAACTGAGCCACAAATGGAAACTTGCTTAGAAGTTAATAATGATTGATAAGTCAACAATCCTAGTAATAGAAATTTCATGCATTGATAAGTTGTGATCTTCGAGTAATCTATGAAATAGTAGATTTGACTAGAGCTAAATACGATTAAGCAGTGATGAAATAGTAATGTTTAGATATAGTGATATTTTGCTCAATTCGAGTTGATCGTGATTAAGAAATCGTTGTTGATAAACAATGATTAATAATGGTAAATACCATTTGTTGGTCACTGATAATGTGGTAATCTGGTAACTACTACGAGTATCAACCACCGCAACCACCACTCATCACCATTATAATTTGCGAGTCCATTGTTGTTGGTCCATGGCCATTGTGTGTGTGTGCATTTGTGTCAACTTTGTTTGCCCATTCTTGTCCCAGATTTTTCGTTCCCCCCGCTCTTC
>VSDK01009026.1:299060-329974 GCA_009767595.1 Symbiodinium kawagutii | reverse complement strand
TCTTTCTCTCTTTCTTTCTCTCTTTCGCTTTCTTTCTCTTTCTTTCTCTTTCTTTCTCTTTCTTTCTCTTTCTTTCTCTTTCTTTCTCTCTTTCTCTTTCTTTCTCTTTCTTTCTTCAGTTGTTGAGTTCAGCAATGGTTGACCAAGTTTGACATACGCAGCAGGACTGGTACACACCCGCGCAGTGAAATGCAGACCGACTGCCAAACCTAGTCAATCAGCAAGCCATGGACATTTGCCAAGGGACTTGTGCAAAGTCTCTGCCAGGGATAGATTGACTGAGGACACTTTGGCCTTGTACTTCTCTGCGTCCTGCACTGATTCGCTGGTCAACAAAGATGATGAAAGTCAATTTGATTGGGCCGCTCAATCAACTTAACTCCAATCAACCTTTGCTCTTACCCATGGTATGGTATACATTCATGAACCCAAAGCGTCAATCTGAGAATCTTCCACAGCTGCCATTCCACTCCCTTTCAGAAGCTGGGCTCTCCTTGGCCAGGCTACTCAACTCTTCCTTGGCCTTGTCAGAGATTGCCTTGTCGGCCAGCCACGCCAAGAGCTTTCGGTCTGGTGAGCCAGCGAGGTCAGGGAACCACTTCAACACAAGCTCGGTCGTGAGGTACCTTGGGGAGGAGGGGGCTTTCAAAGGAACTCTTTCTTGGAATCTGAGGTACCTTAGGGAGGATTTGGAGAAAGAGTTCCTCTAAAGGAAAGTTCGAGTTCCACTTCCACCGTTCGCTATGGTGGCATTTGGGACCGCTTCACGGAGGGACTAAAATAAAAGCTCTAAGACTGGCTACTAAGTCTACTACTCCGTACCACTTCAACCCATTGGGGACAGGATAACGCTGCATTGCAAGCTGCATTGGTGGCATCTTGGCCCAAATCTGCTCGTCCATAGGTCCCATGCTGCGCCATTTCTTCTGGCGTTTGGACGGATCCCAACAGACTGCACCTGAGATGTCCAGTTCAGGACCACACGAGTTCGCTACGTCTGTTTGCCGTCATGTTCAGAGTACGGAGAAAGGTTTGTTCTTTCAAATGCAATGTGCAGTATTTGAAGTTGAGACAGAGAACTGTTGTTCACAAATAGCTTTGAATCATTTGAAAATTGAATTTTGGGATGACACACCTGGTAGCGGACAAGCCACCTTCCTTGTCCAGATTCAAAGCCTCCATGGCCATAGTGACCAGGGCAGGGTCATTGGGAGGAATAACTTCCTTGGCAGCAGCAAATTGGCACAAGAAAGCTCGTCGTAATTACTCATGAGTTGTCAGTTTCTGTGGCGAAGAAAAAAAGTCAAAGCTAATTACTCAGAAATCGACCCAAAACATGTCTTGGCTTCACCTTTTGCCATCAGAAATGCGTACGCAATCACTCACCTAGGAGATCCCGCAACTATGGTCTAACTACAGTGAAGTTTCAGTCAATCCTCCCATCGTTTCTACATAACTCATTCAAATTTATGCAAACACTGCCCAGCAAAGTCTTGGATGTCTTAGCAAATGCTAAGAATCCAAGCTTTGCCAAGTTTGGAATCAACCAAGTTTCCAAGTGATCTCCTGCCCGGTAGCTGGTGCCCTTGGGCAATCTGAGAGTTACATGGCGCACACTTCGGCCTTCGGGCTTCTGGCAGAGCTCTCGTGGTGCCTCCACCACCTCCAAAGCCTTCAGAACAGCCTCCCCCTCCTGCCTCGGAGCCAGGGCACACGGCAAGAACCAAGGGCAACCCTTCAGGCAACCTATGATGCTTTCAACTTCTCTGATGTATCATGTATCAATCTAATCTGACTTTACACGCTTGAAATATTGTACGCCTCCCTTCCCATACATCTTAGGAGGAGGGAAGTTCGTCCGTGTTCCGAGAAGTGATTGGATTTACAAACATGTGTAACCATTGTGGGCAGAAGTAGATATGTTCAATCTTGAAAATTTGACTCTTGGATGGTCCAATATAACATCCACTCCAGCATCACTGTCGCTATAATCTATAAAATATCCTCTGCTGTCCTATGTTCGGTTCTTGCTCCGATCTTCGCTCCAGACAAAGGTATCTTTTCTGTATATTACTTGATACATCTTGATACTACTTGAATTATTGTCGTGATACTGGTAGAATTGCATCGAAGACACTCTGTGGCACCGACAAGTTTGGCTGCTTCTTTCTTGCCATCTGCAATTAATCGAAGAACCGCGCCAGCATCTGTTGAGATCTTGACGCCATCGGGCGAGGCTGTAAGCAAGCTGAACCTTGGCTCACCAAGAAGTCTTTCTGCGAAGATGTCCTAAGAGACATCTTTTCCAATCCACATGGCCACACCCGTTGCATGCGCAATCACTGCGCCCAGTCACTCTTCGGAACCTGGGATTCCCTCCTCATGCTCAGGCGCTTGAGTTGCAGATCCGCCCACAGTTTGGAGTAAATTGGCCAGCCTGAGCACGGGCATTTGCAATTCTCCGAACACAACAAGATCAACTTGACCAACTCTGTAAAAGAACTCTGCAAAAGTCTGTCAAAGTCAGAGGCTTTTCTTCGAGTCGCCAATCTTCGAAATCAGAGGTGAAGGATGCTCCATCCACGTCGCAGGACCCCAAGTCGCACAGCCGCTTAGCACCAGAGTTGTTCAAGCCAGCATCTACCTCACCTTAGAAGTCAAGTCCAGCTGCTTATCAGGGCTCTGATGCTCAGGATGCTCATGGTGTAATCGTCGTGTAATGTTCAAAAATGCAAGCCTCATAGGTAAGAAACGTGTTCTTCTCGATCTATGTCAAACCATGGAGTGCTCTGCATCTCACCAGTCTAGCGACAAGTTTTCCCTTCCAAATGTGGAAGCTCTTTTGTTGATACAATTTAATGCATCTCAGTGCGATCAACATTGCTTGGAGAAATGTTCAGTGATGCGGGCTCACTCATACTCACTTCAAAGATCATCGCAAGTCTTCTGCGAACAAGGAGCGAGGGAACTGCTGATACGTGTGCCACTGAGAATTTCCCACGCCAAAGACTGCATAGGGCATTCCATCCCTGCGCTCTGCAACCGTTCCAAAGAGGAACAAGTAAAACTGAGATGTTGCCACTAGGTGCGTAAAAGGGTGGCAGAGAAGAAAAAGTTTCTATGAATTTCTGTGCTGCTTGGCCGCTCGGCTGCAGAATCACGACTTATGTAAACTTGTCTAAATGTTTGCTGTCACGTGGTGCCATGAGCTGCCTCTTCTCTGCCCTCTTATGGTGCTATTGAGGCGCAAAGAATTGGGCTTTTGCGTCTGGAGCCATTTCTTGAATTTGCCAGCATTGTCAGGTGGCAGGCCGTTGTACCTTGGAAAGGTGTAAGGAAAGCCCTGGCCTTGTCTGATTGTTTCAGTATGTTTTTCAATGCCGGCCTGGGAACACAAGAATGTGAGAGATGTCCTTGTTACACATCTGGTCTGTCCAAGTCCATGGCTAACTGATTTGTGGATGGTCAAAGACCTCTCTGCAAAGCAAGGGACGTGGCGGTGACAATAATCACCAAACGGCCATCTGCCACCAGAAGGTTCTCGGACACAGCTGTGTTCCTTGGAGATCAAACGGTAAAACACATGTAAACACATGTAATGTAAACACCATCAAATTTGATCAGAATTCAAACGAGAAGTTTGCGAAGGATCCATCTCAAGTGGCATGTTCTCTGGAGCCGCATCTTGAAGCTGAATATAAGAAGCTTCGCAGATGCGCCAAGCACATCCAAAGAATCACTTCGGAGACATTGTTTGTAGCATCAGACATCAGCAGATCATCCAGCATCATCCAGCAGCCCTAGCGGCCCCTAGGTCATACAAGGCTCAACGAGTGCAGAGATGTCTGAAAACCACTGCGCGCTGCAGCTGCTTCCACTTGGCTGGCAAAATCCTGACCTCGCAACAGCAGCGACTTTTTGTGTGTCTGACACCTCAAAATGCAAGATTTAAGTGCCTTCTTCTGCTCACCTGAAATAGAAACAGGAGCAAGAACTGCATTGGAGAGCAGATTGGAATTAACTACGTATTCGGTATGAGGCAGTCAAGTTGCTGGAACCTGAGTTTGAGCCATAAAGAACCTTCATGATAGGACCTGTTGCAGGTCGCGTAGAACCATTCATCTCCGATACCGGTGCTGCTGGTGCTGCTGGCGCTGCTGCTTTTGGAATCCTTGGCACAAGAAACAGCGAAGAGAAACAGCACAGCTATCATTCTCAGTGGCGGCAACGGCAATCTGAAGGCACAGCTATGCACTTGAGCTGCCAGCAACTGCCAGCAACTGCCAGCAACTTCTGCTTCCAGGGTTTGAGAATGAATGGTGATGCTTTACCAGTAAAAAAAGCAAAAATCATGGCAAGTTTAGTATTACCAAGAAAAAAACGACATTCAAATGGTCCAAATGGACCAAGTCAAGCCACTATAAATTACGATATGACTTAGCATTTTTTTTGTAATACTATTTGAACATCACATCGATTAACCTCGTCTCATCAGCCCAGCGTCTCAGGTGTAGAGATTGCCGGCAATGGCTGCATCAGCCCCTTGTCAGACCACAAAGGCCCACCGGGTCGTGGGAAGACCTGGCTGGGACTTGAACTCAAACTTGTGCCGGAAATAACTTCAACCAATACAAGGAATACAGTACACTCTAAAGAATACACACAATCTATATCTATATGTATATAATGATTTATAATGATTTATATACTTACAATACTTCAGTGGGATCCTGCATAATACTTCAGTGGGATCCTCACATCTACATCTGACTCCCAACAAACTGATTCAGTTGCCTTGGAAACGCCTGGCCGCCCTGGCGACTACTAGTACAGTGCCACTGCACCCTTCCTTGCATACTTCGTTGGATTCCGTTGTAGAGATGATGAAAAATGTGGAAAGTGGACAGGCCGGGTGAAGAAGCCGCAAAAAGCGACTCAGTTTCCACTCCTTTGAAGTCTCTATGATGTCTGGTCTATGGTTCAAGTTCGTCCCTGATGAGCCCAGAAGTTTTCGGGTGTTCCAATAGTAGCGGCGCGCCAGTGCTGCGCGGTTGCTTGTATGACATATAGTGCAATGCCCCACAATTTTGACCTACCAAGAAATGCAATGCGAGGCCACCATGACAGCGCCTGGAAAGCCAAGTTGTCCGGTGATGGAGCTGCCCCTCCTGCTTCAGCAGAAGCGACCAATTTGTATCCGGGGATTCCTTGCAATCTGAAGTGTATCAGCATAGAGGCCAAGAAAGTCCTTAGCAAACAATCATTGAATCTGACACAATGGAAGCGCCAGAATTTCAATGATGGTCCGATTCCCTCGACTGTCATACCTGGCCTACACGTGTTCATCTGATACCGGAATTCATAGTGAGATCCGTTGGGGATCCATTGAAACCTATTGTGCATATTGTACATGTTCATCTAAGTTGGAGAAATCTAATGGGATCCGGTGAAATCCGTTGAACATCTATTGTTCATCTTTGCGAATCCATCGGTCTGACTGGATATCAACATGACTTGAAGCCTTGCTGTCCAGGCTCTTGGCTTCGAACAGGGCAAATTGGCTTCCAATGCATGCGCGCGTTGCAAAGCCCCAGGGATGGTAGGCATTTGGATGTCGATTTTGAACAGCCTACCATGGGAATTCAAAGATCACAGATTTCATCAGATTTCGGAGAAATCTTCCACAATGGCAACAAATTCAACTTCCATGGAATATTTTTTGTCATGCCGTTTTGCCACGAATAGTTGAAGACTAGTGAATGTCAAGTCACAATCAACGGAATCTTGCCATGTTTATAGTTTGGAGAAACAGACTTTCTCTCCGTTCACCTTGGTGCGGATCCTGGGCCTCCGGTGAGAACCGATCTGGATTGAAGCTCAGCGGATCGCCGAATTCGCCGCCCCAGTACCTTGGGAAGTTCATCAGTGGATTGCCTCCCATCCTTCAACATCCTTCAAGGCGTCCTTCAACATCCTTCAGCTATATCTTGCCATAGAAGATGGGACGTTGCAGCCCAGTTGCTCAGGATTCGTGTGCAAGGCGCGTGTGAGGACATTGATCCTGAAGAGTCGGCAGGGATGAGTCTGATGTGGAAATACAGTTGTCAATAGCTGTGGGTGCTTCATGGTGTCTTATTTGGAGAAAAGATCAACTAATGAATATATCTATAGAGAGAGAGAGACATCAAGATGTATCAAGAATTCCTGTATCAAGATATATCAAGTCAGTGTAGATTGTCTAAAAGTGGATGAATCAGAGTGAATTCTAACTGCAACATCAATAGGACCCATGCAGAACTACAGTCCTCTCGCCCTGATACATGCGATGACCTCCCAGCATGGTGTCGTAGGCTGCATCGCGGCTGATGGCTGTCACAGGGCTGTAGAGCCGCAAGGCTTCCCTGAAGCATTGCTCCACGAACTGAAGATTGGGGACGTCATCCACCGATGGCTCTGTACGACCTTTCCTCAGCACGCATGGCATTGCATGGCGCCATGTCTTTCATCAAAAAGATAAGACAAATTATAAAAAGATAATAATCAAATGCCTGAAGTAATGCAAAGTAGTCATTCCCTGTGCTGTCATGAACCAATTGCCATGAATGACACTGAATAACTATATATTTATACATTGATATATATATATATGTACATTGTACATCTATCCTGCATCTATAATCAGAGGGCGCAGCATGGCAGCACCATAGGACAGGCGGTGAAGACATCGCAGGAGACCCCATCCCTCGAAGGCCAAGATACAGGACCTGCCTCACTTCTTCCAGGGCTCGCGCTTCATAAACCGGGTTCTCGGCCAAAAGCCTAAGCCACGGATTTCAGTGATTTCAGCTTTCAGAACTATTTTTAGTTTAAGGATTTTTCGGAGCTTTCAGTTCTGTCTTCATTAAAAAAAACTGCACATCATATCTTGGCAATTGCCATCCCAAAATTCAAAGCTGAATCTATGCTTTGTGTATGTTGGTATCTCTTCTATTCTCTTCCTAGATGTTTACTGGGTTGCCCACTTGACCCTGTCCTACTGTGTTGATGAAGCACCGCAACATCCCTGCCGCCAGGCAACTGCATGGTGAATCCTAAAGTGGCAGCTGTTGTTTCATGTCCCGCAATCATCAGATTCACGACCTCATTCATGGAAGCACTGAGTGCACAGAGTCTTGATCAAAGACCAACTTTATATAAATCTGATGGACTTGCGTGTGCATGGATGCTGCTTCTAAGCTGGCGACGTGCCCATACAAAGCTCCGTAGCGAACATGCCTTTGCTGAATTGGCTGAACTAATGTGAAGAAATGTGGACAATTTCCTTGTCACTACGGACCACTACACTCACTGGCTTTCCCAGTTGCTTTCCATCTGCATCCCGATCTTCCAGCATACTTCCTTGGTTGTCCCCAGTGTCATTTAGTGTTTATGCAATCACTGAGGTCACCTCTTCTCATTCACCTTCACGACACCTTCACACAGTGGCATTTGATGGCCTTTGGTTGGCACAGCTAAGCCAGCCGCTTCTTTCAGAACCATTAAGACCACCGGAAGAATCAGTTTAACTGAATCATCCTGAGTCATCCTGAGTCATTCTGCCTTCACTTCTACCAACGCAGCTGGTCACTCCAGCCGCCAAGCATCGGATGATGGAGTTTTGATTGCCAATTTCTCCTTGTCGAGTTGCTTCAACAAGGTCCTGGGCTCATTGGCGCCGCAAAAGACATGAAAACAACTGAAGCGGCTAAGGATCAAATTTGATCAAAATCTCGATCAAATATGTTGAAAACACCAATGTGGGCCTTCCCTAAAGGTTCAGATTAAGGATCTTCCACTTGCTTCTGCATCTCTTTCTTTACGTCAGCAAACTTCTTTGCGAATCTTCCGTTGGCGTCGTAGAAGGGCAAAAAGCGCTTCAGGCCGAACTCGGACTTCACATTGATGGCTCCAGTCGTCATCCCGAGGCCGTTGCGGAAGGTCTCCACAAACTTGTGGGGCTCCTGGAGCAGCTGTGGCGCTGTGATGACTTGCGGAAGTGAAGATAAAGAAGTCATGACCTTGTCGTTATCTTGTCGTTATCTTGTCCCCTTCATGACGGTTCTATGACTCTCTGCAAACGAAGTTGTTTATTCTCAACCCAAAGATGAGAAAGACAGCACATCGAAAGCATTAGTCCCGAGTGGTGAGCTTTCAACATAATCCTGTCCTGTTTGGCGCCAAGACGTTCAACGTTGCGCATGTCCATCCCCATACTGCAGGAGACCACAGCATCTGCTGTCATGGCGGTCAGCCAATCATTCACATGTTCCACCTTGTGTCCAGTTGGGAAATTCGACCATTCACGAACGAAGGCGCGTGTCTTAGCCATGATTTGTGGGGCAAAGCTCTTGATCTTGATCTGATTGAAGCCTCTCGGAAGCAGATTGTGTCCAGTCTTCCAATCGTCAGAGAGTTCACTGGAGGTAAAGAGTCCATTGGCAGTGAATTCCTGCAACGGTTTCTGCAGACCTCTGTTCCACAACTTGGGAAAATCAGATGTTCTTTCGATGAGCTCTTGTACAACATTGGCATCCGCGGTGAAAGTCACCATGCACTCAGCATCCTCATGGAATGTTGTGCCCGGTCGAAAATCACCAATCTCTTGCTTTCTGCCTAAATGCGACCGCACTGTGGCGCCATAAGGATACTCTCCACGGGGAGGGAAAACGTTCTCTGCCAAGTTGTAGAATGGAATAGGATATGGTCCTGGAGATGCAGATTGTGAAGATCTGTAGCAAAGAGGCAGCCAAGACAAGACTGCAACACAATCAAAATGTATATAATATATACGAGAAAGCTATGGGCGAGTTTCATGCCCATGAATAACAATATGCCTTCAAAAAAGGACAGTATAGAAGTAGAACGGGAGCATGTTCAAGACACCCAACGCTGTCCACCTTCGATCTTGCTCAATCCAGTTCTGAGCTTATCTTGCTATCATGCGCCACCGCTGTCCTTTGATGAGTTGATATGACGTACCCAGGAAGGGCAGGGGTACGCCACAGATCGGAAATGCTGGAGGGCCCCTCGGCACATCCGCAGGTTGCGGCATCTCCCGTGCGCACACGAGCTCAACCACCTCACAACGGTGGTGCTGTTACCCGGTGACCTCACGACCGCTTCAACGATGAGCGTCCTATCACCGTTCGATTTCTTTCAATTCGTTCATTCTATCAGATTCTATCATATTATAATGTATACAATATATTACATTCATATTCTCTCTCAGAATAGGAGAAGAATCAGACACTCCCCGACATGTCTGTCTCCAATCTAGTCTTGTTAAGTAAGTTATCATTATAGTAATAATTTAATGATGGTTTTAACGTATGTTCATGTTGTCAACCCGAAGCAGTCACAGCTTCGCACCTGCAACTGATCAGGGGGCAAAGCCAGCAGCAACAAATCCAGGGCGGCTGCATCTGCGATGCCGGCTCCAACCTTTACACATGGACCGTCGCGTCTGCGCCTCTCCACCGGGAAGAAGTTGTAATCGTCCCTCAGCGAAGATGTAGATCTGATAGATCTGAAAATAGATTTAGATATATATTTATATAATATACATTTAGAGAGAGAGAGAGACAGATATATAGTTTTTTGACTTAGATCTTTTCCTACATAAAATAAAGATAAGATTAAAATGGGATCGGATAGACTCAAAAAGATTTGGATATTAGGTTTTGACTTAGATAGACTTAGATATAGATTTAGATTTAGATATAGGTTGAGGTGTCGCTTTATTGCGCTTCCCAAGGTGCAGGAGGGACCCAAACGCTTAGCCTCCCTCTCAAAAATGTTCGGCATAGATGTCTAGGGGGGGATACTTGCATTTCTGGAGTGACATTTTCTCCAAACTGCATGGAGTTTGGGTCACAACAGCTGAACCATCAGCAGTCGAAGCCAAGGCACAAGTTCTCGATTCCCAACACTGCACCAACAGCTTGTCTTTGCTCATCGAGGCTTGCGCACTTGTGAAGCTTCACCAAGTGCCAGGCCTGTCGCTGTTCTCAGAATTTCTACAGTCGTCACCTGTGAATCAATTGCATTGGGTGTATATCCGATAGTATATCCATTGAAGCAATTGCATTCAATTGCAACATGAAATGAATACTATGAATCGCTATCCTGATGCGCCAAGGTATTGGCTACTCCACCATTCAGAATGGGAACATCATGGCGAATCCGTGATTTATGAGTTCTCGGGCCAATAGCAGGTTGTGCATGGGAATGCGGCACAAGCCTTGGAAACCTCTGCACAATGCACCGCAATGTGGTACTCCTCAGCAAAAGAAAAGAAAAGAAATTCAAAGATAGTACTGTATGTATTTGCCCAAATGTTAGTATAAAGCAACAACAAACAGCGCCCAAGGAATCGAAAAAGCACTGCCAAATACGCAAACAGAAAGCATACCATCCGAAATGAGCATGAGCCAGCAGAATTGAAATGAATGTTCTCATGTCACCTGTCATGTATCCCATTGTCTGCAGATTTGTTTAAGCACAAGTACATGCTCTAAGATCAGAACAGGTCACTAGTCTTCTTCAACATATTCAATATCAAGGGGTACTTGACGATCGTTGGTATTGTAGTGGTGCTGCAATGTGAACAAAAATCAATAACTTCATGTCTTCCCACGTCTTCCTGTCTTCCCATGTCTGAACCTCTGGAGTCGAAGAAACATCAAGGTCTTCTTAGAAGTCTTCTTAGAAGTCTTCTTCAGATCTTCCTCAGATCTTCCCTTAGAAGTCTTCCCTTAGAAGTCTTCCCTTAGATCTTCTGCCGTAGCCTTGGCCAAGGCGCAAAAGAAGAAGCAGCATCTCGTCGCGCAGAGTTTTTCAATGAGGTCTTCAGCGCCGAGGAAGCCAGCACCAGGGCAGTGGCACCTAAGGCCACGCCGCCTCAGTGGCTTCGTTGGGAAAACCACAACGAAATCACAACTGAAGGTGGTTGCAACAATGTTTAGGAGCAACGATGTTCTAAATATTTCTAAATAATGTTCTAAGTTGAATGGAATGAATTTGACAGAGAGTTGCTCCTAAACGTGGAGCGGTTGCAGAAACTGCCTGTTGAGCCGCGTCTTTGTGGTCTGGGGCATACACTGTGAAACCATGCCTCCGCGAAGCTTATGTGTAAGGTGGTCCCCAAAGGATAATACATTGAGCCAGGACTGACTTGGCGCCCTGACAAGCCTGTACCGATATTACATGATATAACCTGGTTTCAAGCTCTCTACTCAAGTCCCCCACGAGAAGATTTGTACCTGTACCATCCTGTACCTGCGCGAGGCCTGCGCCTCAAGGAAAGCCTACGGAGGATCGAATGAAAAGCCTCTCAAATTCATCAAGAACCAGGGCGCCTGCGAGCTTGAGCTTGGAAGAATCTTCCATCGGGCACAGGCCGTCAGCGGTGCACTTCGAGCTTGGGATATGGCTGCATGGCCATGACAAGTGAGGTGGTCTGACATGATCGCACCATTGAGTTTCACCGAAGTCACCACATCATCTTGCTGTCCCACCCTGGGAGTTTGTCATGGAAAGCTTGAAGAAGCAGGTCATCAGGCTTGAAAGTACGTGAAAAACGTCAATCAAACAGTGAATGATTGGTTGGTCGCTGTTACAACCAGCTGCTTGACGATGGTTCTTGGACATAGCCACCAACAAGGATCAACAATCCTTATGGACGTCATTGATAAGTATCAAGATTACCAAGCGAGCAATGGTTCATCTCCCACAAGAGTGGCCATGAAATTGATCCTTATCCATTCATTGCCATTCATATCCATTCACCAAGAATTGCTCCCGTCAGCCGCCGCCTTCAACAGCTCCTGCACATTCTGTGGCAATCGCTTTGGATTCCACTCTCTGGGCCTCGGCCCATCTCAGGGAGTTGTGGGGGTAGTTATAGGGTGGTACCAAGTTCTGGGTAGTTGATGATGAATCATTAACAATCCATAAGGTGGCTTCAGGATGATGGTTGATGATGAATGACTAGTGGCTAGTGATGACTAGTGCCTAGTGAGTGGCTTGAAGATTTGGTACACCGAACAAATCGATGCTGCTCTGCCGTTCTGTTGAAACTCTTGAACTCAGTTCCAAGACGAGTTTTTTTCATCTTGATGATCTGGGTATGGTGTCATGAAGCCAGGCAAACGGAACTCATGCTCCTTAAAACGTCGAAAAGTCAACCTGTGTGAAGATCTCAGCAAGGCACGGCAAATCTCCGTCCCAAAGCCGCTGACCACCATATTCTTGTGGTCCCTGGCAGATCCAAAGAGGCGAAGTGACAGTCATCTTCTCAGAAAAAGGGGCAGCTAATGGCGGCTAAGTTTTTATCACCTCTGACTCACGTCCTGCCATGCTGAATGGAAGTCCGGATCAGGGGCTTCAAGCTGCTTCTCAGCTAGACTAGCATTCCATCTCTAAGGTCCACGTAAGTCATGATCTTTTGACACATATCATCACCCGTACCACACTGCATGCTGCACATCACCGGTATGCGCATATAATACACCCCACAGAAAAACACACACAAAACCAGTGTATCGAATCATATTCTAAATATGTTGATGTAGTATATTGTTGTGCTCATGAGTAGATTTCAGTACAGGTACTTGCCTTCGTTCGCATTCCACAAAAATCTCCGTTTCATAGGTGCCCTCATCTTAGCTCGGCACATCCTCCTTGTAGTCGACATTGTCAACACCCATGGTGTACTCCCCAGGCCTAAAGTCAACTGGAAAGAAAAGGTGAAAAATGAGGACTAATTTCAATGTTGAATGTTGATTATTTGTTGTTAACTGTTCAATGTTCACTAATTAGCCCATTGACCAACAAGAACCTTCAATTCACTTAAGCTGGCTATGTTGACTCTTCATTGTTTTCACACTGTAGGCTAGCCCAAGTTTGCCTCCATCGAACATTCTTCGGATCATCTGGGGCAAGTCCTGCCGAAAGCAACCATCGCACCAAACATTGAAAGAAATGCCAAGCTTTGCCGAACTGTACCCTGGGTGAAACTGACATGGACGTGGAAAACACCAATTTTTGCATGGGTTTCCTGTTGAAATGGTGATCTCCAAATCTACGCTAGTTGAATTCAGGGTAAAATCTGTTGATTCTAATGCCAACAAACTTACCGTCCTTGAATCTCACAAGGGTATTCTGGTAGTTGCCACTTTCCAGTCTCGTCCTGCCACGCCACAGTTTTCGCTTCACATGAATGAAAGCTCTGCAATGAACAACTTCTCGCCGCCATCCCGTTCCATGAAATAATGGATTAGTATAGCAACCAGCTGTAATCTCCTTGACTTCAGGGGATAGGATGATTAATCAATGGGTTTTGCCCAGAATCAAACCTCATCCTACATCACAACCCCCTCAAGCAATGGCCAAGAAACGCCACCAACACAAGTACCTGACTGTCGGCTATACAAGTCAACCGGATTTTCGCTTGTTGGATATGGCACTAACTGCTGACCATTGAGGATTGAATCCCACTCTTAATCTCAGGAAGGTTCGCGAACCGAACCGAACCGCCGGAACCGGAAATTAACCAATTACCAGAAACCGAAACCGAACCGAACCGAACCGGAACCGATATGATTGACAATAGGGTCCGAACCGCACGAACCGGGTGTGGGGTGGGAACCGAACGGAACCGAGCCGCCCAGGAACCGTTTCTTCTCTCTCATGGCTTCACACGGTTTTTTTCCCTCCTGCAAGAAGCAAATCCAGTCTCCTTTTCATTTTCCTTTCCCTCTACTGTTTCTTTTCCTTTTATGCTGGGTTTGTTTTTTCCAGCCCCTGGGGAAAGCAAATCCAGTCTCCTGTTCATTTTCCTTTCCCTCTACTGTTTCTTTTCCTTTTATGCTGGGTTTGCTTTTTCCAGCCCCTGGGAAAAGCAAATCCAGTCTCCTTTTCATTTTCCTTTCCATCTATTGTTTCTTTTCCTTTTTGGCTGGGTTTGCTTTTTCCAGCCCCTGGGGAAAGCAAATCCAGTCTCCTTTTCATTCTCCTTTCCCTCTACTGTTTCTTTTCCTTTTTGGCTGGATTTGCTTTTGCCAGCCCCTGGGAAAAGCAAATCCAATCTCCTTTTCATTTTCCTTTCCTTCTACTGTTTCTTTTCCTTTTGGCTGGGTTTGTTTTTTCCAGCCCCTGGAAAAAGCAAATCCAATCTCCTTTTCATTTTCCTTTCCTTCTACTGTTTCTTTTCCTTTTGGCTGGATTTACAACATTCAAATCAAAACCGAACCGAACCGAACCGGTTTATTCAAATCAAAAACCGAATGGAACCGAACCGGTTTATTAATTTATTCGCCAAGAACCGAACCGAACCGAACCGGGAACCGGAAATTAACCAATTACCAGAAACCGAAACCGAACCGAACCGATCCCACCCTGTAATCTGCTGAAGCATATATTGTTGCGACCAACCGGCAACAAAGAACTCACAGCTCGGGGTGATGCAAGCTGGACGATCGGAGGACCACAGTAGGAGCCCTTGTTTGACACCAAGTGTCGCTGATAAAAGGTCTGAACCTCTGCTGATTCTCCTGGATGGCATCAATCCAAGGCGAAATGTCTACCTGGCAAAGATCGCATGAAGCCATCCAGCATCCAGCATTTTCAGGGATGATCCAAAGTAGCAAGGGCAAAGCATGGATTAAAAAACCCACTTGAAACATCTTCAGACTTCAAAGCATTTCACTGAAGCTATTGGATAGCTGATGATCCATTTGATTGTCAGCTCGGCAACTTATGACCACAAAAATGTGAACTGCGAAACTGTTGTTACTGACATCAGCAAATGCAGATGCCAGCATACTCCATTTACGTGGTCACTTCTTGTCTCGCTGTCTCAATCCTACCTTCCGAAATGATGGGTTCTATAAATTAGGTTCTACGTTTGTAGATGTAGTGATTGAACCGCGAGGCTGGAGGGAAGAACGTTGAAGACGAGACGGGTTGGGCACGCATGATGCCAAGCAAGGCGGTCAGGCAGTCTCTGCAAAATCCGCAGTGATCAACAAGCTACAACTAGGCAGAGATAACCTTTAAAGTTTAAGGCCTTGTTTCTTTAATGGTTCATCAGGCTTCATGATACGGTTAATGATGATTGATCATGGCTCGCGATAAATGGTGCTTCAACGATGCGTCATTTTGGGGTTCGATGTCAACTGCTGGGGGCGTCCGCAATCGAGTCAGAGCTCACAGGCGCAGGGATCGACGCCAAAATGGGCGCCATGGGGCCCTCAGCACCTTGCAGGTCAGGGCTGCGCTTGCGGCTTGCCGTCATGAAGAATTTCATTCAGAACTTTGTTGCAATGAACAACCATAATGGTTATCAATCCAATGGTTGTTAACAAGAGGATGATAAGCAATAATAGGAGATATACCAAGTATAATCACTTTCAATCCAATTCACCATTGTTACAGTTGATCATCCATCTGGTTAGAACGTATGACCATGATTGACCGCCATCAAATATATGTAATAAAAATCCATGTTTGTTGTCGATCATGTTTATCATGTAAGTATTTGTTTCATCAAGTTGTTAGTATAGATAATGATGGTATGAAACATGTTTCAAATTGTATCAATATAATTCACCGTCATTATCTGTCTTTATGCGTCATTGACCGTTATCAACCAAAGAACACAAATCAAGGAATCCTCAAGTTCGTCATTGGGATGCCATCATCAATGTTTGATCAATAAATCACAAATCATTCAAGTTTGTCATTGATGTTCTAAGTCAGTCGCCAGGCATTGGCCAGGTCAACATCTGGTGGCTCTTTTGCATTACGTTGCTGTTGTTCTAAAAGTTGTCTTCGGGTATCAAGTCACAGGGCCACATCAATGCTTGAACCTACAGAACAAGCCAACATGATTTACATATATCTATTTACGCATATTTTTACAGATATCTACAGTTCATTGAAATGCATTGAATGTGTCTTCGTCCACTTCTGGGATTGAATGAAGCGCTTGAACCATTGATGAACCATCCAATCCAGCGATGCAAACGTCACCCGTCTGACGGCTGCACCTCGTCTCGACACCTGAGCAGACACGATCACTCAGTTTTCCGCCCTGTTCACCAGAAAGTACTTATGAAACACTCAGAGATATTCGAAGAAATCCGCAGAAACCAAGCTGAAAAAAAAACGAAAAGAGGAACTGAAAGCACTGCGACATCGCTGAGATTTGGACCACTACACGGCTCATGGGAGCGCAGGGTCGCTGACCGGTAACCGTTCAAGCTAAGTGAGTGCCCAAAATGGCAAAAGCTTCTGCTTTCTTGATGCACTTGATTCTTATTGCTTTCTCGAATTCAGAAATGTCATGCAATGTCTCAACTTTGAATGTAGGATGCATCTTCCCCGATCGAACATTTAGCGGAGTAGAAACTTTACGGATCTACGATGCCATAGGTAGCGGCACAGCAAACTCTGACTGCCTAAATCTCAGAGTGCTTTTGGTTGCTGGCAAAGATGCCTGAACTTCAAGCCTTAAAGATCTTGAATAGCGTTCAAGGCAAATCAAGCTTGATCCCAGTGGTGAAAGTGTTGCAGAACTTGCAGTGACTGATCTGAAGATAGCTTGGAAAGAATAGGAGCAAACGACACAAAAATTGATCAAGAGATGAATTTGATGCATGGTGTTGTAAGCATCTGAAGCTGGAGAGCGTGACCTCAAGTGGAGGCAATCAAATGTCTATGGAAATCTACGGTTCATAGTCATAATTATCTATCTACTGTTGACTGACCACATAACATCATAACACCAGTATATAGAAATATATAGAGAATATGTCACCATGTCTTGTTGCCAGTGCATATTACTGTGGAGTGCCAGATGTGTGGACGCATGTTGCTGTACAGCATACCCCCATCCACTCCGTGCAGCGTGGTCGGGAGTACCTCACAGAGAACACTGGATCCATCAGCCACGCACCAAAGAGGGCACCCAGTTCTGAAGTAAACTTTGCCTCGCATGGCTGTCGCATGGCGTCGATTTTCATCAAGACATTTCAAACATCTTCAAAACTGAGGCAATGCTATCATTGGAAGTTTCATCAGCGGCCTCACCCAGGTATTTGGCTAAGTCTGGCCTCAGCATCTCGATGAATTCTTGGCACTGTCTTCGTTGAAGGTTTGACCCTTCGGGAGGTTTCCACTGGGCATGTTAGCAACCAGGAGATTGACAACCCACGAGTCAGTTCGCCAGAAGATTACGCAGAGATGGGATCAAGCTGGCAAAGTCTAGTCCTAATTTTCGCCAGTCTCGAGCTTTGTAAGCAGAAAACGGCCGAGGAAGTTCAGTTTGGTACGAGCTCCAGATGAAGAAAAAAACTGTGCCAATCTTACTTGATCTGAAGTTCCAAAATCTCATGAAACATGTATGAAATTCCTAGAATTCTCGACTAAATTCTGCAAGCTAAGCTTTGAGCATCACATTGATGACAGCTAATCGTACTCTCCATTGTCTGTCCTTCCCCAATTCCTGGCGGCAAGAGCACGATGGTCAGTTGATGATGAGTTGCATAGCCGAAGGATCTCACGATGTGTCCAACTCATGGGTCGTCTGCGCCTTGATGGAAGGCAGCAAGGACTGGCCCAGCACCTCGACTCCCACCTTGGCACCACCAGAAGGAGAAATCTGGAAATGTCCACTTCACATCACTTCACATCACTTCATTCATCTTCATTCCATTTCCATATCAGCATAGAAGACACTGAATTTGAATCTCTGAGGCTACAAGTGATGGGCTCACCTCCAAAAATGGCCGGGAGCAGCGTTCAAGGCATCCAATCATTTTTGGAGGTGCTTCGAACCGATTAAACCAACAAAAATCAGGTTGATCGGCCTCGACACCTCCGCATTAAAGTGCTCTGAAAGTCGCAAACAAGAACAATAAGCAAGGCCAAAGGACAGAATACGAAACAATAGTGCACTGGCACCACATGGAAATGACAGATGAAAGCGCTCTGTTGGATGCTTTGATTGACAGTTCACCACATGAAGATGGGTGGGACCGCCACCCAGCAGCCTTGAAACCAATTTCGGAGATGTGTTGAACCAGTCGGTAATGAAAACTGTGGCCAGGCTGGTCTTCGATATCCCCTCTAAGAATCTCAAAGAAGAGTGTTTTCGAAACAAAGAAATGGAATCAAACAGGTCTCCCTGTACTGGAATCTATGGCTTTGTTTGATGAAGCTACTGTGCAAAAGGAGTGCAGGCACCACATGGAAATGTCAGATGAAAGTGCTCTGTTGGATGCTTTGATTGACAGTTCACCACATGAAGATGGGTGGGACCGCCACCCAGCAGCCTTGAAACCAATTTCGGAGATGTGTTGAACCAGTCGGCAATGAAAACTGTGGCCAGGCTGGTCTTCGATATCCCCTCTAAGAATCAAAGAAGAGTGTTTTCGAAACAAAGAAAGGGAATCAAACAGGTCTCCCTGCATCGGAATCTATGGCTTTGTTTGATGAAGCTACTGTGCAAAAGGAGTGCAGGCACCACATGGAAATGTCAGATGAAAGTGCTCTGTTGGATGCTTTGATTGACAGTTCACCACATGAAGATGGGGGGGACCGCCACCCAGCAGCCTTGAAACCAATTTCGGAGATGTGTTGAACCAGTCGGCAATGAAAACTGTGGCCAGGCTGGTCTTCGATATCCCCTCTAAGAATCTCAAAGAAGAGTGTTTTCGAAACGAAGAAATGGAATCAAACAGGTCTCCCTGTACTGGAATCTATGGCTTTGTTTGATGAAGCTACTGTGCAAAAGGAGTGCAGGCACCACATGGAAATGTCAGATGAAAGTGCTCTGTTGGATGCTTTGATTGACAGTTCACCACATGAAGATGGGTGGGACCGCCACCCAGCAGCCTTGCAACCAATTTCGGAGATGTGTTGAACCAGTCGGCAATGAAAACTGTGGCCAGGCTGGTCTTCGATATCCCCTCTAAGAATCTCAAAGAAGAGTGTTTTCGAAACGAAGAAATGGAATCAAACAGGTCTCCCTGCATCGGAATCTATGGCTTTGTTTGATGAAGCTACTGTGCAAAAGGAGTGCAGGCACCACATGGAAATGTCAGATGAAAGTGCTCTGTTGGATGCTTTGATTGACAGTTCACCACATGAAGATGGGTGGGACCGCCACCCAGCAGCCTTGCAACCAATTTCGGAGATGTGTTGAACCAGTCGGCAATGAAAACTGTGGCCAGGCTGGTCTTCGATATCCCCTCTAAGAATCTCAAAGAAGAGTGTTTTCGAAACGAAGAAATGGAATCAAACAGGTCTCCCTGCATCGGAATCTATGGCTTTGTTTGATGAAGCTACTGTGCAAAAGGAGTGCAGGCACCACATGGAAATGTCAGATGAAAGTGCTCTGTTGGATGCTTTGATTGACAGTTCACCACATGAAGATGGGTGGGACCGCCACCCAGCACCCTTGCAACCAATTTCGGAGATGTGTTGAACCAGTCGGCAATGAAAACTGTGGCCAGGCTGGTCTTCGATATCCCCTCAAGAGGTGTCTAGTATGCGTGGGGTTCGTCATAGAAAGTGGATTCTGCATGATATAGACGCAATCTTATGCTTCGGCAGCACATCCGGTCAGCAGCCGCTCGATTTTTCGAAGTCAGAAGTCTCAAACTTTCTGTACAAAGGACCACTGCAAAGGACCCAGGTGATGCGGGCTTTGGCACTTAAAAGGCATGGCCATTGCCCTGCTCTGACCTGCCCGGATCCTGGTCCTTATGCAGAGGAAAGCTCAGCCAAAGGTTGTTCCGCAGTGACCATAGCAGCACTTCTGGCCGCCTTGCTTCGATTGCGAATCATGAGGCCTGTCTGCCAAATGATGCCCCAAAGTACGATGCACGCGGCATCCAATCGAAAACAATTCTGAAAACCGAGGCCTTTCGGTGGCAGCATCACTAAAGGCCCCCACATAGCAGTGCCAATGCCTAGGGCCACTTGGTTGTAGATACCATTGACCAAAGCCTGCATGCGAGCAACGCAGCCAGGAGGAGCGATTCGTTGGCCGTACTCCACTGTGGCAGACCACATCGCCTTGGAAGAGAAGGGGAAGAGAAGAAATGGGAATCATGATGAGTGGAATCAAATGATGAGTTGAATCTGAAAGAAATCTCAAACATGATGCACAAATGAGTCAATAATTCCAAGGGGTCATCAAGAATGAAAACTTGTGGCCTTTAAATCAGTTTCAATCATTGTCTGGAATCTGAAACAAACTTCTCTCAAGAGCAATCTGAGGCATGAATACTGATGGGGACTTTAGGCAAACGTGTCACACATCGAACCTTGTACAATGGCAACGGGTTAATATCCTCTGGTGCTTCAGGTCTGCAGTTCAAGTTTGTACATATAAGTGTAGCTGAAACATTGTGACTAGGCACAAAAAAAGTATTCCGAAAAAAATGAATAAAAATCAAAGTATATAAAAGTACCCTGATAATATTTACCACAGGCACTGCGAATGTAAATCCATGCAAAGGTTCGATCAAAAGCACCAGCCAGGGATTGCTTGCTGGAAGTAGTGTGTAACAAATGCAACGGAAGGCCAAGACCACTTTGCATGCCATGAGAACGGATGTCAGTCTGTTTTTGTTCTTTGCCCAGATCATGTCGACGTATTTGAAGACTGGCACTTCAAAGAAGCACATCATGGCAGTGCTTGCTCCCAGTAGTACCTTTGGAGCGTTGTCAAAGTCCTCGTTCAAGAAAACAAGCAGGAAATTTTCAACCACTGACATTGCCACGCCATACACAAAGAGATTGGCGAAGAACCAAGCAACGTCAAAATTCAAGAGCTGTTTCAGACTCACTGATTCTTCAGAATTCTGCGGACCACGTTGTTTTGTCATGGGCATGTAAAACAAACACACGCCCAAATACACCGACTGAATAGACGCGAAGCCCCAAAACATGAAACCAAGGCCAAAGGTGTCGATCAATTTACCAGCGACGAGGCTCATGCCGCCCCAACCAACGGCGCACCACAAACGTTGGTCACCATACTGTTCCTCACTGTTCTGTTCTTTCAGGACTGAGACACACATCGCGTCGATGATTGGCCCACCAGTGGAAAGGAAAAAGGAAGAGGTGACACAAACCACAGCCAACCACCAAAAACTTGCCTGGACTGCAGGCACCATGTTCAAGAAGATGATCAATGTCCCAGCAACGGATGTGCCAATCAAGACTCGCTTGTAGTCTCCCAAGCGATCAGTGATCACGGACCAAAAGAGCTGACCTATGAAGCTAGCGATCATGGTGGCCAAACTCAAGGCCCCAACCTCCGCGCGAGTCACTCCAATGTCCGACCAAAAGACGTTGATAAATCGTCCGTAACAGGCCCATGCTGCTGATCCAAGCAATTGGGATGCCTTCAAAGTCCAGAGAGGCGTGTGTGGCCGTTCTGAATCCACTGTCATAGCTACCTTCGAGTCGATCTGTCAAAGTGCAAAAGACTTCGGACTATTCGGATTCGATCTGATTTCATTTGCTTGTTTCAATGTGTTTCACTTCGTGGACAATAACATGACAAGGTATTCAGGTTGAATGTGGAATGGTTCATGTGGCTGTGTCAAATGCTGTGTCCATGACATGCGCGGTATTACTCCTCACAGGGATCAAGCTGGTTCACGGTTTGTTGCCGATTGCTTGAACCCTCCGGACCACCAGTGAAATCGCAAGGCATCAACAAAGGCAAGCAGCAAGAAATGTAGCTGTGCCTCCAAGCTAAATCAGGCATCAAGTCTGCAAGTGATCAAGCATTGGATGCAAAGCTAGTAATTCCCAACCATCTCAATGGCACACACCCCTCCAATATAAAATGAAATCATTCGGTGTCAACCAATTTCAGCCCCATTTTGGTGGATCTTCGGGGGGTACGATATATTCTTCAGATTCAAGCATAAAAACACTAAGTCTATAGTACTTTATATCATTTCAATGGGCATGTATCTGCCACTTCTTTTTCGCTTTCCAAAGTTGCCATTCACATGTTTCAACATGGCAAATATAGTCGCAAAATGCTGCAATCGACCCATGGATCTTTCGGAAAATCTGTTGCTTTAAAGCCACCCGTGCCGCTTCTGTGTTCCGGTACTGTGGAAGAAAGGTGCTCCAAGTTGTTCAGCAGCTGAAGTCGAACTTCAGGGCATTCATCCCTGCCGGAGGATTGGAACCGCCCAACTCATCAGTCTTCTAATGACCCTGGTGATCCACGTGATAGTCCCATCATATCCAGAATCATCTCAGAATTCGATCAACCAGGGTCATATCATGTCATTTCTGCGAGAACTTGACCAATGGAGCTGGGGACATTCCGTCGCAAAGTACAAGTCCAAATTCCATGTTTTTACATTTGGCTGACGTTCGAACAGTGGAGTTGTTAGGGCTCCAAGGTCTCAGCATGGGGCCCAAGCCAAGCTTATCCAAATTGGATGCATTTCAATGCCGAAAACTTGGATTCGATTGGATTGCTCTCTCTCTCCCTCTCTGTGTCTCGGAGTATGTCATGGAAATGGATGGCACTGCCTGATGAGTTGCAGGAAAATCTCAATGAGGTGATCCTCGGCGCTACCAGTCGCACACTTTGAAGGACTTCCTAAGGCAAGGTTAGGTAAGGTGTTTGAGTCCTATTTCCTATAGGAACTGAAGTGCAATTTCGAACGCACTGCATTTGCTTCTGGGGAACCGGGCCACTGTGAGCTGCTGTCCAAAGATGGAACAAAGCTCTAAAACGCTCCTGGGACTGTCTCAGCTTGGCAAAGTCTCAGAGGTGCTGTACAATGCTTGGACTTTGGGCCCCGAGGCACTGGCATCGACTCCAAGTGACTCATGGTTCCATGCTTCCCACTGGGTGTTTGAACGACCGCATGGATCGCTGTATGGAACGGATGTGAGACATTATTCTATGGACCGTAGGCATGTATATGCAGTAATTACATACAGTATATGTAAGCATGTACTGTGTCGGTATTCAGATGCCAAGTGGGTGTTTCGAAACCTGGGACGCCGGGTGTGTAACATAGGTACACCATGATACACCATATCATACATCGAATCCCCGATTCTAAAACAAACATAAACCACATCGGTTCTTTTTCAAGGCTGCCAGTTTGGGAACATGATCGAGTGTTCTCCTAGATTCTCTTCCAGAACAGTTTTGAGCGTACTGGGATGATTAAGGCAAAACATCCTCAGTTGTCCAGGGAAAGTGGGAACCTGCTCTGGCAGGACAATGGGAGGACAAAGGTCTGGGATGATAGAAGTCTCTGGCTCGAACAGTTTGGTAAACAGCAAGGTAAATCACAAGAGATCAACAAAGGGGCGCTTGTTCTCCTCGTGATCTCAGTGTGAGATGGTACGACCACAACTCGTGAGAATACATAGCTAGTGCTCCAAAACGACTCCACAACTCCACAGATCTCCGCAGTGTTCGAATGCTTCCTGGGCTTCCCAACGATGCCAAGGAGGCTCTAACATGTTGCGACTGCTCCCTTGGAGCAGTCAGTTTCTCCAAAGCAGGCCTCGCGCCAGGCGGCAGGTTCGTGCATGTGCAATGCGATGCAATGCGCTTTGATGTCTCGTTTTCCCAAGGGTCTGCAGAGTCTGCACCTGGGTCAACTGCAAGTTTTACTGAATCCCTTGGACCCAAACATGAGCTGCTCCAGGAATGCCTGGCGCGCGTTGCTATAGGTACCCGACAATCTCATGCCTAAAGCATGCCTCGACCCTTTTTTGATGTCAAATCACAGTGTAAACGCTGTTTGAAAGAAAGCATGCCTAAAGCATGCCTAAATCCAAAACACAATGGAACGCTGATGGTAAAACGTCTCCTGACTAACATTTCTCGTCGCCAAAACATCCAAAAACCAATGGAACGCTAGTGATCTAAATATACCATTGGGGATTCAAAACGGATGCCTTGGGGCTGGAGAACTGCATCTAAACGCTGCGAAAACAATGGTTCAACTGTTGTCTGCCATCTATGCTACAAATCCAAACCTGAACCGGACGAGGTACCCGGACGAGGTACGGACGAGGTAGGGAAAATTCATGTTTATGGCCCCAAGGGACAGGCCAGTGATCAGACGACTCACTCAACATTAGCAAATGGCAAGAAAACAAGAAACCATACTAAAGGCTACACTAACATGATGATTGGTTGTCCCAAGGGTTGCCTGAGCAACATGTGAATTCCAATGGTATTTGGCAATCAAAATGTTCATGCTCAAAAAAAATGTCGTTTCTGGAGGTGTTTGTTTAAATATGTGGAGTTCACCTGCGATTCCTGAAAAAGGCACGCTTTTCCGAACTGGAGTTTGATGTGGTATTTGCGACGTTTTGAAACGATTTGCCCAAATGAGGCACGAGACAGTCATGTGCCTGTAAGGCACTTCTGCTGAAAAGATGCTTTGGGATAGACTTAAAGCCTGGCTTTCTTTGGCCACGGTATCTTGATCTGATTTGATCCGTCAAAAATGGAACGAAATGGATCAAAATGGAACGAAATGGATCAAAATGATAAGAAAAGTCCACTCATCAATGATCGGAATTTAAAAAACATCCACATGTCTCACAAGTTTACTTCTGAGAAAGTGATTTCTACCAGGCTCATGAGAAACTTTTCGGTCTGACTCATGAGATTGTGATTCTAACAGGAGCAACCCGATGCCCAAAAGCTCTGCAAGCCTTGCTGGGATTCACTGCAGCAACACCCGCTACACGGGCAGCTGCGATGGTGCGCACCTGCCACAGCTGGAGATTTCCGGAGACATAACAAGCGCACAACATGACTAAAATCGAACTACATTCTCGTGATTTCTGTACATTCTCATGATTTTTCATGTAATGAGTGTTTATTCATAGGAAGTAACATGCAAAAAGTATTCCAAGAGTTGCGTCTCATGTAAATCCGGTTGCGAATCTCACACTCTGAGACGATTCCCAGCCTCAACTTCGGTATCAACCAGGAGGCGCAGGTAAAGCCTATCAGCAACACCAAACAACCCAGGAGATGGTAGGCCCTTGGCCTTGGAAGGATCCAAGAGGGGGTTGATTGCATTCAATAAGCTATCTATCAGTCATTGAGGATCCAAATGGATCCAAGGTTTGATAAAAATGGCCTAAAGCCGTAGGTTGGTTTGTCTACGTCTACGGATGCTCGGCATGTCAGGTTTCAAATGGCGTAAAGCTGTCTGTTGGTTTCATTTGGTTTCTCTACGGATGTTTGTCATAAATAATGCAAAGCCAGCATTCAAAGAACTCGCACAGCTTCAAAAACAGGTCGGAGCGGCGGTATGATGACATCAACGGCTTGGTCCTTCCAAGTCATCACAACTCACAACTGATCCTCTTCAAACCTCACAAACGTCCCAATTTGGAGAAAGAAGGAACAAAGTTCACTTTTTTTTCACGCAGAGGCTGCGAGGAAGGTGGATGCACAGATACTCTTCTGGTATCCTTGACTACAAAACTCTCCCCGCGCAAAGATGCAATTGCATTCTGCACAGGAACGTGATTCAGCAAATGAGCTTGCTTGGCTTCTCCTAAATCCCCATGTATGAGCAATGTCAAAATATCTTACCAAATTGAAGGCTAGGTTTACTAACCAAAGCGTCGCACAAAGATTATAGATGATGATTTCGACTCTGATTGTGATGATGATGATGACGACGATGATGATGATGATGATGATGATGATGATGATGATGATGATGATGATGAGGAGGAGGAGGGAATGGGGAAGGGAGCAACGGATTGTCCTCAAACTCTTTGTGTTGGAGTTGGTTCTCCTCTTGCCAAAAAAGCAATTGAGCTGTAGCTTTCGTTAGAAGTCCCGCTTAAAAAAAAACACAAAGCAACAGGATTCTGACACTGCTCACCATGTGCCTAGGGACAAGGAACAGTGGCAAGCCCATGGGCGTCCTAAAAAGTTCTGCAGGAAAATAAGACAAAAACACATAAAACCGGTAAATTGAATTTGGGTCGAAACCCGCCAGCAGCTACCTGCTAGCATATTCAGCCTCAAGTTCTGAAGTGGAATTCTGCTCCACTGCACCAATCTGATTTCCTTGCAATCCAGTGGCCCAAGCAGCTACCAAACACATCGCTCCAAAGATTTTACAGGAGGCCGAGGCTGGCAGAGTTCCAGAATATGGTGCCAGAATTCCCCCCAGCCGCGCTGTGATCTCGCAACCAGACAGAACAGTCTTTTGCGCTGACTGGGAGAAGCACTGCCCAAGGCCAACGTAAATCGTCGTGAAGCACACGTCCAAACACAAGCGACCAATCATTGCTGAAGTCAACACTAAGGGCGTTCCCGGCTCACCCGTACTGCATAAAAACAAGCAGCATGCAGCCAGGGCAAAGCTCGCAGCTTGCACCTTCGCCCTCCCCCAGTCAGCAGACAGTGCTACGACGTAAGCGAAAATGTCAGCCACGCTGAGGAATATCGTGCTGAGATAAACATCTGATGAGAGTTTCCCAGCGGAATAGCTCAATCCGTAGAAGCTGCATCCACACGCCAGAAAGGTCATTGCGCAGCACAGCCCGGAAATCGTCTCTTGCTGGGACAATGAACCAACTGCAGAATCTGCTTCGAGAGTGCTGTGTCTTGCAGACTTCCAACTACTGTAAGCATCTTCCAAGATTTCCAACAGGTTGGGAAATCCTATAGCCAGGCCTAGGCAGATTGGTAAAGCATTCCAAAGCAGGGCTTCGAGCCTCCAATCCCAATTCAAGGTTGGACCACCGCACATCCAACCCATCAGAATCAGAACAAGGCAGTAGCCAATGTTAGCAGCAACGCTGGCTTGATTCTCACGTCCTGGAAAGCCCTCCTGAATGTACATAATTTGAACGCCAGTGATATTCATTAAGATGCCATAGAGAAATCTGATACATGTGAAGATCGCAAGGTTTCCAGCGGTTAGATGCGGTAATGTCACTGTAAGCAGTGTCACTGCCACAAGGCCGCAGGCGCAGCCCACCACAAGTTGCTCCTTGCTGAAGACTTCCAGACACGGCTTCAGGACCAAGGATCCGGCCAACCAACCCATGAAGATGGCCGTGGTTGTAATCGGAAGCACTTCAGCGGTGAGACCTGGAAGGGCTTCATCTGCTGCGATTTTCAGGTCCAGAAAGACTGGCAGCACATGCCAAGTTGCCAAGAACGAGCCCAGAAAAATGCCGTTTCCGATGAAGAATTGGATTTGCTTCACACTCACTTCTTTGGTCAGCTTAGCAAATCTTCGCGCTGTCACAGCTCTGTGCTTGCCATGCTTGGCAGCTCTCCGAATGGCAATGGCACAACTGCCAACCGCAACCAGCGGATCTTCACAGTCAGAGCTGTGCAGTACTGCACCGCCGTGCCGGTGCTGCTTCGATGCCCAGGGATGCACAGGCTGCACGCCATGCCCTGGGACTAAGCGGCCAAAATGGTGGCCAAATGGCCATCGCCTTGGCAAATACATAGGGCTCGGTAGGTGCCCGAGCTGAGCCAAAGTGTGCCGGTCGATCCCAGGAGTTGTGTTCGGTTTCCAACATGACAAAATTAAGACGCATTGTTAACCTCAAAGCATTGGGTTTAGTTTGCTCCTTTAGTTGCCAAAATTGCAATAGAAAGCTGCTCCTAAACATGGAGAGAGCCAATTTCAACTGCCAGTTGGGTCAGTTGAGTCTTGTTTTTGTCACCTTTCCTTATACATAACCATTCCCACGCGAGAAAGTTAAGAATGGTATATAGAAATACTGCTGCCATCTGCTGCGTTGCTGTGCCCTGCAGTACCAGTTGCTAAGCGGTGGCGTGGCTGCAGGATCACCAAGTCCTTGAAGACCTCACACAATGCCTTGACATTGTCCGCCTCAGCATACACAAGTGGTCTATGATGAAAGCTGGATCCAACTTTCGGTGCAAAGAACTACAAAGTTCCGGAGAAAAGTGGGGTGCAGTCACTACATTTTTCTACAATCCTTGGTTGGCAAAAAAGACAAGACTTGTGAAGGGGCAAGTCCCTGGATTGTCATTTCGGATCTGGCTCATGCATCATGCAAGCATTGGAACTTCGCTCGGAGAGATGATGATGATGATGATGATGATCGGCATACAGTTGGACTTGGTTAGGCTTGGAGTTGAACATTTCTAGTTTTGTTTGCCATATCAAGCCCAAAGCAATGGGTTCATCAGGATTCATCATGGTTCATCACGGTTCATCATGGTTCATCATGGTTCATCTGGTCCCCTTGTTTGGCGAAATACTGCAATTATTACAGCAGGTGCTACTGTTTTGGATGGCACTCATTTCGATCGATTGTGGGGTGGCCCTGGTGTCCAGTGGCTTCCGTTTAGGTGGTTTGATGGTGATATGCCACAGCAAAATCCTCCCGGTCGTGTCCACATGCTTTGTCTTTTTACTGGTTCTTGTGTTTCTGTAGCGTAAGACCTATAGTTCCAAGGCAAATTCTCTGACTGTTAAGACATCTCTTTAAGTTAAACTTTAAGACACTTCTTGAGACATTTCTGAAGTCTTGGCAGCCTGACCATCATGTAGCGGACCCTCCAACTCTTCTCTTCTGCGCAGGCCCTGAGGACTTGCATGATCTGCTCCTCAACGAAGCTAGGGCAAAGTAATGGCTTTGCGGATGCGTACTATCCCAATAAGAACAAGAACACGAACGATGGCTATGATGGCAATCTATACAATTACAAAATTGGGATGCATAAGAAAAATAAGAATACTATCAAGGAGTATAAGAATATAGAAGAATAATTACCATGGGATTGGTTTGGAGGCCAGCTGAAAACATGTTCGAATGGCACCAGTAGAACAACTACTGAATTTCACCAGCTGTTGAAATCACGTGTCGATGTGATCTGAAGCAGCTGATTCACTGAGCTTGTACAAGGCGTAGGAAGGAAATTCGACCCTTAATAAGTGATATCTTAAGGATCTCTGATAATTTCAGATAATCGATCTTAGATAATTTCAGATACTCTATTCTATACAATCCTTAATCATTCAAAATTCAGAGATCATTTTAATCTTCCAAAAAGTAGTCTCAACGAATCTCAACGAATCTACAACCGCACAGCCCCGGGGATGGTTTCTGCAATCGCTTGTCCTTCCATTCTGGAGCAGATGCTATCCGGCCCAGGGCAATGCAGTTGTTGATGGCAAGAAGCCGGACCTCAGGGATCGTAGAAGAGCAGTCTTTGGAGGAGCAGGAGCAGTCCACGTGTCCTCTTTCTCCCTTTCTGTTTCTCTCTCTTTCTCTCTCTTTTTCTCTTTTTTGTTCTCTCTTTTTTTTCCTCTCTTTTTTTTTCTCTCTCTCTCTCTCTCTCTCTCTCTATCTCTGAGATTACCGGCAGAGTCCTGCTCATCCTTGGCCAACTTCTCAAAGACCTTCATAGGGGTCTGGGACACCATTGTCTTAATAGTCTTAACATGTCCAAACAAGGTGAAGTGATGATTCAATTGCGTATAAATAAATAAGGGACTTGAGGATAGAAAGAGATAGAGTGGAATCTGCCTCCCCTAACTTGAAGTCGTAGGCATATGCCCAAACCATTTCAAAATATGACAGGATCACTGGCAACTGTCGGTCGGGATGTGTGTGTGTGTGTGTGAGTGAGAGCACCACCCGTTCCGAGGGAAACTCATTCACCGCAGGGGGACGTGGCGTGCAATCAGGGACCACGTCCAACGAAGCTACCTGATTGTACGGGAAGCAGAGCCTGATCAGCTCTGTGTACCTGCGTTGTTCACCGATGTTTTCGCTTCTTGATGAATCACTCTTGTTGTTTCTGTGAAGCCATCCACCGCACTGCTTGAGCCGTTCACCGCACTGCTGAAGCTGTTTACCGAACCAGGGAATTCCCATCATCCTCTCACAACCACCTTCATCTTCTCACCGCCAATTTGGCTTTCGTGTCTATCAGGACACATCCGATGGGTCTTATCGATTATGATACTGGTAGCATGTGACCCATTCGGTCTTTCAAGTGTGTATTCAGGCCGAGATTCCGTCATGGTCCGGTCGTGATCTGGGGTCTTACCTCGGCTAAGGCTTCTTCTCAACTGATTAGTCTGCGGACTTGTGTACCATGATTACCTGACCAGCAGGACAACTGGAGTGAGTACCACCTTGGATTCTGGTAGGCTTTTTGGAATTGAATTTCGAACACAACGACCAACAGGTCGCCTTCTCAATGATTAATGGATCCCATTGAAACTGATCCACTGAATCATTCTGGGACACCGTCCCGCTGATTGCCTTTCAGGCCAGTTTTGACATGCACCAGAAACCACAGAAACTCGTACTTCCGCAGCTAAGTTCTGCTTTAGCTTTGGAACTTGCACCATGGATTACATGGATGTCACCATGGCTTCAACTTATGGAACTCACCATTGATAATTTTTATCAACCTCACACACAGATGCATTCACTTGCATCTTCTTCATTTTTTCAGTTTATTCAGTATCAGTTTCAGTTTCATTTTCAGTTTCACAATTTTCCAGTCACTAAGTAACAGAAGTCACGATTTGTCTTTCTACTTGTTCTTCGTTTTACTGGTACTCTTCAGCCATGTCGTACAACATCTATTTTGTTGCGGGCAACCTTGATGTGGCGGCGGCCAAAGCTCACCCTCCCAGAACGACTGCCAAAGTGGCAACCCCCCAGGTGTTGAATACCCAGGCTACCTCTTCGCCCCCGTTGGCATTGCTGGATACACCCTTGGTATCAAGTTCTGGATCTACACATCGTATTCAAGAGATTCCGACACCTCCTACAGTACCCACCCCGGTATCAAGAAGAGAGACCATCCCTGT